>JAWWEU010000158.1:8016107-8059654 GCA_035583155.1 Acropternis orthonyx
ATGTCATGTTTTGCAGAAGCATTATAAGGCTGATAACTTTTATTTTATACTGTATGAGGTGCCTATTTGTGATTGCTTCCTTCCAGGCTTAAATTGCATGTGATTTAGGGAAAAAGTCCATCTAGAAGGAATGTCAGCACTGCTAAAATCTGGCATGGCTTGTTCCCTGCTTCCCACGTGGGTTGGCAGTGGAATTAGAGGAGGAGCATCATAGGAAAGAACGCAGGGTGCTGGATAGTGTGCTTCATGGTTTAATTCTTCTCTTCCTTCTGTCTCTCTGCAGAAGAAAATGCTTATGATGAATATGAAAATGAACTTGGAATTACAGCCATAGCCCTTTACGATTATCAAGCTGGTAAGCAAAGCTCTTGTTTTTAACCTTTGTCTTTAAAAACTCTGTTCTGCACACATAAGTCTGGATTTTTCCTTTGCATTTTCACCTTTTGGCCTCTTGCAGTGGTATATGAAATGAATATATGAAGAATTAGGAATTTAGTGATTTAACAGTAGCATTGAGACACTTGAAAATTGCTCACTAAGGTTTCTGGAAAGGAGGGAGGTTTTCAAAATCTTTTTTAACCAAGTGTTTAACACTCTGCATAGAATGGTTTGGGTTAGAAGGTGACCTTGAAGATCACCCAGTCCCACTCCCTGCCATGGGCGGGGACACCTTCCACTAGCCCAGGTTGCTCCAAGCCCTGTCCAACCTGGCCTTGGACACTTCTAGGGCTGGAGCAGCCACAGCTTCTCTACCCAACCTGTGCCAGGGCCTGCCCACCCTCACAGGGGAACAATTTTTCCTCAATATCCAGCCTAAAAACCTACTCTCTTCCACTTTCAACCTGTTCCCTCTTGTTGTGTCACTACTGTAAATAGTCTTGCCCCCTCTTTCCTGTGAATTCCCTTCAGGTCCTGAAAGGCCACCAACCAGTTAGGTCACCCCAAAGCTTCGCTTCTCCAGGGTGGACAGTCCCAGCTCTCCCAGCAGAGCTGCTCCATTACCCTGGTGCCTCCTCTGTCCTTGCTCCAGCAGCTCCCTGTCCTTGCTGTGCTGTTCCCCAGGGCTGGAGGGGGGGGGGGTCTCACCTGAGCAGAGCGGCAGAATCCTTTGGGGGCTGTGCATGCACATTGCTGGGTGCTGTCTAACCCCCTGGGCAGGGCTCTCCTGGGAGCCCCCTGAGCTGTCAGGGGTGGGTGTTTGGGACCGGGGGCTGAGCCTGTGTGAGCAGCCAGCCCCTGGCATGCTCTCTCCACAGCCGGGGACGACGAGATCTCCTTTGATCCCGACGACATCATCACCAACATCGAGATGATCGACGATGGCTGGTGGAGGGGCGTCTGCAAGGGCCGCTACGGGCTCTTCCCGGCCAACTACGTGGAGCTGCGGCAGTGACTCTGCTGTCGTGCCTTAATTCCCACTCCCAACACACTGCACACACATCACAAGGCTCTTTCTGAGGATGGAGGGGTGTATAACATATTGCTTTTATATTTAATACTTTGCTGATGCTTTTTAAAATGTTTATGCCACAGGAAAAAATTGCTAATATATTGTTGTAACTCTCCTAGGTTTTGGCACTAAGGCTCTTTCGGATTATTTTCATGCATTTGGGAAAGTTCCTTCTCTGCCAAATTAGCAATTGTCATAAAAAAGCCTTTTTGAGGACAGTTAGTTGGCTGTCTGTTGTAATATTGCATGTTTTACTCATAAATGAGCAGATTTACTTAAGTGTTCCAGTCTAGTTAGTCTTCCACTCAGTGTTTTCAGCTAAGAAAATCCTGGCTATGCAGGATGTTTGCATTTCCACTAAGAGGGAGTGGGGAGGTGCATAAATTTTTTCCTCTTCTTTTCCAGATAGTGCTTAAAAAAAACAGAGAGAATGTTTGAAAGCTGCAGCTAATGGCAGTTAATCAAATCCTGCCCCAGTGTTTATGGAATATTAATGGTATGAAGGAAAGTCTGGTACTTTTTCCTTCTCTTCAAGTAAAGTTCCTTGGCTCTTGCATTGATTCTTTTTTTCCTTCTTTTTTAATTATTTTTTCTTGATCCTGTTCATGTTATCCCCAGAGGAGGGCTGCAAACTCTCTAGCACTGCTTGTCCCAAATTTCCTTACCTTTTGCTTTTGCCTCAACCTCCTCTTTCCCAGGAGACCTTGGAAAAGTTACTACAGAAATGTTAAGTCACTCAGTGAGATTCCTGCTTGTTCAGGGAGAAACTGACCCCCAGGCTGTGTGATTACCTGCAGGAACATCCTTCTTGCTGTAAACTGAGTTAAAAAAAACGGCAGGATGGAGTTGCAGTTGTGTGCTGTTCATGTGGGAATGGCCTGCTCTGCAGTAGTGACTTATATATAGAAGTCAAGGAATGGTAACACAAGTAATTAGATTCAAAACCCACACAGTCTCCCTTTTCAGACCATACAAGAGACAACTATACTTTCTCTATGTTCAACAGCACCTGCCACTAATGCTCTACTAACCAACAAAATTAAACCTGTTTTTTTTTGCCAAACCTGAAATGCTTTTTGTTCTGGAAAGCTGACCACTGCAGATTTAGGGTCCCTACCAAAGATAGCAAGTTGCATCTAATAGTGCACGTGTTCAATATACATACTGTCTGTTTCCACCTTCTGATCAAAAATGGCAAAGCTGGTGTAGCAGTTAAGAAAGAATGCAAAGAATTTTTATAAACTGTAAATTTGGACCAATGGAGTACAGAAGACCTAAATAAAATGGTAAAATGTGTGTAATTTATTGAGGACGAAGGCATCATCTTGAACCAATTCTTGGGTAGTTGGGACAATCCTTAATGAATGTCGTATGTGTCTCATCATTATCATTGTTTTTCCTCCTTTCCATGGTTTCATTTCTGTGTTGTATTTGCATTACTAGGGTTGGGTTTTTATATGCAGTTTATTTTATCCAATTTTGCATAGAACACCTCATAGGGATATGATTTTTGTAAATTAAATATTCAATAAACTTTTTGAACCATTTGCATGGAATATTTTGTGTGTTTTTAAATTGCTTTGTCAGTGTGTTACAGATAAGTTTGAGACAAGGTGAGCTATCTGGGACCAGTTTTACTCCAAGGAATCGTATTTCCTATGGAGGAGCTGTGATGAAGTCACCTACGTCCTTCGAGGTTGCTGCCTTCATCATCATTCCCTTCCTTAGAACACCACTTACTTTGTCCTTTGCTCCTTTTCCCACATGGAAATATTTAGATAAAAATTAGACTCTGGGTGAGTTTAAAGGAGAGATGATTTTTTAAAATTAAATTTATTTTCAAGCATCATCAGGCTCAGCTTTGTCTCTTGTTTTATGTGCCTGCTACTTCTGCTAGAAATGCTAAGAACTAGGAGCTCTTTTCTAATCATTCATTAATGCTACCAATAACAGGAAACCCAAAGCTTCAGCTTCCACTGCCACAAATCCCAAAATAGAGAGGGCAAGCAGATAACTTAAAAACTGCACAATTTGAGGAGACAGGAGGGGGGGTGGTGTTAGAGCTTGGTGCTACTCAAGGCAGACCTGAGGGGCCCCTGAGCCCTCCCTGGCAAGGAATGAGCTTCCAGCTCAAAGTGGGTAAACTTCATAAACAGCATCATGAGGGAAACAAGGAGGAACAGAGTTACTGCAAGAACAAATTAGGTGACACTATCAGCAATATAAAAGGTATTAAGTTTTGGGAGCTTATTCATGGATTGCCTCACCTAATGGAGAAAGCTTGCTCTCTAAAGCACTAATCTCGCTATCACAGCATGGCAAGATGTTCTGTCCAGACGGAGTTAAGATCTTGTCAAGCATGTTTAGGTAGCAGCATTATGACTGCTGCCACAAGGAGATTAGATGGAGTCAAGCCCTGAAGTTTTAAGATCACTCAAATTTATAAGTAGCATTTGCTCAAGTTATCCAAAACACTGCTGGAAAAAACCCACCCCAAACAATCAGCTCTTCCACAAGCAGGGCTGGCCCAGCCCTCCTTGGGGGTGACTACTGCAAGCAGCAAGCAAGGCCCTTCATTTCCACTCAGGGATGTCTCACTGACTCCTTGGCTGACTTTGGGAGAGCCGCTGACTTTCCTGGCAACTGGAGTTTATCCCATTGCTGCTTAATGCAATCCTCCTGGGGCTGGGGTTCAGCTGGCAGGAGGCAGCAGTGGCACCAATTGTGTTCACTGTCTAATCAATGATTTTACACAGCTGAACATCATTCCTCTAAATTGTAACTAAGCACAGAGCAGGAACTCAATGGAAACTCATAGCAGGAAATCAATGAAGTATTTTTATATAAACATTTTATAGTATTTCATTTGCCTCTTTCTTTAGTAATTGAGCAACAATAAACAAAGAAGGACATGGTTTGAAAAGCTATTACACAGGAAGTGGGGAAATTCTCGGTGATGAGATACCCTTGACTGGTGGCTGTTGATTTTTTAATTTAACTAGATTTTGAACAACAGGAATCAACCTAACCAGATTTTTGACTTCTAGCCAACAAAGAGGAGCGCAGGCAGGAGAAATGACCAAGGGAAGCAGAAGAAATATGCTGCAAAGAGGTGGTTTGGCTTACATAAAATGCAACCAGCAGATTTTCACCTTGAATGTGATCTGCACATCCTCTGCATTTTTTTTTTCCTAGGACACTCGACTTTCCAAGTTCAACCATTTCAGCATTTTTTAGTTTTTAGTGCCTTTTCTATCACATAAAGACTAGTTACTAAGGATATTTAGCTGAAGCCCCTGCTTTTAGATGAGAGCTTTTGCAAATGCAGACTTAAAGCCACCTGTGATTTTCTAAGGCACTTCAGTCTATAACAGGGATGCAACCCAGGGATGTTTAAATACTCCACACCAGCTAGTCAATTCCTGGTGGTGTGAAGTTCAAGACCTGCTGCTCTTTCATGGAGTTCGGTGTTCCCCTTGCTGCAGGCTGTCTGTGCTACACAGATCCAGACTGCAATAATACAGGCATGTCCATAGCCAAGTATCAACAGGATGCTAAGGATGTGATGCTTAATTGATACTAAATCTGAAAGAAGCTCCTTCAAATTCTCCTCACACTGAGCCCCTTGCCTCTCTACCTTGATTTACAGAAGCTGCTCTAAAGCTACTTGGCAAAGGAGAAATTCATATATTCTTCCATGGAATGAGAAAAAGAGCAAAAATCGATCTCAGCCATGCAATGCTAAGTGTCCAGAGTAGTGCCTTGGGTAGCTTCCAAAAAGGGAATTTGAATTGATCCAAATAGCTTTACTTGACACATTTGTGCCAGGAGTTGGGACAAAAAAGGGACAACACATCTTCCACTGCCTGGGGAGTGCCTTGCACACAGCAAGGGAACCCTGCAAGGAGGTACCTGGGGCTCTAATACAGGCTGCCACAAGGACAGAGTTTGATGTGCGGAGTCAGGCAAAATGGATTAAACAATTACTTTTAAGTATCCAAAAAATAATAATAATTAAAAAAATCATCTATTTCCATTATCCAAACCCACTGAAAATTGGGCTCTGCCTGCAGGGAATGGGAGCTGGCAGTTACCTCTTGTATTTGAAATGGCTACACACCCAAATGGTCACCTAAACAGAGTTAAAAAATACCTCCTTGTTAAACTTCAGAGCAGGCATGGGACCAATGTGCTCCCCAGGGGCTCCCAAACTCCCACAGCAGTGTGTAGTTGGTGCCTTCACCTCTCCTCTCTCTGCAGGGAAAGGAGGGTGGGTTTTGGTGTCCAAAAACCCAGAGCCCAGGGGCATGGTTACACCTGCTCTGGCTGACAAACTGCAAGCAGAACTCCCACCACAGAAACAAGACAATGGACCTCAGGGAGCTGGGCTCACATCACTTCTCCGGTTTTGAGAAGCTTCAGGCAGCATAGCAAAAATGCACAGTGTCAGAGATGGTGAAAATGAAAAGCTAAACAAGGCTCATTAATTCTCTAGACAGCAAATTCCACTGCAAGAGGAGGAGTCCTAAGTGAAGAATGTACATCAGGCTAATGGCAAGTTGGGAGTTGGGGCATCGCTGGGTCTCTTATATAATTGGATTTTCCTTTGAAAGGTTTGTAAGGCCTCCAGAAGCTTTAGAGAAATTATGCCATTTGCTTTCTTGCCTACACAGTGCAGTAATTATTACTACCAGTAATTATTGGCCTTTCTTTGAAAGCAAAGCATGTGACAAACTAAATTTCAGGTAGGTCAGCAGAAGCACAAAGACACTCCTAAAATAGTCTCAGGCTTTTTGTTCAATATTGGACAGGAATCAGCATTTGCTGAAGCTTTGGAAGAGAGGGAGCTGTTCCCTGCCAGATCCAGAGCGGGGCCAGAGCCCAGGAGCAGCTCTTTGTTTTGTGGGAAGGTTCATCCTCTCAGCTACCACTTCTGGAGCTCTTGTATTTCACAGCAGAGCCACAAACAGCCAAGTCACCCCAAATAAACCAAGAACTGCCTTTAGATGCAAGGTCAGCCAACATTTCCTTGCCTGCCATGCTAAGGGGCCACAAGAGAGGTTAGTTCTGCAGCCCAGTGCTGTTTCTCAGGTGCTGGCCACCCTCTCCTTGCCCCAGCTCACCCACTGACTGATTTTCTCCAGCAATGTATGTTCATTTAACCTACCCAGTGCCAGGTAATCACGTGCTCATTTACATTTGTACTGTTTCTAATGCTATTAATAATTTTGCTATTAGTCCAACAGCCCTGCACATCCCAGCCTGTGTCAGTAGCTTTATGCTCCAATTCAAGATCAATAATTGTTTAAATTATTTAAAATTATTTAATTATTTAAAAGCCATGTAGACATGGCAGCTGGGGTCATGGTTCAGTGGTGGGCTGGGCAGTGCTGGGGGAGTGGCTGGACTTGATCTTAGGGGGCTTTTCCAGCCTAAATGATTCTGTGATTGTTCCCAGGCACATGGAGTGCTACTACCATTTCTGGCAGAATATAAACATGCATCTTCTTACCCTGAATTCATCTATATGCCAGCTACAAAAAAACCCCAAAACAATCCTAATTAACTATACCTCTCATTGCTCTGGCTCCCTTGTGCTTGCACAACAGTGTTAATGTGGTCAACAAAGCACTGACAAAACTAAAGGTCATCAAAATCCTCCTTATTGTAGCAATAAACCCAAATACAGCCTGGGAGTATTGCAAGCTGATAACAACATTTCTCTGCTAAATACTGGGTGTTATTTTCATTGCAGTCTGAAATCTGTGAGCTCATTCCACCCGAGTCTACTAATTTTAAAACTGCATTGCTGTTAATTGTGCTTGAATAACCTTTTCCTTCTGTAAAATCTCCATGTCAGTTTTGGCCTTTGGCTTTTCTAGCTGGTAACTACAAACAAATCTTTGCAGTGAAGTTGTAAGTATCCATATTATGAAGAATATTGTATTTATATTTAAGGAGTCTAAACATATTACAAGATGTTGATTAAATCATGCTCTTTTGCAACAGACATTGTCCTAACATTTGCCTCTGAATTTAAGTTAATTGGCTATGACAATACAAACATTCCAACCCTGCCCAAATTGAGATCACCAAACTGTAAGCTGGAGCAGCACCTGAAAGCCTGGGGAGCAATTAAAAACACAAATCATAATTGAAGTCAGGAGTCCAGCAATGTACAGACACTGGGGGCAAAATGCAGGAGGGGTTCACACCTGTGAGACTTTGGCTACAGCTCCTGATCTAGACAACTTCTGTGGGGACAGGCTGGGAGAGCTGGGGCTGTTCACCTGGAGAGGGGGCACAGGACAAGGGGGACGCCTTCGAAGTGACAGAGGGTGGGCTTAGACTAGATATTAGGAAGAAAACCGAGGAATATCATACAGCCAGAGAGAATGAGAGATCAGTCAGGAGACAGAAGTCTGAGGGGGTGGGGGGGAAAAGACAGAAAAGAAAAAGAATAGTGAAGTGATGAGAACTGACCAGACAGTGAGGGGATTGTTTCCCTCTTTGAGTTTCTCCACTTTTCATTAATGGAAGCAACAGCCAGCCACCTGACTGCATCTGTGCCTGCCTGGATTGCCCTGGAGTTGCTGACATAGATGACAAATGCATTCAAGTGCCTCGGAAAGTGTTCCTCAGGTCTCTGGATAGCCC
Organism: Acropternis orthonyx; assembly: GCA_035583155.1. NCBI lineage: Eukaryota > Metazoa > Chordata > Aves > Passeriformes > Rhinocryptidae > Acropternis > Acropternis orthonyx. The sequence goes on from JAWWEU010000158.1 coordinate 8,024,215, forward strand.
TGATACATGATTACTCTACAGCTGCTACAGAGAACCATCACCAAACAAGCCAGCACTCGCCTCACACCTCACCACGTCCTGCCCCCTTTCCCTACCCAAATGAAGCAGCACAGCATTCTCTGAGGAGCACTAAGACCACAGACGGGGCAGCTTTGCCTCTTAGCTCGGCATAAGGCAGTGGTACAACTCCAAATATTCAATATTGCAAATTCTTAGACTTAAAAACACAAACAGCCCCCCACAAAAACAAACCAAACTCATTTTTGGCTTTTCACTGAGCCTCCATTTACAGTTCAGGGAAAAACCTTACTCTTACAATAACTCCAAGAGCCTCAAACAATTAGACAGAACTTGTGTTTTCAGTACTGTGAGTGAACAAACATTGGCACAGCCCACCTGCACAGCAACACTGATGCCCCTATTAACAGGTGACCCTGTCACCCTTTAGGGGACAGTGAATCACCCACTGATTTCTGTTTGTTTCTAAATACCGGGTTTACCTTTCAAGTCTCTGAAAGCCATTCCTCATAGGATTTGCTACTGGAGTTAACCACACAGGATTTTTGCACCTGATGGAGCACCCTCTGCTTAGAATGTTTCTTTCATCTATTATTTAATGGTTAGAAGAAAAATTGAGTGTTTTGCTACCATTTTCAGGCTTTACAGAAACTGTTGCATGTTGCCTGCTCTGCTCACAAGCGGGAGTGAAAACCCCTTCCTAGTATTTGCCCTGATAAATTCTGTTCTCAAGTGGAAAAGAAAGGGGGATTACACGACCTTCCAGCTTGGAGGAGCAGAAAAAAAACGCAAGAAAACAAAAAGCATTCAAGCAAAACAAGCTGAAAAAAAATAAATCCTTACCTTTTAGCAGCGTGAGGAAAGGTTTGAGACGTCCAGCCCTCTGATCCCAGCTCTTTCCAAAGGAGAGGTGAGAACCATCCCATCTCCTGTTATTCAGCGCCTGGCTGAGCCACAGGAGCAGGTGAAAACCATCCAGTAATCAGAGAGGAGAGTGAGATGCCTCTGAATAGGATTCAGGTGCCTCTGTCTGTCATCATTTATGGTCAGCAGGACGCTGGTAAAGGAATTTGTGGTGGATCTGATCTCACCAAGTGCCAATCCTTCACTTTGATTTTTAGAAACTCCCATCTAATGCGAAACAGGTTTTGCAGAGGACTGGATTGTCTCTCATCAGAATAGAGGCAGCAGTCCACACCCTGGGGTCTCTTTTCCCTCTCTCTCCCTTTCCCTCCTCACTCATCCCATTCTGGTGATGTGAGGGCACCCCGTTCCAGAGGGATGACAAGAACAGAGTCATGTCCACAGGGCCATCCAATAAAAGCTGGCAAGAGTAACTCATTTGTTCCTCTTTGCTTCAAGTACTACAAAATCTGGTGTTTGCTTTCCTGGCTCTGATTTTTCACAGAGATCTACAAGATGACGTCGCCTGTGATGTAATACACATAAAACCTTCCAGCTATAGTGAGAAGGGAGTGATTGATGCCAACATCAATGCAATGATCTTTAGCTGGTTTGTTTATTTATTTATTAAAGAGCAAAACAAGCCATGAAAACAAGCAGAACCCGAAGGTGAGGAATAACTAGCAGTTATTTAACAGGAACATCAGGGCTGGTTGCTTACTCTTGTGTAATCTTGAATTTAATTTCTAATGAGTTGCACCTCATTATTTTATTTCAGCTATTTTATCACACCTATTTTATGCTGACAAGAGGATGCACTGCTTGTGCAGAGGTGGCAGGATTTTATCTTTCATGAACAAACCATTGCCCCTCTCCCCCAAAATTTATTAACACTGCAGCCAGGTTTGGCATCTCTAAGATGCATATCCTATGCTGTTTTTTCCCTGCTCCAGTGCTTCATCTAGCACTACAGTATTAGTATAATTATTATTTTTCAGTGTAAAATATATCACAGAACCATAAAATCCTAGAATGGTTTGGGTGGGAAGGGACATTAAAGCCCACCCAGTCCCACTCCCTGCCATGGGCAGGGACACCTTCCACTAGCCCAGGTTGCTCCAAGCCCCGTCCAACCTGGCCTTGGACACTTCCAGGGATGGGGCAGTCACAGCTTCTCTGCCCAACCTGTGCCAGGGCCTGCCCACCCTCACAGGGAGGAATTCAGTGTCACAGTAAATAACTTAATATATAAGGACATAATCACCTCCTCTAGCAGGTGTAGGGAACTACAACAGCTGGGCTTCCAGCCGCCAATCCCTCCTTGTCCCACCCTGCTTTCTGATGGATGGGACTAATCCTGGGAGCTTTCCCAGCCTCTCTCAGGCTGTGCTAGGCTGCAAGTCTGAACTCCTGCAGAATAAAGCTTCACCTGGAGGGTGCCACTCCTCCCACCTCAGTCCAGCAGGGAAAAACTTGTTCAGAGCCTCCATCTTTCCAACAACACAGGTTTGCACCCAGAGTAGGCTGGATCCCTCCACACTATTTTTCCCAGCCCGTGGCTTTGGCAGAAGAGTTTTCAGGCAGGAAAAAGCTTGTGCCTTCTCCTGTATTTATGAACTTCCAGCACCTGGGACTGGGAACTCCCACACTATTCCTTGCAGGACATTAAGCCACAGCCCCATTCTTCTCACTGTTAGCACTTTTCCCCAGCTTCCATCCTGAATTCATCCCCAATCGGTAACATGTTCCAGCGCCAATGTTCCTTTTAGTTACAATCCCTCTGCTGGCAGCTCACCCACTCATGTGAGTGGGAAAAGCAGACATCTCATTTCAGCCTCCTTTTTGCTTGGTTGAACAGACCCAGTCATCTCAAACCCTGCTGCAGCCCCCACTCCCAGATCCCACACCCTTCCAGCCGTGGATGAGCTCCTGTGAACGCCCCCCAGCCCACTCACACTAATAGGGCCTTATTTCTTGTGCAAAATGCCTTTCTCGTGGCTCTGTATTGTGCATGTCCTTACCAAGGCAGAGTTTTCTCTTCTTTTCTGTCCTCTCCAACAGCCCTGTGGATTCACAGTGAGATCTACACTCGGTGCAAATATTCCCCATTCCCATTGCACTGGTCTTTCAAGTGTATCATTGATCTTCCCAGTGAATAAACCAGCCCCTTCCCCAGCACAGACAGACAATACACATGGTCTTAGCTCTTCTACCAGTGACTTATCTTTTGAAGGGTTGCAGGTTGCACCCAGGTGGGACCAGAACACTCCTTTGAGGGAGACCACGTGCAGGAATGCCAGACTAACAGGCCAAGCATGTAAATGGTCAGCTTTGAGTGCTCACAAAGGTGAGCAATTGGTCTCTGAAGGAAAAATTCTTTCCTAAAAATTGCTAAAAGCAGCTTCTGGAAGTCACCTACCCCCCGTTTCAGGTCTTCTCTGTAATTCAGAAAATTAGCATTATTAGAGATTTCAAATGACGGGGAAATGTACAGCATATTTTCTGTTCCCGGGACACTCAGAGTCTTACAGGTGAGGTGACTACACCTACAGGTTGTTGCACAGCTTAAAACTAACCTGCACTGCTTTGTAAAGGAGGAAAATTGCTGAGACAGAGCAAATGGAGAAGAGGAGATGCAGCACGGCTTGAAGTAAAAAAAGAAAAGACACAAAGCTCCAATTTGACTACATCTAGATAAAAAAGAAGTGATTTTTGTTCATTTTTCAAAGCTGTATGTGATAAGGAAACGGTAAGTAATAAATATATCAATAAAAAATAAGTAAACAATGAGTAAATTCTGTCTCAGCCACCTTTCTGTCTGATCTCCTCTAACGAGAAACTTGGAGCTCTCCCCTTGCCCTTCCCAGTGCAGGTCTGAGTTTGGCTGCAAAGGAGCCCTCAAGCTGCACCAACAAGGTGCAAACAAAAGGAATGAGAGGTATTAGTAGTTCCTCACTGAGGATTTTCTAGGGGCAGGCTGGGTGGGGAGAGCCATTTCCAAAACTCAGTGGGGATAACTGAGTGCCCGCTCCGGGAGCTGGGAATCCTTTACATCAGGTAACGAGGCAACGCTTCCCTCAGGATTTGTTTCGGAAGAACGTCCTTCAGGCAAAGGAATCCGAGGTTTCAGAAGGCTGTGCACGGAGACGTGAGCTCCCCTTCCCAAACCTCCGCTTCAGCTATCCAGAGGCTTTTTTTCCCTAGAAGTTACAAGAAGTTGCTTGGAATTGCTTTTAGGGAAGCTGGGAGATTAGAGACAATTAGATAACTGGAAGGTATGAGTGGAAAATAACCCATTAAAACGTGAATTAGATTTTGACATTTCTGTATATTGTATTCTCTTCAGAATTCCAGAGCAAACAGGTACACGGCAACATTGATTCCGATACATTTTGAAGCACATGCAACACTGGTGTCCTATTTGTACAGTAATTGCTAATGCTGCCCAAGAACCTTTACATTTAAAGCATACAAGAACTCACACACACGTGCACGTATTCCTCCTGGCATCAGTCCTGAGGAGAAAACTGACATTTTCCTGGAGAAACCAAGGACATCTGGGAAATAACCCCCCCCGGCGTTCTGAACTGCTTCCTGACCTAAAGACCTTGCTCTCTTTGGGGCTCAATGAGCTGCTGTTCATCAGATTGCAATGTCAGGAATTGGTCACAACAGTCCAAGATTTACAGTACTGGAGACAAAAACTGTAACCTCATCAAAAACCATGCCGGATGCAGATGAAGGATCACATGGAGATGCTCACATTCAGAACATAAAGTTGAGGAAACATGAGGACATATAGACTAGAAAACACCTTTACAGTTCTTGAAAGACTTCTCACTCATGTATAATTCGTTTAATTATACAGTCAGCCTTTTTATGAATTAAATATTCAGGCCAACTTAAATAATAATAATACAAAAATCCTCTAAAACGATTTCTTGTAGAAAGAATGACAGTTGAGGAAAAAAAATCAGGATTGTAAAAGGTCTTATATTGCTCTGAGACAATGCCCATCAGACTCCACTAGATGTCAGCAGTATCGAACCAGTTTGTTGCAGACTTAACAGCGTTAAGTCCACTTGGTTTGTTTATTATCATTACCTCGCCTGTGAAGCACAGTCCATGTCAACCACACCAGTAACCAAATATTTATGGCACTAAACAACCCAAACATAACAGTCTCATTTCACTCCCCGTCCCTCCTTTACTTGATTTGAATAGAAGGCTTGAAATCAGGCTCATCGTGCCCGAGAATGTTGCAAAATAAGATACAAATCATTTCGGTTTCTCTGTTTTCCCTAATGCAGAGACATGAACTGCTCACTCCAACCCCCAGCACTGCACGCTCTGTTTGTCAGGTACTAAAACACCTCGAAGATAAAGCTTTTGTTTTTACGTTAAATACAGTGTAGCTGATCCAGGTTGAAAATTATAAGGCACATACAATTGTTTGTTTGTTTGTTTGTTTTTTGTAAAAAAAAAAAACGAAACACAAAAACCACCACACATCCCAAAGTATTGTTACAATCGTGCTATTCTGGATGGCCCACCAAGGGACAAAAGGGATGAAAGCTCACAAAATGCAGAAAAATACATAAAAATGCAGGAAAATACAGAAACCAAAGCAAAAAACCCAGAACATAACACACTGATACAATGCACACGAGGACAGCAATGATCAGCTCTTCTCATTTCTTTGGCCAACAAGCAGAGACAATTGCAAAGCATTCTTTGTTTTGCACTGTAAATACCTGACTTTATTTAGATGCACAGATGTTTAGCACTGGATTGTCACAATACCCGAAATAAGTAAATTAAAAAAAAAAAAAACACAATAAAACAGGCTGTTTTTTTCCTGTGTTTTTAACAAAACAAAGCTGCCAAGTAATTGTTGTGGGAGAATTATGAGAGAAATAATAGGTAGCTACAAAATAATGAACTAGAATGACATCGGAGAAGAGAATAGTAGTTAAGGAACATATGAAACCAAATGGCAACAGTTCTAGGCATTTATTCCAATATCTTAGAAAATAAAAATAAAAAATATTCTTCATTGCATCACCATTTCAAGATAGAAAAACAAATTTTTAACTTAAGCCAAAAGAAGATGTGAGTTGTTTCCTTGTATTTTTTTTTTTCCATTTGAAGCCTTGTTTATTCACAGTACAAACAGACCCCGCTGGTACAGTTTTTAAGTCACAAGATGCACAAAGCCGAACAAGGAGCACTGTTGCCTCCTCTCCTCTGGAAAGCTGCTCTGCCCTACGGAATCTCCAGCCCCTCCCAAGAGGAAAAAGAAAAAAAGAACCCCACTTTTCAAAAAGTGCCTTTTGAAATGGCAGGACAGCCCCAGAACGAGGTGCCCCCGGGCTCAGGAGCTCAGGGCACGCACCCCCCGCGCTCGGCAGCACAAAGAACATTCCGTGCTTATTCCAAATCCACCTTAAGGCAAATAGATAGGAAGTTTTCTACCTCTTCCTAAAAATGGTTTTCACTTTTCAAACTTCGACCAGGAACCTGAAATTCAGCAAATGAACATTCAGCATAAAAAATGCTTTAACGACAAGTAAAAAAAAAAAAAAAAAAAGAAAAAAAAAAAGAAAAAGAGAAATAAACAGGAAATGCTTTTTCCCAACAATAAATCAATTATTTTCCCTTCATTCTACCTACATTTCATTAAAGCATTTTATGCATTTTCAGTAACAAATTGCAAGTTTTTTGGCAACTTTTTTTTTTGTTTTTAATAAAAATCCAGACAGTGTTCTCTGTTTGCAATCAGAACCACAACCTTAGTGCAATATTATATTTATTTCTTACAGTAATTTTGGTTGCCATACAAGAGTATTAAGGATTGGGGAAAAGTGCAAGTTACAGGAGCTTGATTTTTTTTTTTTTAATCAGTCGAAATAAGAGGAATTAAAGCACAAAAATTACAGCAACATAGATAACGTGAACACAAGTTGTTACACAAACTATAGCGAGAAACATATTAATATCTAGAAAAGAAAAGAAAAAATGTAATGGAAAAATTATCAATATTTGTGGCTCATACACATAATCATCGCCAGATCAACTGGGTAATGCTTTTTAAGAACTGAGAGGAAAAAAAAAATCACTATTTTTTTATTAACTTAAGTACCACAAATAATTAACTTTTTGTGATATGTAAATTCTGTAAATCAACAGTCACATCTAGTCATTTTATAATATATGAATTCAACTTAAAATGTTCTCAGACACCCAGGGCAAGGAGTCTGTGCAGTTATACACAATTTACATCTTGTAGGATTTTGGTATTGTATACACAAATATTACAGAAACTAGGCATGTAAATGCAATTTATTTAAATTACAGTATATAAACAAAAGTTGATCCTAAAACTCAGAATATCATAATTCATAGATCTCTAACGACTTGTTTTTCACTATCAGAATAGCATGAAAGAAATGGGTCTCCTCTCCTCCCCCCCGGCATTTCCAGACCGGTGAAAATCCTCGGAGGCAATGTTGGTACCTGTTACTATTGCTTTCTGCAGCCAAGCCATCCCCCAGAGCCAGAGACCAACTCACCCTGGCAGAGGCATGTTCTAGTGGTGGAAGTAGGTCCTCCCAGGTCTCCTTACCTTTCCTTTGTAAGACACAACGTAAAAAAACAACTATTTCGTTGGCCCTTTAGCATATTCACCCTCCTTCCTACTCCTTGCACCTACTCTCTCAGTACCTGAAAAGATGCACGAGCAAGAAACACACCTGTGTAAGAAAGGGATGATGTCAACTGGAATTTAAAGGGTGTGTCAGCACTTGTTCAACAGAAAATCAACAAGAAGGTTGTGATTCAAAAGCAGCTTAAAAGTCAACTTCTACATTTTCTTGTACTACCATTATTCTCTAATGCATTTCTGGCACATGTTATAGAGGTAATAGCAACTGTACCCAAAGAAACAACAACAAAAAAAAATTAAAAAAAAAAAAAAAAAGAGCACGGCATTAGTGGTTTATTTACTGAATTCTGTCACATCACCAAATGGAAGACAACGATGGCTAAATTACCATCTTCTTACTTCTTAAAGTATATGATGGCCTCAAGTTGCCTGCATCGACTATCTGAGTGGAACTGCCACTGTCTACACCACCTATGGAAAAACTCAGTACTCTTGGAAGGAAAACGCCTTAGTACTTCATTTTTTTATTACAAGGTCCCTTAGAACTTTCGAATACAAATACAGTGTAGTAACAGATGTTAAGTCAAAAGATTTGTTGTTCCATAAAGGGGGCAGGAGGTTAAATAAGTTGCTTTTTGTGAGTATCCAATGAGTTGGTAACTATAACCACTTTTGAAGAAATATTCATCCTCCTCTGTAGAAGTTCTAGCAAAGATAGAAAATATAACACAGCTCTGCTGGTTCAGATGCATCCAAATGAGGTTGATTTTAAAAAGGTCAAGACTTTATAATTATTCCACAGAAATAGTAGTAAACCACAAAAAGTTTTTTTCTTTTTTTTTTGTTTGTTTTGTGTTTTTTTGTTTTTTTGTTTTTTATGTTTTTAACTTCCTAGCACTGAAGTGGCACAAAGGCTGCCCAGTAGACCAGCCACTTATTTTCTTAAAATATTGTGCTTATAAACTATCTGTACAACTATTTAAACTTGCAGTAAAGAAAGATATTTAAAATGCTAAACTTTATGTACTCATACTAGGGCTGTTGCAGACCTAATTAGACACTTGTTTGTGAGCAAAAAATAATCACAATAAAAAAATTAGAGATAGGCTGGACCATATCAAGGACCATATCAAGGAAAGAAAGTTCAGGTACCTTGGAAAACGTAAGAGAACCTGAAAAGTATGGTAGGTAGGCAGTTTAGCCATCCACACTCAATTTACCCACCTTGAACACCTTGAATGTTCTGTTCAGAAAGACCTACAAAACTCACAGATATTCAGAGGTGTTAATTACAAGGGGAGTTCAAACATGCAGAGAGAGACTTGTTAACTTTAAAATTTAAAAAAAAAAAATAAATAAAAAAAGAAAAGGAAACACTTTTAAAAGTCGTGTGAACCAAATGTGGGGTGTTTCTCCCCCACTGACCGAAGTCTCCTGGACAGCTCCCTCTGCTCCCGGTGCCCAGCCCTGTTTCTGGCAGGGTGAACACACCTCTCCTGCCAAAGAAAGCATGGGCAGTGTCCAGCTCCCCCAGCACCCAGCCTGCTGGCCCTGTCAGGAAGCCAATACCTGTTAGCAGTGATAAAACCAGTCACTGGAGCCCTCCCCAGTCCTCCTGGGCTCTTGGAACACACGCATCCTGAGACACTCCATGGCTCTTTCCATCTTGGCATTACCTTTTTGCCTTTTTACTTTTTTTTAGCAAGCTGAAATATTTCCATTTCTAACAGGCTGAAATCCCTCTTTCACTTAAAATCCTGGCACCCTTCCCACTGGCTTCAACGGGAACATTCATCTGTCTTTGCCTTCTTTCTTGGCCTGATGTTCAAAATAACTAAGCACTTACCACTCGCTGAATTAACCAGCACCTCTCAGGGTTCAGCACATTTGAGTGTCTCACTGTCAAGTCCAAAAGATGCGTCTGCACATGACCCCAGATTTTCACAGGATTGTGAAGTTCACATTGAGACTCAGCAGCAGTTTAGCTGGTTGAAAACTGGGGGTCTCAGGTTCAAACTAGCTTCATTTTGTTGTACCTCTAAGTGTGCATCCCTCCTCGGGTTTTTATGCAACGTCTGCATCGTCTTACAGGTCAAGTCAATGGAGCGTGTATTGAACTTGTTCTGCCACCTTGGAAGAGTGCTAAATACAACTGCAGAAATAAAGAAACACCAGGTAAAACAGAGCAAGGTTACCTTTGAACTAATTCCAGCAGATCAACCAGCTTCACTGCCAACAAAGCAGAGAGCTAAACCAGTAAAAAAGAGTAATATGAACTCCTGGACCCGTCTCACTATTGTGCCTCGGCTACCAATAAAGCTGGGTTGGAATGGAGATGAGCAACCTGTCCTCTTAAAATGAGCCAAGGGTTGGGGAAGGAAGCCCTCTCGGAGACTGAGTGTCAAGAAGAGAAGAAAATAAAATTCAAATTTTTTTTTTTTTCAATAAAAAAAGCCCTGAAATGTTTGCAATTCAAATGGAAAGAAAAGCCGTACATAACGGTCCCAGCAAAGGGCATCAAGAGAAGTACTTTTGAAGTTAACAATTGTCTCTCTCTCATATCTCCCCACAACTTTGAAATAAAATGGCCCCACGTCTTTAACATCTTTAGGTTTGTGTTTGGGCGTGTAGCATACAGTCTGCATCATCTGAGTACCAGGAATTCAACTGGTTTCCCCTCCCCACCCCCCAATTTTGCTGGCACTCACAGGCAGACAAGGCATTTGGGGTATGTCAGTACCAGCCCATCTCTAGTTATCAACAGAAGGTTGTGAGGCAAAATAGCTATTCTTATCTGTCCAGCAGCTGCTTCAAAGCTCTTTCTATGTTCATTCTGTGCCCAACTCTAGTCACTCCAAGGTCTATCAGATCTTCCTTCTGTAGATTTGGTAAATGTGTGCCATCTATTTCATTGTCCATAAATGTTTCTTTATGTTCACCTAAGTTTAGACTTTCCAACCAATCTGCCACATCTGGTTTAGTCCACAGGTGGACAGGCTTAGTTGTAAAAGGCTTATTTGAGATTGGCTGTTGTAATATTGAGGGAGATGGAGACCTGCTGCGCCCTGTGGTCAAGCCAAATAAGTCCCCAGAAGGGGGCTGGCTGGGTAGGCTAAATACATCGGACAGAGTTGGAGAAGGAGATGAAGCTGAAGCAGAAGCAGTCAGAGGAGCAGGCATGATGTCTTTATTAATCTCTGTTGGTGAAACCACAGGGCTTGGAGCATGTCTTGCTCCTGAGGTCCTACTGTCATAGTCTGGGGACCTGCTCTGCAGTGTGATCGGCTGGCTGGCTCCAGGTCGGACAGTGAAAGTGATTGTTGTACTTCGTGTACCTGAGACAGTACTCATGACCTCCATGCTCCTGCAATTGCAAACAGACAGGGAAAGTTAGATGTGGCAGCCACCAGCTGCGAGGCTCAGCACATGCTACTTACTGCAGTATTTCCACTTTTTAACGAGTCACGTCAGGTTAAAAGTATAAAAAATGGTTTCATCAAATCTTGCCCGGAAAACAACCATCAATGGTAAGCCAGAGTCAAACCCAAAACCTCTGCTTGAGAGCAGTTCGGAAAAACACCTCCCAGAGCACATTCTTCCCTTTTAAGGCCACACCAAATTAACTCCCAGGCAAAGGAGAAACACCAAGTGGATCAAGCACACAAGCACTTTGTGTTCCCCCTTGAAGTGTGAGCAGGAATTGATCTCTCCTTGGTCACGTGGAGGGCTGGGACCCTTCAGTTCAGCTTTAACCCACTGGTTACACATAGAACAATGTCAATAACAGTTGTAGAAAGTTTCAGAAGCATTGGATTTTGGATCTTTGGGCATCTGCTTAGTGAGCTTTACAGTATGTTTGTGTTTTAGGGTATGTTTACAGTCCCATTTGTTCACTGAACATGCCCCACAAGCTCCTCTCACTTCCCTTTCTGTTCAGCTGGACTTTTCATGCTTTAAACATGAAAGAGTCCCTCTAAGGTTCCTAAAAAGACTTTGTGACCGTTTTCTACCACACAGAAATTCTACTTTGGCAGCTTCACTACAAAATTATGGGGACAAAATCCTTGTTCCCGTGCATGCCCAGGGGTGATGCAGTCGTGATCGAGTTTTGCTGAAAGAAAATGAATTTCGGGCAACAAAGCAAGCAGGCATGACCCTCTCTGAGAGGCTGCTCTGCTGCCCAGGCTGACAGTGTGGGTGAAGGAGCAGCCAGGTCTGCTCTTGCCTAGTGGCTACAGAAGCAAATTTAGAAGGTTTGGGTCTGGTTCATACCATAAACTACTTAACCCCACAGCCCTTATTCCCACGGGAAGAGTCCGCCAGTCAGTGTGTGCACTTCAGGACATTCCACAGAACCCTTGAGTGCCTTGAGCTCCAGAATTTTTCACTTCAAAAATATCCTGCCAACTGGGAAAAACCTTCAGACAACTAATTTAAAACACTTCCAGACCAAAGGAAGGATTTATTTATCCTTGAAGCAATGCCATGGACTCCAGAGGACGATCTGGCTGATGCTGTAGTGAGATTTCCACCCCAAACCCTGACTGAAGCCCTCTGTTCCTGAGTGCCAGATTGCTCCCAGGCCTGACCTGTCTTGCCTGGGCAGAACTGAGGATGACTTTGGTGCATGATGTCAATCCAAATGCCCCCATTAACCCTGCAGAATCAGTGCTGTGCAGAAAAGATCTCATGGAGCCAAAGGAAGGCCAGGGTTGTGGAGCCCCCAGAGCTGAAGAGCTGGTGTGGAAGAAACTGTGATCTTTTCCTAAGTCGCTGCTTAAAGATTTTGTGTTAATTGCCACCAACTGAAGGACCAAAAATGACCCCCACAGCAGGGGTCAAACTCCACCTCTCTTCTCCCTGAGGGGTGACCCTCACCACTAGATCTGCTGTGCAATGTGCTCCTCTGCCCTGGGTAATCATGGTGGCTTTGCTCCTTCCAGCAGAGCACTGGGACTGCTGGCAAGGGTGATGTGGCAAGCAGGGTTATCCTGCCTCTCTGGGTCTGTTCCCCAGTGCCATGGAAGTGGGAAGGCCCATGGACAGGGACTGATTTGGCTTTGGTCACCCACATCCTGCCTAGAAGAGTGGTTTAAATTCTAAATAAAGATGGTGGTCCCAGAACTTCTTCACCGCCTCCCCTAACCTGCTCCCCACGGGAACTACTAATCCATCACCAAATTGAAGAAACACTGGCAGCTCACCCGAGGCAATGATAAAAACCAGGTTATTAATGCCTTTTTTCTCTCACTGCAGCCCCAGTAGGCCTGCCCTGAAGACCTCCTCCAGGGATTCCATGCTTGGCTGCTGGCTGTGGTGAGCCCTGACAGCCACATGCTCCCTGCCTCCCCTCTGGAACTTTGGCACACAGTTCACCATCCCAGACACCAGGAAAGTGCAGCGCTGCCACTGCGACACTCCAAGAACTCTCCCGTCACGGGGAGTCCCATTCAAATAAAGCTCTGACACCATGTTATTAGAAAAGCACTAAGAATAACTTCTGGAAGAACATACGTCTTATTCACATGAACAATCCTGCTGATTTCCCACAGGTTGTTCCATGTGCTTCAGTGGGAACAGAGGGATCTTTCACAAAGATTGGTACTTCGCTTAAACCCCTGTTGGAACAATCCTTCTGGCATTACGGCTTTGTAATTTGACAAAGAAAGGAAACACTTGGCAAGGTTTTGACTGTTTCCTGTGATTTTTGGGAGCTTAATGGCTCTCATTGTCTTCCAGGCCTGGAGCTAAGCATTCTTACAAAGAGTCTACGGCAAGGAACGATTAAATCCTACTAACCAAGGGGAGCAAGTTATTTCTACCTATTTTACCTTAGCATGAGGAGTCTCACACTCATTACTAAGGCATGATATAATTTAAAATCAACAAAAAGCCTGCTTTAAAAAAGGCTGGGGTAGTGAGGGCAATAAGAGCAGAATGAGCTTTTTATAAATGTGGAAACTAATCCCAGATCTTTACATGCAATCACCTTTCCACTTAACTTTCCTGTTTAGCAAACACTAGACATTACAGTTCTGCATTCACACTCATTGTGGCAATATCAAATGGATGATGAAAATCCATATGCTAGATGCTGAAAGGTAATTTTTATTAACTGACTGACAGCTCCGGGCTCAGGGTGCACCTTCTGCTTTGTAACTTAGTTTTGCTGCTTCTCTTCCATATTATTCCTCTTACACACTCCTTGCCCATCCCTGTTGAGGAAATCACTGTCACTGTTCCTTTAAATAAAGCATAGTAAGCCACTAAAGCAAAACTCCCAGAAGCAAAGGGTGTGCTCTTATTTTGAGTATTCCTTAGCCAGTGTTCCCTAACCTCCTCAGCCCCGAGGACAGGAATACTGGGTGAGCAAAGCAACCCAGGCATCGTGGTCCTTTGCCTTCTGTCAGCCTGGATCAAAGTAGCGGCTGCACGTGGCTGGAAGCAGCAGTAGATCTGTGGGCATCCTGGTTTTTTCAAGCCATAGCTTCAGGCTGCTGACTATCAAAATAAAACTTTGGAACCGTGATTAGCCTTTTTTTATTATTTTAGCTGATTAACGAAGTTTCAATACCAGCTCAGTTTATAGCCATGTGGGATGTGCACTATTTTAAATACTAGCCCTTTTATCCAAAAGCTCAGGAGTATTTTGTGAACATGATCAGGCTCAGTCCTACAGCAGCACCCCTCCTTTACGGAGGTTGTTAGTTCTGCTGCACACCTGGGAACACAGACAACCCCTGGGTCTGAGTCCCCACTGCTGCAGCAGCTCTGCTGTTTAGGACAAGTTTTAACCACAGCAACTTGAGGTCACGGCTGCCCCCAAAATTGTCCAGCAACCTGCAAGACTGAGCCTGTGCTCAGCGAGCTCCGCTCTCAGCTCTGCAGCCCTCACAGCACAGCTCTCGCAAAGGTCATGCTGAAGCCCACAGCAGCACTTCCAGGCTTTAATTCCAAGATTAATTTTTTTCCCATTCTTTCCCCCTTTTTTTTTAAACCTGCCATATCAACTCCAGCATGTTATAGAGACTGTAATTGTAATCCAAGCAAAAAAACCAAGCATATTTATGTAACTCCTATGCATCCTAAATTATCATTTACAACATCTCCAATACAATCTGTGATGCAGACACAGCCTTGAAACCATCATCTGTCTTGCATTTTATGGTTGATTGGTATCCTGGTCAATAAGGAGCAAGCACATTCCAGCTGGAGAGCAGGCATGCTTTGTCATGTTATGGGTTTTCCAGAATTTTAATAACAGCAATTTCTTATGCCTTATTTGATCATCTGTTATCCTAAACATATTAAATCCATATTAAACCTGCCAAACCCCAAATTTCATTTTTAAAAAGGTGAAAAGTCTGATAATTATTTTAAATAAAATTTGCTCTATTAGAATCAGCATATGGTAGTAATTTATAAACATTTGCTACTGTGAGCCTGCACTGATTGCAATGCCCATTATGTTGCCTCATATTAAAATCAAAATATATAACCTATATGTCACAATGCCTCCAAGTATAAAAGCCATCAGCACAGCTTGTAGGCAAGAAGTTGTTTTAAATTTTAAATTATATTTGCAGGATTCAAATTTACTGTTAACTTAATATCAGAAGCAAATCAGTGAAAGTAGGGCATGGTGGAGCAGCTCCCATGGAAAAAACCCAAAAACCATTATGCTCACCTCATGGGAGCTGTTTCATACTGCAACTTACCAAAAGGCTTGCTGGTTCTGACACAGCTCTTCCATTGTATCAGAGAAAAACATCTTAACAACCAAGAGAAGCAACAAGTGAGTTCCTATAGTGAGGTACTGAGAGAAATTAACTTCTTACAGATTTTTGAGATCACACAACCCCCAAACTCTCTTAATATTTCTACTTTCTTTTTGGATTGTCAAAGGAAAATTGCATGGTAGGGAAGTAAGACAATAATTGTCTGTTTTGGGGGAAGATGGAGAACAAGGGCTGATGTGATGACTGGCAGGATACAGAGTTTCTCATGACAGTGTTATTTTAGGGAGAAGGATTGAGAGCTGGTTGGTGTCTGTTGCGAGTAACGCTGTGCAGTTGGAGGGAAGAACAATCATGAGGGTCTGTGGGAGTCTGTCTGTTCCAGAGTTTCCATGTGAATAGCACAACAGTCTGGAAACCAGCAGAAAAGGGATGGTGCTGCTGAGGGGCAGAGGGCCAGGACACAGCCCCAGCCCTCTCTCCTTGGAGAGCTGCTGGGCAAAGGGAAGATGGAAGGAGAAAGGTGGGAAATTCCACAGATTCCAAGGAGGAAAGGTTCAATAGCGACAACTCGATGATGTCAATGGCTGGTTGGTCTTTACTTTTTAGCCTCACATGGCTATGGAAAACTGCAGTAATCATCCCTCCCCAGCCCTTCACCTCCAAAAATCCAGCAGAATTTGGGCATATTTGAAAAATTGAACCCCTCATTTAGGTGCTCAGACATAAGTTCAGAAATCGTCTCTTCCACGCTCATGTTATTAAAACTTTTTCTGAATACTTCTCTGATGAACATGGCTTTTATTTCATCTTGAGACCACACCCTACTCCTGGTTTTAGGATGGCTACCATTTCTGGATTAGGAGGATCTAATCCACTTTGCACTGTGTAACAAAGTCAACACCAAAGTCACAAAAATGCAATAACAATGAGTTAAAAAGAAGCAGAATGTACAATATACAATACTCTATGATTTATGGTTGGCACTTACTTCATGGCACTTCAGCATGACCTTCCTCTGACAACAGCAGTCATGACAGCAAATAAAAATGACAAAATGGAATGACTGAAACACTGCAGAAATTACTGACAAAGCAAGCAATCCTGTGAAATTGGCTGACAAACAGTTAACAACATGAAATGAATCCAATGGGAGAGCAGTAAAGTGAAAAACCAAGGCTTGAGAATTATCCCACATATTTCATCACCTGTGAGACCCAGGCATCCTTTACAGAAAGCCAAATGTAGGATCAGTCCCTGGATTTGCTGCTAAATTCAGTTCTGCCTTACCTGTTTGTGAAAAAATCAGGAACTTTTCCAGATACCCATGACAAAAAAAAACAACAATTCAGAGATGGCCAAAACCACTGGCCACGGGCAGCTTCACTTGTAAAACTTGTTATCCTGACACAGTACAGGTTATTTTTCCTAGAGGACTCAATTCTGCCTGGTTAAGCATCCCCCATAACTTGCACATTTATAATGAGTGTTTCCCAGTCCCAGGAGTGAGGCTGGGCCACCCCAGAGGCCACGGGCACACTGTGCAGACACAGCCAGAGCAACATCAGCACCGTTTGAAACAGGATAGTTTCTCCCCATGGCAAAGCCATCGATCACCATGGTGCTGGTGCCGGGAGAGAGCAGCAGCAGTTGCTGTTCATTATTCCTGGTTAGTCCCCAGTGCCAGGATGCTGTTTGCACTGGGGGCTGTGTTTTCTCTCCCCAGCAGCCACGGGGTCTATCCTGCCTTAATCATGCTGACATTATTCCGTGGATCCCACGGGCTTGCACTTGGATCACCACGTTGCTACGCGACTGCCGGGTTCGCAGACAGAGCGAGCGCCCCTCCCTTCACCTAACGCAGTCCCTGCCTTGCTCTTCCCCCCAGTTCTTTCATCAGCTCCACATACAAGTCAGTAGCCTCTCAAGTGAATTTATAGCACTGCTGTATTTATAGCACCACGGTCGATCCTACACGTCCTGTCCTCCTCGCTGACGGCAGAGCGTCACCTGCCAAGGCAGAGGCTCCCTCCCTGGGCCTCCCCCATCGCTGCACATGAGCATATCCAGACTTGGAAACAGGAATCACAACCTCAGCTCATCACTGGGGCTGTAGTGCTGGGTACCTGGGGCAAACGAAGCACCGCATCCAAACAACCCTCAGTGTTTTCTGTAAGGAAGGATGAGGAAAACCAGAGGGAGTGATGGTCAGATGTCGGGACCTGACTACGTGGGCAGACCAGATTAAAATCTCTACCACCAGGACCATATCCTAAAGTAAATGATGGCCAAAATTGGGAGTGGGATCTGGAGCTCTGTTCCCAAACCTGATCAAACGTTTTAACTATCCTCTTACTAGTACCAAGTAAGCAAGCGCATCCTGTCACTTCTTCTCCCTCACCCCTTCTCCTGCCAGACTCCTTTTCCCTATCCCATGGCTGGTCACTGCCACAGAGAAGCAGACGGTTTCCAGCCAAACATTTCCATGTTCTATTTAAAAACCCTGAAACTCAGTGTCTCCATAAGAACCACGGAAAACTATTAATCCACTGTGTAAAATCATTGCTAACCCTACATGCAGAGAAAGAAAAGCAAGTTTGAGGTAATTTTAATGTAATAATTGGGAAATGCTGTTCAGTACTGTAAAATTATCTCTTTCTAATCCTCTTTGATCAAAAACATACAAAGAAGATAATTTAATGGGTTTCTATACCAAGTCATTACCCACCTATCTATGGTTCAATTTACCCCTGTGCTACCCTAGGGGGGGCACCTGGTGTGAGTGACCTACACTGGCTGTGGAGAAGGAATTTCTAGTGATAATTAGGATTCCAGTCTGGGCTACAACTTCACGTATGACCCGATAAGCAAATACATATTTTTAATTTCATCAGGCTGCTTGTGCTGTGAACATCACCCAGGCAAGCCTGTGAATGTGGTTCCTATTTATACCACATCCAAATCCCTGTCTTTGGCTGAAGGATGGAAACAGGCATACTCAATTTTTATCACTTTTCCTTGAGCAGAGCTAACAACTTGTTCTTTAATTGAGCAGAATCCCTGCTTTTCACTAGCTGAAACACCTTTTCTCCCTTTCCAAAGCTACCTCACAGGGAAGGGCTGCAAGCTCTACAGTTGGCTGTCATAGGCTTTATAGTATTAGGGAAAAAAATCTAAAAATTAAGGAACTCTAAGGATTTTACCTTTAAAATTTAAATATTAGCTTTCATACTTGAAATTTTCACAAGATGGTATCCCTTGGTCATAGTATTTGACAGCTTTGTGAAAAATGGTGGCAGTTGTGCAACTGGGCTAGAAAGGTTGCAATTTATTTAACTTTTCAAAGGTAAGGCAGGAGTAAAAGCAGTAAAAAGAAAAAAAAAAGGCATTTACCATGCATCCATTGCTTATACTGGTACCCCTTTCACACCCTTATCAAGCTGAGAAATCAACCCTCTCTCCTCCACCCCCAGCACGTGGGGCTGGTTTTGCTCAGGGAGAGGGGAAGGTCCTGCCTGGCTCCAGGGGTGGGTTCCACATGGGGCTTCTGAATCAACAGCTGATCTTCTCCCCTTACATTTCTCTATCTCTCTCTTGTTGAGATGAAAAGGAACTGCCTGCCGCACCTTTCCAAACGTGCTTTTAACATCTGTAGGTACCTGGTTCTCTTCTACTGGCTCCGATTTATCACTTCGTTAAAAAAATGAGGTCCTGAGTAACCTTTTCTGATAATTTTAGCATCTTCAGTTCACCTCATAATTAAAAAATAACATAAATCACATCAGTTTTGAAAACAGGAGGGAACAAAGTGCAGCCCTGTCAGCTCCTGCTCTTACTGGGAATTCTGTGGAGGTGTCATTTCTCTCCCAGTCAAATGGCAGCCAAGAGCTTTGCTGCTCTGTGCCACTGCCAACTTATCCTATTTATTCCCTCATAGTTCTCTTGGCATTGCTACATCCCAGGATCCTCCCTCTGGTTTGAAAAGATGCCTGTTTGGTTTCACTTTGCAAGAAAGAAGCAGGATTTCAGCCACAGTGAAATAATGCTTTGGGTAGTTTTGTTTCCAAATTGAGCCTCTGTGCCACAATGGGGACTCAAGAATTTGCCAAAGCTGAGTTAGAAAATTCAAAAAGCTTGAGGACAGAAAAGCAACATAAATTTGTAACCCTGCCCAAGTCAGATCTTTCTCTAAAATACGGGACTGCTCTTACTTATGTAATAGTTTGCTTTTCTCCAGTAAGGTGATATAGTTTTTCATTTTTTTTCAGCCTTTACAATTTTTAAATGTATCTCTATTTAATTCTACTTTTCACTTTCCTCTCAGTAATGGTAATACTTTGACATATTTACAGTACACTGTAGCTGGCAGCCTCCATTATTTTCTAATAAAATAGGGATGCTAAAGATCTCCACTGTAACCTGGAAATACCTATCAACTTAAAAATAAAAGATGATAAATAACATTATCCACATGAAGACAAAAACAACATCGTCATGGGGCTTAACAAGAAACATGACCAATGTCTAGCAAAAAGAATATTTTTTTTCATGTATGGAGGCTTTTCCTGTACAGCCAACTCAATTTCTGCTCTGTTTAGTCAAGTGCCACTGACAGGAATTCCAGAATTTCAGTGTTTTATTTCCACTCCTTCATTCTAAAAATTGTATTACCTTCCTGTCAGCAGTTTGATGACTTCCATCTCACAGGAAATAATATGAATACCTGATGCTGAGGCTGTTGATCACACTGTTTTCTAAATGAGCAATCATTTGCAATCAAAAGAGCCACCCTACCCTTAAAAAAACCAAATCATCTTCATGCATGAAGCATACCGCAGCTTTTCAAAGGCTCAGTTACTTATTAACCAGCAGAATAATTCTAATAAAATTTCCTTAGGTGGTATCTTTGTGAAAACAAAGCCAGCACTGCATTTTTGCAAAACATGCATTTCTGTTGACCAATCTGGGCTAAACAATTTGCAATATTATTTCAGGAGAAGGTACTTGCGGTATGTAAGGCCAAACCATTCCACACCACAAAACAAATGCCTCAGTTTCTTAATAAAATTAACAAAATTACCTTTTTTCTTTATGTACATATATATAACTGTGGGTTTCATGATATTATGTCCATATTCCACCAAATTACTTGCACATTCACCCAGTGGTGTCTGGTTACTGCATGTTCCTCATCCCTTTAGCACCTTTCAGGAACCACTCCTGTGTGAATGCACTGCACTGCCTTGCCAGGGACACCTTCACCCTGTGGGCACCAGGGACTGCTCCCAAACCAGCACATGCAAGAAGCAAACAGAACTCAAACCCCCTAAAAGACCAAGTGGCAGAGATGCTAAATTAACTTTGTAGTAGCAACATGAACAGCTCATAGAGATTTCAATGAGTTATTTTCTAAAATAGCTTTATGTTTTTTTGATAAAGTGGATTATGAGGGGTCTCAGCATGAGTCCAATGACACCACACAGCGAATGTGAAGCACCTCTAGGCAAAACCACGTTTTACCTGTTTGAAGCCAAAATAGCTTATGGGACTGAAGAAGAAATAAATTATCACCACATTTTAAAAGAAAAAGAAAATTAAAGAGAAAAATACTGCATAAAAGAAATCTAAGGAACTCACATCAAAACAAATGAACAGTTTGTGCAGACTGTTTTTGAAGTTGGAGAAGGCTGAGAAAGCTCCTGTTCTGTGGTATAGGTTACGCAAATATTGACAACGTAAGAAATTCTTGTCTTACACAGGCTATTTGTTAAGCAAACACACAGAACAGAGTACACTCTTCTTTAATCTGTGTGATTTACAGGGGAAGTTAGCGAAGAGCTGGCAAAAAATCCCAAACAAAAACAACAACTCAAGTCTTTATCAGAAAATTATTTGGTTAATTACTTTTACCTTGTACTGAGACTTGCAGTTTTCGTCCCGGTCGGTGACTCCAATCCCTCCCCTGGCTTTGAGGATTTCTCTCTGTTCATTTGCTGGAGTATTGAGTTCAATTCACTAATCACATTCGCCTTGGGGCCTGAGAGAATCGGGCTTTTCACCTCCGGCACGTCACCCCATAGCTTAGATGTCCTTTGGGGGACAACTTTAGCCATGTTGGGCTGGGCACTGATGGGAGGCGGGGGCGGAGCGGGAGGAGGGATAACAAAGCTGTCCACAGTCTCCTCGATCAGCGCATCCTTGTAAAGTGCATTGCTTTTGTTGATTATGGGCTTCATTTTTGGCTTAGGAGGTACTGGGGGTTTGTCCACCAGAAATGTTTGCCCATCTGCATAGACTGTACAAGTATCCACGTTCTCCCCCCCTTCCGAGGATAAGGTAGAGATGCTGGACACCGTTGAGATAGTGCTGGTTGTCTCTAAGTGATGGTCACTACTGCTCCGGCTGTCTACTTCCTCAATCCCAGAGTCAGTGACATTATCAAAGCTGTCAGGGGGTGGCAGAAAGGAGGCAGGCAAACAGTTTGAAAGACCCACTTGCTTTTTACTGTCTAAGGAATTTGTTGGCTGGCTGGGGGCGAATGGTGCGGGTGAGGGCGTGCCGTTCTTCCTCTGTGTGATCAAGTCCGTGAGAGCTGAACCGGGAGCCACACGCTCGTCAGGAATATCAAAGCTGTTGGCAAACTCCAAGGGAGGGGGTAGTGGCTCAGTGAAGATAAACTCCTCATCGATGTCGACTGATGCCAGGGGTGGGGGCGGGATGCGGAAGGGCAGGATGACGGGGTCGTCGACAGAGCTTGCTGCCACGATGGTTTTGCAGGGAGATGCCGGTGGCTCAGGCGCAGCAGGTGCGTTCAGCTCACTTTCTTCTGCTTCCTCGCTCCCCTCTGGCCTCTCTGGTGGGGAGCTCTCAGGACTCGGCTCCATCTCAGCTCCCTTTTCCTCTTCATCTTCGGGCATATCGTCCGACTTCACCGTGTCCACGGTATGAACCATCAGCAGGCCAGCTGACTTTTGCTGTGAGGTATCCACGATATTTATCAACATGTTCTTCTTCTCCTCAGCTTTCTTTTCTTTCCCCACATCGGTTTCGTACTTGTTCTCCGTCTCCTGCCGCCTCAACAGCCCACGGGTGTTTTGCCTTGTGACAGTAGCAGTAACAGGAAAAGTCGTTTCCATGTTGGGTCTCAGCTTAGTATCAATGTAAAGCGGTTTATTAAGGTCTGTTTTAACAGTGTCTCCTTTGCCTGGAATCTGCTGCGTTTGTTCTTTCATGGCTCTGTCCCTGGCAGAGAGCGCGAGGGCGAGTGGTGAGTTTGGATCCAACAGCTTTCCTGTGACCGGGTGAACGTAACTCTCCGAGCTGGATGTGTTCATGGCCTTGGCTGCCACCGCACTGTTCTCAGGGCCTTTCGCTTTGGACGAAGCGTTTAATGTCCTGGAGTCGCTCTGACTGCTGGGGTCGCTGCTGTTAAACAGGCTCTCGGGCTCTCTGGGTGTGGGAATCGGAGATGGCGACATGAGCTGTCTGAAGCCATCCTCGCTGCCGAACATCGCCTCATCGGCGAACTTGGACTGCCTCATGCGCGGGGTCGGCGGCGTTAGCCCAACATCCTCATCTCCCAGGTCTGTGGAAAGGAAGGCTGGAGAATTCCGCCTCGCCTCCAGCCTCTTTTCCCTGTCCCTCACCGCCCCTGCGATGGCTGCTGCGAATGGACTGCTGACACCCAAGCTGTCGTCAGGCCGGAGCTGCCCAGGTTGCTCTGAAGACTGAGGGTCGATCTCCATGCTGCTCCCTTGGCTGCTTTTCCCACTGCTGCTGGTGGATGGCTCTTTCACGATAATTGTTGGGATTGGAATAGAGCAGGTCTTTTCTGGACTGTCCTCAACGTTGGACTGTTTGACCAGCATGCCCTTCCGCCTCGCTGGTTTGGCCGGCACGTAGACTGCTTTGCTTGCAATCTTTCCCACCTCGGAATATGGGTTTTCTGGCATCTGTCCCCTCTTCCTGAAATTCGCCTGAGATGCGGCACTTCGGCTGTACAGGTCTTCTGAGTCCAGAGAGTACCGGTCCAGTTCCCGCCTGTAATAGATCCCTTTGTCCCTTATCATTGTTCCCACGCTCTCAGGCCTAACCAAGGAAATTTTTGCACCTGAATTCTGGTTAAAAGGAGATTTGATAGTTCCATAGCTCCTTGTTGTCAGGGATTTGGGAGAGTTGTACAGAGAGGGAGAAGGTGGTGGTGGTGAGGGAGGTAAGGACTGTGGTGGTGGTGGGATATCTTCAGAGGTGTCAGGCATTGAGAGACTTCTGGTAAACTTCAGCATAGGAGGAGCCAGAAACTGCCGTTCTTCCTCTGTTATTCCTTAAAAAAAAATCAGCGAGTATATTTAAAACACTGTCTTCCACTAGGGTCCCTCTGTATTATTCCTGTACTATTTCTGTATCCAACCCAAAATGCCAGGGCACATTTCCCATGACACGAGGCACATGCAAAACTCTAAAAGAGGTCTTTTGGTTGATTCCTACCATAGGGATTCTTGTTGAACTTCAGGGACCCAGGTGCCAGAACTGAAAAGGATGCTACAGCATTTTAATTAAACTGATCACTGATGTGTAGGCAAATGTTTAGGGTTTATGTATCATCAAGGCAGCTGTAGAGAAGCACATTTTCCATGAAAATTGTTGAACAGGGAAGACATTCTGTGCAGAAGAGTAGCTTCTGCCTTGCTCTAGCACTCCATAAAATGCATATAACAATGCAGCTTGGAAACCTAATGAATTTTTAAGATGCATTTGAAATTTAGCAAGGGGACCGTGAAGATCCTATTGGAGGAAAAAATCATAATGTTTCCTTTCCAGACATGACATTATGTTATTACAAATGCGGCTTTTAACATAAATAACCTGGGTAATACTGGGGTAGTTTGGATGCTAATTTTACATCAGCATAATGTGTTTCTAAATTGATAAAAATCACTACTAAGATTACTACCAAAAACAAAGCAAACTCAGATTTGGTCTGCTCTTCCTCTTCTTGTTGTAAAATCATCTATTGCCATAATTTGATAAGAAAAATGGTGAATTTCAGTCTGTTCGATCAGCAGAATTGCTTTGTAAACTACACAGCATTGCAACGCTTTTACCTTTTACCTCAGTAACAAAGAAAAAAGCGATAACACTTTGACCTAATGCTTTTCAAAGGACTCGTACTGATCTTTTCTTTTCCCTTGTTAGAGGCAACTTTATAAAGAAAACCATTAAATTATAAATCCATACTTGCCTACCGCCATCAAAGCAGAATGTGGAAATTACATCACCTTACACACAAACTTCTTTTCTCATGAGCTTTGTATGAAAATTAAACAGTCACTCACTGAGGCAAAGGTGTTGGAGAAATATGCTTTAAGAAAGAAGCAAAGTTACTACAAGTATGTGATTAATGCACAAGCAAACTATACATGAGAAGCATTTTACCTATAGATTTTTGTCTCCTCATTGTACCCCGAGGTATACCCAGAAAAGGACCTTGAGGACTCCCTGGTACAGTGGGCGTCATCACAGCAATACCCTGTCTCTCATACATGGACTACAAGAAAAGCAAACAAAAACCCCACAGGCATTAAAGCACCAAAGTCTCTCTCACATGAAATAACTCTTCTGTCATAGCTGCTAATCCATCATCCCTTTTACTTAGAATTCCTATGGAAAATAATAAATCCGGTGTTATTTTGGGGAGGAGGAGAAGAGAAAGAGAAGGCTGGGCTTTATTTACACACAATGACAGCAGCTGTAAGTGGAGTTGAAACTATTTGCAAGGCAATACATTAAGTTTCCAGCACATTTTGAGTGCTGTAAGAAAATGGAATCACGAGCAATTACATTTTAATTCACTCACTTCCAAAAACCCAACCACATGCCCCATAGGTATTAATGTTCCCTCTGCACCAAGCTGTGAGCTCCCTTCGCTTCTGAAGACCAGACCTGTTCTTGGAATCTTGCATGGACTCCAGGTGTCTCATGCAAGGTTACACTGGCAGTCAGCACCTCAGCTGGGAGCTGCGGAATGCCACCTGAATCCCAATTGTCCTCCTTCTCATCACAGAACTATCTGTATTCTGCCTCTTAGAACAGGCTTAATTTCCTTCCACTCCAAGATTCTGAGAACAGAAAGTGCTTGTTACATCAGGACTGAGATGCTCTTTCAGAGAGGTGTGGAATATATCTAAAATACAATAAACTCAATTATTTTTTCATGTGCAAAGTTTCGTGAGAGCAAATTCTGCAACTGAGTAATCCACTTTCAGAGTTCTGGAGTTTAATTTTTAATATGTGCTAGAGTATTAACATCAATTCTTCCCTCACAAATCATTGTGCATTATTTAAGTATTATACATGCCATTAGGAATAATAAAAACCTGCAGTAGTAGAAACCTTCACGTCAGTGGGGATGGTGTGGCTGCACTGACTCTGGTGTTGAAACTGAAGTGGCATACCTTGACTTTCTGCAGGTTTTTTTAGCTTGGGCTTAGTGCTGTAATGACATCTTCAAGTTCAGAACTTGCTGGGGTCTCACCAGCTCAAGTGCACATCTGCTCGAGTAACAGTGAGGGGGCGATGCTGTTGGTGTGACCGTCTCAGAATAAATACAGGATATAGTGACAAAGGTTTTATAGGGGTATGTAGACAGTTCTGTCCCAAGACTATTATTAGAAATGCAGAGTAAACCATGCCTTAAAAGTTACAAGATACTGAAAGTAAAATGAGTATATAAAACAAGGTTATTAAATTAATTTCTGCTGTATTCCTTACACTCTGCCAAAAGACCCCCTCCAGAAATGAAAGCAGTACTTCATAGCTCCCACTCACATTCATATCTGTAGCTGAGGGAAAACATCTACTAGAAGGCCGCTGTTTAATAGTTGCCACTCTTGAGTCCACAGTTGCATTGTCTGCAATTCTTGATGGCTTGGAAACTGGTACTATTTCATCCACCTTATCTGTAATATAAAAGCATTCAGTAAAATAAATATCATTCGTCCCAAGAAACTGAACAGTTAAGTATTGCAAGGTCAAAGGAAGAGATTTACTTTTCAAAAAAATGCAAAGAAAAAGTTTTTTTGGCATTTTAACAAGGCAACGCTTGAGCATCATAAGTCGTGCAAGCCGAGCACTTTTTATTGCTGCTACATAACATGCATGCTTTAGTTTTAAGCCTGCATGCATTTAATGTTTACTTAGTGTGACTCGAAAAACAATCCTCTTCTTCAAACCTTCAAAATGTGAAGGGAGAATATCTATATAGAAATGGAAAGAAGACCTTTAGAAATAATGAATCCGTACAGCACTGTTTCAAATAGAGATAAGCAGACTGTACTTAGTCATCAGAATTTCAGTGATATTTGGACAATAACAAGTACTCCAGAAGTGCTCTTTTATGCCTATTCTCCTCAAGGAATCACATCCTAATTTATTCACACTCTCGGACTTGTAGACAAGTATTACTAGCTGCATCATTTGTTTAAATGAAACTTTTATATGCTCTTTTAAAAAACATTATTTTATTTCAATAACTGGACAGTTTGGCAATGTATTTAGTTGTGGTCAGAAACAGACCAAACAGGCAAAGTCCAAACGTGAATGAGAACTTCAGCATTTGGATTTGGGATTCTGATCTACCATATGACATGATGGTAAAATACAGGGAGATTTACTTCAGGGTATTCCAAAGCTGAGTGCTGGTGTTAGCCCCACCTCCAACTTTGGTCACAAACAAGCTTCATCAGCATTTAACACATAGTGTTACTCCCTCAGACTGAAGACCTCAAAGTACCATATAATCAACTAATTATTGCCTGACAGCTCCTTTTTTTTTGCCCCTTCCACTGCTATGAAACCAAGGCACAGAGAAATGAAACGAGTAGCCTAAGCCACCAGAACAGTTTGAGCTTTGAATCTGTGCCAGGATCCAAACTTGAATCATACCAACAGGTTTCCTTACTACACCTTCCATGGCATTTGCTTTCCTGTAGCATGTTAAATTAGAGTCTTTTCCTTTGAAGTTTCACTGAAGGAAGGATTAGTTCCATAGCCTGTGGTGTTCACGTGAGTGGAATACCTTAGCCTGGCTCCTGGGCTTCCACAACGTGTGCCAGAGCAATGTTACTTGTCAGCAATTAAATCCCTCTCCCAAATAATTGATTATTTGCTCCAGCAAACAAGGGTAGCTACTTCATAAGGATACTATAGACTGGAAAAACCAAAAAGCAAAACCAAAAGCCAACACTCAGGTTTTTGGCAGTGTTAGTAAGCCAAGTATCAGATTTAGGGTTTTAAATTTTACCTCTCAATAGGAGAGCAGCACGCTCAGGGCCCTGGATATTGATATGGACGGGAATAAAGCAGGAGGAAAAAGCTTTTGATCCCTCTAAACAGTAGATCTGGCTGATGCAAGGATGGTATTTTAAATGGGAGAAGAAGAAAGGGAAGAACTTTTAGCCTTCGTGTTAGGAAGAAGGTTGTCCTAGAAGTGGATATTTCAGTGTCACAGAGGGTCAGGGAGCAGGCAGGAAAGGAAAGGTTGAGCAGGACCAGTAAGCTGAACACTGCTGAAAACTGTCTCACAAGAGTAGTGTTGCTGTTTCTTTTCAATTGAAGTTAGCATTCAATTATTTTCATTGGTCTGCTTTATTTTTTGTGGGATTTAAATCATCCAGTGGAAGGAGAAAAGGAAAAAAAAATTCTTAAAATCATCAAATGTATTCAAAAATAAAACAAACTTCACGTCACATTTCATAATACAAACTGTGAACTTCTGGAAGAAAAATATCTGCACTTCTGCTCAGCAAAAGGCATCAGAAAGCAAAGGTGTAACCATGAACATTTGACCTACACAGCCAGACTGCAGAATCATACTCAGGGGATCTATCACCAAGAGCTTCCACTGGGCAGAGGTTTCCTGTTAAGGCTCTCCCACCCTTGTTATCATCCCAGAAGCCAAACAACTGGTCTTTGGGATACAGAAAGAAGGAAGTTTTGGAAACTGAAGCACTAGGTACTCCAAATCCGTACATAAGAAATATAAATGTACCATGTAAGAACTGATCCCCTCTATTTTTAACAGACACATGTAACCATATACCCATTCAGACAACAAAAAGCTACAGGGAAAGAGTGATGAGGCTATGACAGACACTTGAAAAGCATGAGGATATTTGTTGGGGATGAAACATACACACCCTCCAACTGCACTGATTTTGCTAGACAATAGCACAGGTCAGATCCTAAGGTTGGATCTGAGCAAAATATCAGTTGGCATCAATTCTTAACACCATCTACTACTTTCCAGTGGAAAAAAACCTTGGTTTTGTGTAAGTTTATTGCAGGTTTCATGTCTGTAGACAGGTTCCCAGTACTTCTCATCCTATGGCTGCTCCCATTGGAGTGGTGCTTTGTGCCTTGCCACGTCTAGCTAAAGCACTTGGAAATGGGAGAGGAGAGCAGGTTAAAGCTTAAGCCGCTTTGCAAGGAACTCTTTAGGGCCTCCTGGCGTGGCGCTGCCAGCGGTAGCACTGCTGCATCTCCTTCCTTGGCTCTGCTGCCCTTGGTCAGAAAGCAAAGGCAGCGTGGAGGTTGTGTCAAAACTGAGCAGAGAAATTGGAAGCCAGGGAAGCAGCCAGCACATGGGAACGAGACTGACTCTGAATGGCAGCAGCTATATGGCGGGTCCTGCAGAGCAAGTCAAAATCTGAACATCTGGCCACGACTGCACCACCCTCCTGAAGTGAAAGCTCTATGC
This sequence comes from Acropternis orthonyx, assembly GCA_035583155.1. Lineage (NCBI taxonomy): Eukaryota > Metazoa > Chordata > Aves > Passeriformes > Rhinocryptidae > Acropternis > Acropternis orthonyx. The sequence goes on from JAWWEU010000158.1 coordinate 8,053,292, forward strand.
AAAATAAAAACACTCTCACTGCATTATCAAACATGCTAGTTAAGGCCAAGAAAACTGGCTGGCTGAATTGTACTTATCTTCACTCAAACTCATCCCAAAGAGAGAAGATGTAAACGTATTGGGAGAAACCTTCGCTCGCCTGTGCCTTGAACTGGGCTGTTCATTTTCACAGCACCAGTGTGCAAACCACTGAATGCACCAGAATACTTTTCAAAAGCACATACTGGAATAATTTGTCAGGCTCACTAATTAGCTTCTCTCCCAACCTCCTTGTGATCTCAAATACTCTGCAGCACACATTTCTCACACCAATGAGAGGGGAAGCTTACAAGTTCGTGTTGGAAATTCTCTGAGGATAACTTTACAAATAGTCCTAACAAGAGAGATATATATTAAAAAAAAAGAAAGAAAAAAAGAAAAAAAAAAAAAAGGCAACAAAACGGATGCAAAAATTGGCCCCTGGTGTGAGGTGTGTCGCCAGTGTGGTCAAAGAAGCTGTCCTCCAATGGCATTTTTAAAAGGAATGCAACTGGATGGAGGTGAAGGGTAAGAAATATTTGGTAGTGGAAAAAGCCTACACTGAAGGTTGGCCATGCCAGATGCAACTTCATCCTTAAACCAGTCCTTGAGCAAAGTACAGCCACAAGCACACACGCACACACACTTATACGGGAGAAATTTGTGGCTGGCTGGCAGAATAACAAAATATGATCTGCTTTTTCTCAAATAACCTCGCAGAAAGACATGGAAGAAGAGTTCATGTCTCACTGGACAGAGAGCACAGCTCAGTTGTAATCATAGAAGAGGATTTTTAAGCCTATGATTGTTCTCTAATATTTTCCATTCATCACTGCTTTGCCATATAAACTCTCCTGAACCTTCCCGAGGAGTTACAACAGCGTGTTGAGAGTCAAACACAGGAGCCATGCTACACCTGTGAGAACAGGTCACCACCGCTCAGGGGGCTCCTGGCAACAGCATCCTTCCGGAGAACTGTCAGGGATACCACATGGAAAAGCCAAGTCTGATGCCTCTGCATGCATATAGCAGTTTGAGTGCCACTAAATTAAATTCCCCCGAGAGAGGCAGCACCAACAGATATAAAACAATTTATTGCAAAGTGCGTTTTCCATCTGCCCTGTGGGTTACCAATGGGCCCCATGCTCTTCTCAGGGTGCCAGCCCTCAGGAAATTAGATGGCCTAAAGGCACAGAAAGTAGTTGTGTTTTATCAAGATGTAGGTCATCTCTGATGAGAAGCTCTTAATCACAGACGGAGTAGCACAGTACCCAACAGCATGTCATGACTTTTACATTCTCAAGAGGTCTGGCTGCTAGGCAAGTTGCTTTTTTCTCCTTTTTTTTCTTTTTTTTTTTTTTTAATACTTCTCTTTTTCTTAAATAATTAATATCTGTGATAATTACAGGGGACAGTCTCCTCCTAATAGATTTGTTGCAGGAGATGGCTCTTATCCCCATAGAACACATTGCTTAGTGACTCCTGTTTCAAATCCCCAGACTCTCTCAGAGGAAAAATTATAATGCTGCCCATCAAGCCACCAGATCCATCGTAAAAGGAACTTTGAAAACGAGAGCCAGGTGCCTAGATAGATCTGGTGGCACATCACTATACAGCCCCCAAAGGAGAAATATGAGGTATGATCCTGGCAACATTACTTATTGAACAACATAGCCAAGACATGTGGATTAGCTCCACCGAGGGTCTTAGAAAGTGAGCTGGTCAGACCCACAGAGGATAAGAATGATCATGATCCAGTACAGGCTGACCCCAACACCTCAGGCTGGCATGCCAGAAACACCAGGCAAAGACTGATCGAACACAGTTTTTGGAGGCGAGTATTGCCAAGACCTCTATACTTACCACCAAGTCCCGAGTGCTTGCTCAGAGGGGATGGGATAATGGAGAAAGAAAACTCAAAAAACAGCTGCCTCAAGAAATGACTTGTATTTGTAAGAAAAGCAATGAATGCCTGGCACAGAGTAAAAAAATGCTTGTATGAAGTTAAAGTGAAAGAACAGAGGCAAATGTTCTTCAAATACCAGCAGCACACATCGTTAACAGTGCAAATATAAACTACAAAATGTTAGACTAATCTAGTCAGCCAGAATACAATGTTAGCCAATGTAGGAAATGGTTGAAACTCTGCCACCGATGGCCTTATGGCTAAGAATTAAAAGGACAGGCACATTAAAAAAACCTCTAAAAATCCTATGGAGTGGTTATTTTTTCTTCCCTCCCCCTTTTGCCTGGCGTGTAGGCATGGGCAGCGAGGCCCTCTCGGTTATGGCTCTCTGCAGCCGACCACTGCGACAAGGCAGGGTGGCCTGCGGTGGTTCTCGAGAGTCGCCCATCCCCTCGGCCCCTGGTAAGCACACAGTGGAGGATGCCACTGCGTCCTCACCAGTCCATGTCGAGGCACAGGTCAACTCGACATGGGGGGTGGCTCTTTGGGAGATGCGTGTTTCGAGGACCTGTGTCCTCGGCTGCTTGAGGAAAGCTAAAATCTCTGACAGGTAGTTATGGATGGCTCTTGTGGAGGTAGCCACAATGCCCAGCTGCAGCTCCATGCGGCCCATGGACTGGGACATGAGGCCCATGGACTGTGCATGCTCCCTCTTGATATTTTCCAGCAGCTGCACAATCCTACTGTTGGTTTCCATCAACAGCTTCTCTCCCTCTGTTAGCTGGGGCTGCCCTCTCCAACCCCGATCCCTAGGGACAGGCTCAACACCGCAGCGCTCTTCATTCATTTCATCATTTCTCTCCTCCTCAGGAGAGTCACTTTCAAACTGAGGAGTCCTACTGAGTGACTGATCCCCGGGAGACTGTATGTCCATGGTGCACTCTGGAGTCCGCGCTGGTGTTTGAAATCCCTCAAAATCCTCCCCAACGTTGCTGTGCGTTTCAGATGAGGACAGCGGCCACTGCCAGCTCTCTGTGGTCCTGGCTGGCGAGTCTTCGTCAGAGGCAGGCACCGAGGATTCCTGTTCTTCGGCCGGCGTGGACAGCGAGCTCCCTCGGTGATGGCCGGCTTGCCCCGAGGATCCAGGAACCTCCCCATCTTGCTCCCCAGTGACATCTGGCAATCAAATAGAGGAGCAACAACCACTGTATCTGAGGCCAGGCAGATGGAGGTATCTACATGCATTGGACAACACATAGAAAGAAGCCAGTTGGGAAGCCAAGAGTGTATGTGTTTGGGCAAACGGAAGGGCGGACTAAAGATTAGCGACTGCACTGGGCACGTGGCAGTTGATGTTTAGTAAGCACTTTTGGTACCAATGCACACTGTCCTGTACCCAGAACACACACAGCCGTGCTGCATCCCATGGCAGGAGCTACCAATTCCCCTCAGCGTGACTGTGACAGGAAATGTCAGTGAACCTAGCAAAAAGCTCACCTATGCACTGCAGTGGTGTCAGTCAGAAATCCCTGGGACGAGCTCAGGGCCAAGGGTCCAATTGAGCTTCCTGGGGTGCCAGATGTGCTCCACCACTGGCTGAGGGCAGCCCTTTGTTGCTCTGAAGCACTGCTGGCTATCTTCACTTTTGTCCGACGTCTCACGTCACCCCCACCCCCAGTGGGCTCTCTCCCAGTCACTGCTGCAGCGCGACGGTGCCCGTCCATGGGAGTTATCCCGTGAGCAATGCCCTCCCCAACATTTGCCGGATTTTCCTTGCTCTCTCCCTCCAAACAGTCGGAAGCACTACCCGAGGGCATTGCTCACCGGGATCTCATCATCTCCTGGAAATGAACTGAGTGTTGCTCTCCCCTGGCTACCTCTTCCCTTGCCTGAGGGGACGTGGTGGGAACCTGGGTGCAAGTGCTTGCCTGTGGCAGCTCAGGGTGCAAAGAGGCATCGCTCCAGACTTAAAGGCAGAGGATATTGTCCATATGCTTACTCTGCCCTCCCAAAGGCGAGGAGCGGCTCAGCCTTTTGCACCCACAGCGATCAGCAGCTCACAGCAGAGCACGATCTGCCCCACTCCATTCTGCCCCATTCTGGTGAGACTGTGGCCATAACTCTCACCCTTCCCATGCTCCAGATTAAAAACATGGGTCATTTTTTTTTTTGTTTGTGGTGGGGTTTTGTTTTTTGGTGTTTTGGGGGGGTTTTTTGTGTTTTTTTTTGTTTTGTTTTGTTTTGTTTTGGGGGTTTTTTGAGGGGGAAAATTTGGTCATCAGAAATTAATCTGGGGCACTCTGGCTGGAATGTCGTGGCAGGGTAGTCCAAACCCCTTGCACTGCTGACACTCAGGCAAGAGACAGGTGAGAGAAGCGCTGTTGTCAGTAGGATTGTGTCCCGAGCAGCAGTGGCTCACTGTTGCTGGCTGTGCTGCTCACACTGCAGTGGTCTGAATGCCAGAGCAGTGTTGAGCCTACTCTCTGGCATCCCAGTCTTGAAAAAAGTTATTTTATATGGATCAATTTCTGCTTTTTGAAAAATACTCTGTATGCTGCTCTTCAGACCTCAGTGGAAGCTGTAAGCTTACATCTGCAAGGTGCTGCTGAGGTCAAGTTAAACGATACTTTTGGTTCTGTTTATGAGTCAGGGGCAGGGTGTGTGTGTGTTTTGTTTGATTTTTTTTTTTTAATTATTTTATGTGGTTTAAAATGAAAGCTCCTTCTGACAGACCCAAGGATCACTCCTCCTATTTATCAATCCCTGCCTACCATAATGTGGCACTCATTATTTCTGCGCCCAAGTGCCTCCAATATAACACTGCTCTGAAAGGGATTCTGTGTGACTAAATAGGAAGATGATTGTTAAGTGCTAAAATAATGGATATTATTCGTGCATTTAGCATATTCACTACTTCAAAGTATTCACATTCAAAGTATTCATGTTTTCTCTGCGTCTGGCTGGACTGTCCAGTTGCATGTTTTATGGAAAGTGAGGATGAGATTGTATTTGTAAAAAGGCATGAGCTCCTTATGAAAATGAATTTTAGGGACAAACTGTCATGCAATCATTGGCTCTTCCACTCCATGGAGATTTGAAAGGGACTATATACCACCCTAACTAATAACTGCCTCTTCCTTTGCAATTTTTCTCCCACTTTGTCTAACACAGCCACAAGTGCAGTCCTTCATTAACACATCTCTCCTAACAACTAGAGGGTAGTACCATGAAATTATTTCTCTGCCTTTTCCTATTTGAGTACACATGAAAAAAAGCACAAAAATAACCAGGGGACCTATTTTTACCACACACAGCAAACACACATTTCAGCTAAAGTCTAAGGAATCAGAGTGAGATAAGGGATCATATATACTCATTCTGGTAGAGCCACTGGTCATCCAAAATATCTTGGTATTTCTTTTGACATGTCATCAGAAAATTCTCCATATTTGAAAACTCCATTTACCTGACAAGTGTTCTAAACAGAGCCCACCTAACGATTGGTAAGCAACAGAACTAAACTAAAGAACCAAACTAAACTAAAAGTCAAAACCTGAAGTAAAACAAAATCAAAAAACTCCAAAGCCCACACTGATTTATGAATATTTCTGTAAATGGTAGCACTGAGTTAAGTTTGTTCAGATTCAAGGGGATCACAATACTTTTGTTATTTGTGCATGTTCACACACTTGCCAGAGGTTTGTGAAGAAAAAAATTCTCTGAAAAAGCATAATAATACATTTTTTGCAAAATTCATTATTTTCTATGAAAATTTACCAGTTGCTACCCTCCTGTTCAGTATTTTCAGCCTTTCAGAGCCTAAAGAACAGCATCTGGCACAGGTGACCAAGAACACAAATGACAAAGGGAACATGACAAAGCAAACAGTTTGTGAAAACCCCTGGGCAGAAAGTTAATTGTGGAAAATCTTGGTGAATACTTCTGAATAATGAATACACATTCACAGGTTTTAGGTTAGGTTGGTAAACTTGGCTGGCAATGAAAAGGAGGAATAATCATAAAGTGTTATTATTTGTAACAAGGTGTTCAACATGCCTTAGTAACTCCTGTTTCTGGACGCTTTGTGAATCACTGACATGGGGCATGAGGAACCGAGGGTGCACTACAGGCATGGTTTACACAAACTTTAGTTAAACTACAGAGAAATCATGGGGAAACTGCCTCAAGGTCAGTGGCTGGCACCACCCTGATGAACGTGTCTGTGTCTGCCCAAGAAATCCCTTCCTTTATGACCAAAAGCCACCTGAAAGTCATGGTGGATCTTGGTCAGATGGTTGCAGCAATGCCTAGGCTGGTGCTGTGGAAAAGGTGTGCCAGGCACTGGAAAACTTGGTTCAGTCAGAAACTGTCTTTATATTTGAACAACTGCTCCCAGAAGGACAAGCTGACTGGTAGAGTGATCCCAGCTAACTGCCTTT
>JAWWEU010000158.1:8059754-8109074 GCA_035583155.1 Acropternis orthonyx
GACTTCCAAAAAAAGAGAGAGGGCACTATAGCTCTCGAGTCGAAATTGGCCATGAGAACCCAGATCAAACTATTCACCCACACTGTCCATCTTACTTGGCTGTTAATTTGCTTTAAAAAAATCTCTCTCCTTTGAAAGCTTTAAACAGAGTGGGCACAAAGAAGCACAGCTTCCTTGGGTGCGAAAGCTGCGGGAAGAGGTCAAATCCTGTGCTCTTTCCACTCATTTCCACCTTACACACTGTTCCAACGTGCAGCATTTTGCTCACAGTGATATATACAGGCAAAATAGGTCACTCATGTCTTTCAGAGATATCTTTGTGTTTGGTGACAGCAGCCATCAAACTGGCAGTCTCCAAGGTTCACGTTCCTAAACCTCATCCTCTGCCAGGGCATGACTCCCGTTTCAAGCCTTAAATGACCAGGTAAGGGACTCAGAAAGGGTCATGCATATGGAATAAAGGGAACGAAACATCTGCAGGCCAGAAACCCACTGCACTTTAACTTTATTGTTTGATCACTGTGAGCACTATGCAGCTATTTCCAAAAGTCCCACGGGACTCACAGGTTTCTGGACAATTTTTTTTGTTGTTGTTTTACCTCACTGATTCTGTTGTGTTTAAAGAGATCTGGTACTGAAGTGGTCCATGTAACAGCAACTAGTGAACCTCCATCAAAGTCCTGGCTATGTTCCCTTCTGTCCTGGCAGACAGGCTCTGTGCTTCTGCAGCAGAGCCTGGAGCTGCTGCCTGCCCAGGTGTTTGCTCTGGGCTGATACAGAGCTTGGTGGGATGTGGTGGATCAGCAGCTGCTCCTGGAGGCCACAGGAGAACGGCTCCATGTGTCCTGCAGGAGTGAGCTGTGGTCTGTCCGAGCCTGCCCTGAACATGGTGATCAGAAGCCAAGTTTATTCCAGCCTTTGGGTTCATGAATATGTCCATTATTTTGGAGCACTGCTATACCATGCTGCCTCCTTTGCACCACAACATTCACTACCAGTGAGAGTCCTTTCTGTTGGTTATTAGGCATATTTAGGATTGTAGCAATTATTGGGGTGAGGTACACAGAGAACTGAACAGTTGGTTCAGCTGCAGGGGGAGAGGACTGAGACAGAGGCCAAGAACAGCGCAGGGCTTTAGATATACACAAACTTCAGAGACATCAGAAGTATTTCTTTAACTTTTGTTCACTGAAGAACATTTGAGATTTATGCCTGTGTCATGCCTTACCTGCCACTCGAACTGGCAGCTGATCTTGCCCCTGAGATGTGCTGCTCTTTAAGAAGCCCTCCTTTTGAAATCCCACCATTCCTGTTTCACCTCTGCTACTGGATCGTTGCCTTTTCCATTATCTTTCCTTTTCAGATTGCCCACCAGTGGAGCTGGACGTGAGGGGTGGGGCACCGTCTTCCTGCTGACAGGTGGGTGGAGATGTTCCTTGGCCACACCAAGTGGGCCAGGAGCTCAACAACAGCGGGAACACAGTTGGGGAGCTTCCTGGGACCTGCCTCTGCTGCTCTGGACCTGGGCCTCTGTCTGTATCTGCATCATGCCTCCTGGGGTGGGTGCATTTTTCAAACTGCTTAGGTATCAAGGTGATAGGTGCCTTGTAAATACCTAAGATAGATACAGACAGAAACTGTACCAGGTGCATTATGCAAAACTTCATACAATGCCAATTGCACCTACGTGCTGTAATATCACCCACCTGGTCTAGCATCTGCAGTCAACCACAGGCAAATATTTGGCACATGCATTTTTTTCCTTTGGAAAAGTGGTGGCAACACAGGACATTCATTCTTCCTTGGTGTCAACAGGTTTGGGGACATGGCCCTTAATGTCAGGTACTGCACATGCACAGATTTTGTTCCATCACCTTCCCTGAGTACGAGTTTGCAAGTTTAGTTTAATATCTTTCATTAGCTGATATAATTTGTTTTCTTGGCAATACTCTGCAAAAATGGGTTACACAGGCAGCACTAAAAGGATAGTCTTCATGTGTGCCTACTAAAAATGTAGAGAGATTCATTTAAACTACATAAGACTACGGCTGTGTTGTTGCTTTTATCTTATGGATTAATTTTTTTCCCAATTTTGTCTATTTTTAACTTGTAGCTTGTTATTAGCATGAAGACCAGGAGTGATTATGCGTGTAATTAAGATTCCATGTGCTCAATAAAAAAAAAAAGAAAAAAGCAGGCCATCTAAACCAAGCAGGTGCAATTATTTACGATGCATTCCTTTTAGGTTTTAGGTTTTTGTCACTTCCCATATATATGCAAAGGAGCTTGCCCTGCTTAGTGTGAAAACAAATAGCTGGGAAGTAACTTTCTAAATACTGAGTGAATGTCTGTGGGTGGGAGAACTCTGTACAGGCCAATTTAGGCAAAAAGTATGTCTAGGAATCCGGGCAAAGCTTCCAAAGAAGCAGACAGACCAGCTTTCCAATAATAACCTGCTGATTTCAAAAGAAAATTTGGCCAGACCAGAAAAATTCTTTTGATAGCATTGCTTGTCATAGAAGCAATTGCACGTGATGGGTAGAGCCCCAGTGTTCCTGGGGAAAAACAGGGCACTCCTACTTGGGGATGGTTGAAATGGATCTCTGTTACATAAGCTATGCCCACTGAAAACCAATGGCTTCCTTTTGAGCTGTTTAAAGAGCATTAGATGCATAAAAAAATCATCAAAGACCAAAAGCAGGTAAAGGATAATGAGGCCTTCAATACACCACTAAGCATTTAAAGACTAACCTTAGCTGAAGCATTGATTCGGAGTAAGGATATTAAAGGGTAAGGTTGAAATCCAAATTTGTTGTTTATGACAACATTTAGAGGAAAGAAACAACCAAGGTCGGCCTACAGTTATGTCATGTAAATGTATAGTTAAAATATACAGACAGGGAATGATCTGAGTTTTCACTTAGACAGTTAGGCTAACTCCCTCATAAATCTGCCAATTAACTTCTTCCAGCCTCCCCCCACATGAACAATTTGGAGGATTGTGCTTAAATCACAGTGCCAAAAATCACACATTTACCATACTGTGAACAACAGGCAGAGAATATTACTTTAGCAGTCAGCATGATGAGGAAATAACAAAAGTGCTTTGCAATACAGTCAAACACATAAGGCACTTGAAACACTTTCCTTCTAAGAAAATTAAGAAAAAAAATACTTGTCTGTTCTCTGGGATACTATAAATTCTGCCAAGTATGCTAAAATAAAATGAAAAAGGAAAAATATAGAAAATAAATCAGTAAAACATAAAAATTGTTTAGTGACTAAAATTAATCATTTAACATTGAGTATCTATAAATACCATTAACATGACTTATGAAAATGATTAGTATGTATTCAAAGTAAAGAACTATCAAAACTTTCCTGAAAGAAAGTCTTATTTGTGTTTCTAGGGCTGAAAATTGCTTCACATTAGTACACACAAGTCACATTTACACATTATAATCACACCATCAAAAGTAACTTTAAGAAAACTGATATGTTCAAATTCTCTCCAGAGATACAATTTTCAAGTACCAGCTCTTTAACAGTATAATCAATTAATGAAATAATTATACAGGCATTTAAAATACACCTGCAATCCTGAAGCCTTACAATTCAGCCTACCTTGAAAGAGGAATGGTCATTGTCTAACAGTGGTTTCTGTTCAAGAACAAAAACAAAGCAGAGAATATAGTCAATACCCACTCCTACCCTGCAAGCCAGGTGGAATTTAAGTGGCAATTTGATGTTCTGTTTAAGAGACAGCATTTGAAAATTTGGCCTAGTCATAAAAGAAAGACAATCTACTGAAAGAAACCAAAAAGAAAGTGGAGGACTTAAGACACTTGCAGCCTTCTCTGGTCTTACACTTACTCTCACACTTTCACACCAAGGGGAAAAACCAAGCAAACTATGAGGAATTATCTAAAAACATTTATTTTTAATTATATTAGAAATTAATTAACATGGGTATGTGAACATTTCAAGGCAGGAAAAAAAAAAAGGTAATAGCAGCAAAGGGAGTTTTGAGATGAGGGAGATAAGTCCTTCATCTCCCTGGCTCCTGAAAAAGAGAGAGAACACATTAAAAGTGCTGCAGAAGTTTTCCACTGCCCTAACTGTGCCGTGTTGGGAATCACATGCATTTTTAACTGCCCCTTGAGCCCTCATGATTTTGGATACGTGGTTAGAGGTTAAACTGATATTATCTGAGCATAGCAACACTCCCATAAGTCAACATATTCAATTTGACTCTTTCCAAATGCTAGACCCCCCACGTTTTCTAGAACACTTACAATTCCTTTTCCAACTTCTTTTATACCATTGTCTTGTTTGGCTGATGCAGAAAGGTTTTGAAAACCTTTCCAATTACTGTCCTGTGGTAAAGAAAAACAAGTATCATGAAAGGGCGCTACACACTCAAGAATAAGCTGATAAATTCAAAATAATACTGGTGAACATGAGAACACCCACACAGAGATTCAATCAGACTCTGCTCAGGATTCCCAGTGTTTCCAAAACGCTGGCTAAAGCTGCCCCCCTCATGCAACATAAGCTCTGGTTTGAAGAAGGTTTTTGTTTAGAGTTACCTGTTAATTTTAGGTGCTGTGGCACAAGCTGGTAATCAGCACATTGCCAGCTAAGTGCCAAACCTTTCTGGTGGCAAACACAGGGTTAGCACTGCTCCCTCTTTGAAACATGGCAATTTGCAATACTTTTCTCTTACAAAGTGTTTTGCAAGTACTCCTGTTGTAGCCACGGTCCTAAATCCTACACCTTCTTGCTGTGGACTCCCCACAAGTTACACTCCAAGTTGTAAAACCTATAACCTCGCTACCTCACCAAAAACGGGGCTGGTACTTCTTCACATGTATTTCACAAGATTCACCAAGAGTCCCTGAAACGTGTGATAAATGACAGCCTGACGACAACCTTTCCCTTGTTACTACAGCGCTGTCTCGTGAGAATTTCGAATGCAAAATGTGAATTGATTACTTACATGGGTGACCTTCAAGAATTCTTCATCAAGCCCGATTTCTTTTGCTCCCATCTTCTAAAATACAGTGTCTGGTGGAGATCAAAAACCTTCTTGCTACAGAGAAGCATTGCGGATGCTGGAAACTACCACAAGAGCTGATGTTGTGAGTGCTGTAAAAGTTGCTTTGATGGTATTCCCATTGTTTCCTGCAGACAAATCTCCATCATCAACTCCACCACAGTGAAATAAAGAAATGATTTTTGAACCCAGACGACTTTGGGAGTGGTTTCTTCAAACAGAACAGAACACTGTAAGCTAATCCACTGTTTGGCATTCATTTATATGTATTTGCTCTGCAATTTCATTGTTTCAGATGCCATTGGAATGTGCCACCTTTGAAACAATGGACAACAGGGATGGGATGAAGTGTGAATGCTTATTGCAGACAGAGCTAATAATATTTCTTTTGAATGCCATCAACTGATATTTTTCTATTCAAATGCCAGTAAAGACTTGATGCCAGCTAACAATATTCTGTGTTGATGATACCACAGTCATTCTGCAGCTGCGAGGTGGTGATAGCACCTAAACTCTTCAAAGGAGCAGAATTCTGTATTTATAGTTGATGCTGTAGCCCCCATCAAACCCCAAAGAGCAGTATCAACACACATACTTTATCAGTATATGGTACATATCAATATTTGATATTGATCACCATATTAAATCTAAGACCAAACAAACCACCACCCCCAGTCACAACTCACACTCCTGTGACACTGTCAATGGAATACTTGCTAATATAGAAGAATTATTTGTAATTCCTGTTTTGCTATGAGAATTTGGCTGCTCTATTCTTAATTTTGTACTTTCACTTAGAGGACTTTTAGATTAGGCATTTTAAAACTAAACACTTTAGCTTTCACTAAAAATTCCAAATTACTCACTAAATAAAACCCATTTCCTGGCAGTAAAAAAAAATAGCTTAGGAGCAGGAAGCCTTTAAATAATGTATCTAGAGGTTTGCAGGTCATAGTTTATGGATGTGTTCCTAAGGATCATATAATTTTAAAACTCTCCATCCACAAGAAGTTATTGATTAAACAAGTGAAAACAAGAACTGAAGGGAAAAAAACCCTTTAAACACAAGTTTTTCACCAGCTGCATAAACTTTTAACAAACAGAGTTAGATTTGTTATTTCAAAACATTAATTTTGAAACTCTAAAGGTACCTATTTTGAAACTACGATTACTGTAGTTTCTGTAGTGATGATGAAAATTACGACCCCAGAATTTTCTTTAAATGTTTCATTTTTAGGGTATTTTCAAACCTTCATTTGAATTTCCTGCATGAATATTCTAGTTATTCTTCAGTATTAATGGATTTATATTTTAAGTGCTGCCTCCAACAAACTGCTGCTACAACTGTTAGTTTACATGTTGCCACAACTTAACTCATTCAGCAATTCTTGGAAGACTACAAGTCAGCAAAGACGGAAGAATGCCTCCTCCCCATGCCACAAAATCCAGAGAGCAGTTTGCCTGCTGGGAAAACATCCTGTCCACACACACACTCGGAAGTGGAAGCTCCCTCTCAGAGTAAGGCAACTACCACAAGCAGAGAGTTAGTGGCACATATGAAGTACAGCTGAATTATAGTAATTCATGCCATGTAACTGCAGTAAAATCACAGTACTGCCCATGCCATACTGCTCCCAACTAAAGATTTTATTACCTGTCTCTTTAGAAACAAATACCATACCCTGTATACAAAAAATACAGCCTATGTCCTACCCTTCTCCTGTCCTCCCAATGAACCACAGCCCGCCTCAAAAGACAACCAACAAAACCAATCAAACAGAACCACAGAAACCATTATTTTCCTCTTAATGCCTCCCTCATCTCTGACCCAGAAAACTGAATTTTGGGTTGACAGAAGACTCTACAGTAACAACGCAAAGGGTTTTTTACATGCTGCCAAAACGTCGTTTTCAGTATCAATGTGGTTTATTCTCTGAATGGAGAATGGCAAATATCACTAGCAAAGTTAACGACCTGAAAGGAGGTCAGGAAAGAGCAGAAAAATAAAGAGTGGAAAATAACCCAATTTCGTCCTATTTAGTGTTCAAATGGAAAATCTTCCCTGTTGAGAGAAGACACTGCCTACAGCCTAGCTCTCCTTTCCAGGATGCCGAGCTTTGTCCAAGAGCAGGACACAGCCTGTTTTTCCATCTCCCACCCAGGGGCTTGGGGAGGTTTGAGGCTCTTCCTTGGGCCAGACGCCATGAGAACGTGGAAATGACACGGTCCCTGCTCAGGAGAGCTCACAATCTAGGCAAGCAAAATGACGTACAGGAGCATGGAAAAGTACAGCTCAACACAAACAAACTCTGCATACATGTAGGCACGTTTACAGAAGCTCTTCCGATAGCACCGCTACCTCTAGCTGCCCCTCTGCCTAGCCATCAGTGCTCCGGTGGGTGCTCAACAGGGACCTGGGGGAAGTGGGTCTTTGGGAGAGATTTCAAGGAGAAGAGTCTATGAATCAGTCCAGGGAAGGCACTCCATGCATACGGGACAGCGTGGGAGACATTATATTGGGAATTAAAAATTGTGCAGAGCAGCATTTTCTCAGGGTCAAAAGTTCAGGTGTTGTGTGCAAGATCCCTAATTCCTGAGACAGAGACAGTGTGGGTTTATGGGAGTAACGTGTGGCCACTAAAAAAGACAAGCAGAACCACTAACGTAGGACTACACTGAGGATGTCACTGGCCACTAACTCTCTGTGGCTGCCAGTTAGCACAGGAACTGTGAGGAGATGAGATGGAAGGGTTTGGAGAAGAGTTGGATACAGAGAAGGAAAAAAAAGGCAAGATGAGGGAAAGGAGACAAAAGGAAGAAATGTGGGGAGTATTTTCAAATGTGGTCTTCTGTTTGAGTTCTTAGTGTGTTTGCAATTTATTAACTAAATAACTAAAAAACATATACAATAATTAATGTACATTTGACACCATAAAATAAACTGGACCATATGCCAACATTTACATTATGTTATTATCCTTCACTATGGAAAGGTGAGAAACAGGTTAAACAAGAGACAAAATGCTTCCCCTTACCCTTCTTCTTCCGTACTGAAGCTTGGAAATAGAAAGGGAATGAACTGTGAATCAATTCTGAAGGTAATTTTTTATACGCTAAATCCTTGTCTGCCATTTTGAGCATAAACATTATTCTTCCATCTAAGATGTCAGTCTCTCCCTGCTCCCCTCCACTAAACAGGTATCTATCAAACCACGGTAGATAAATTCTGCTTTTGCCAAGATGTTTATCAGGGTTTATATTAACTATCAGAAATTTCTTCCCTGCAGATATTAGGCATACATGTACAATTTTTAATCTTTTTTTCTAAATTCTTTTTTAAAAACAGTTATTCGGGCAACTTATTGATACCAGGGCTTACAGACTGTGACAACAGGGCATTTTCAAATCTACGCAGGTTGAAGTAGGAAGAAATCATTAGCACACGTTATCTCCATATTTTGGACTAATTAGTTTGAAAGAGAACAACTGAGACAGTCTGCTCAGAGTTATGAAGAACAGAACAGCTAAAAACATGTCAGTAAAACTGGAAGTGGAGTTCAGAGCCAGGCAAAGGAAGCGGCTGCAATGACTGCAAGATGCATAATTTTTTTAAAAAAACCTGATTCTTAGCTTAGCTAGGAGACATTACAAAACTATGTGCTCTAAGGGAAAACAAATGGGGAATCTCTATTTATCTTTTTCTCCTGTTACATAACAAGGGACATTCAATAAAATTAAAGGCATCACATTTAAAACTAATAAAAAGGAAATACATTTGTACACAGCACATAATTAGCCTGTGGGATCCTTTGTCACGAGACATCATTGAGACTATGAGCTTCTTCAGTTCAGAAAAAAGGATTACACATATATATTGATGAGAACATCCACAGAGTTCATTTATAGAGCTTTCCTATTTAGTTTGCATGTATATGTTATGAAAGAAATGCTTATTCATTAATTTAACAGATATAAAATGTGGGTGTTCTCATAGTTCTCACAGATGTCCAATATATACACATATACATAGATATATAAATTATAGATAAATACACACATACAATCTGTGGCTTATGTCAGAAGACAACTTTTTAACTGATGATAGGGAGAGCATTTTCTCTTGGGAAGCTTGTTCAGTTGTGCAATTTAAGAATTCTTGTTCCTTCTGATAACAGCCCTTTTACAGGACAGATGTGAAAATAGGTAGACCACAGGTGTCATTTATAACAGTAGTCTTATTGTTTGCTACGGTGGAAAATGTTCAGAGTGCCACACAAATGGCATTCACACCCTTGTTCAGGAAGAAAACAGATTTCTACAGCTTTACTAGGGGACAGAAACTCATGGAACATGGAGCAGGGCTGTTCTTCAGAACAGCAAACTCTTGCCACTGTAATATTTGCCCCATTTGGGTAAAGATATGAATGGGAAACGTGCTTAAAAATTGAAGTATGTCCCACTGCTGCTCGTTAAGAGTTGTGGTGGTTTCTACCAGCTGGGGAGAACAAACAGCAGATCAAGTGCTACAGCCTGAACAGCTAAAATATGATGGTCTTCACTGCAGGGGGGATGTTACTACTAACAAGCTATTCTCCCCTAGGAAAGAGTGCTGCCTCTGCCTGCTTTGAGAACAGGATCCATCGTGGAAGATTGAAAAGGAAGAGAAACAGAAGAATATCCTCAGTTTGAAAGTAATTTGCAGAAGAGGATAATAAAGGGGCAAAAAGCAAAGTTTTACAGCCTCTTAGCAAACAAAAGCATCCAGACCCAAAAAGTGGCTCCAGGAATAATAGTTTACATTTTAAACCTGGAAGAAAAATGATGGAGCGTTCACAAGCTGTTGATTCCTTTGGTTAAGCTCCTAAACTTCCTGGCACAGAAAAATCACATTTTCTGTTGTTTCCTGAAAGCTGGTTAATTTTGGTCTTCATTTGGTTGTTATACCATAGAGAAGACAGTACTCACTCCAGCACCCCTCTGTTGGTAAGACCTCCCACAGGGTTTGTGTGACTGGACCCACTAAAGGATGGATGGGGTCCACCTGCCCCAGAAAACACTGGCTTTCAGGGGTAAAAAAGGGACCACGAGGCTTTGATTCCTTCCAGTTGGCCTTCATATGAATCCATGCCAGAAAAAAAAAGGTTATAAAATGTAAATATTTAAATCAATGCAGAATTACATGGAAAAATGGTTTTATTGTATGATTTATTATCATCTATTACTCTCCGGTGAGGGATGTGGTTTGTTTTTATACTCAATTATCACTTGTTAAACACACTGTTTCACTGTTATAGCCATATAGAAATATGCACTGGGTTTTTCTCTTTGTATATATGATTTATTCACAACATATTTCTTAGTCTAGCTGCAGAAATTCTACTTTTTAATGACCTAACATATAAAAACGAGGAAGAAAAGAACTAGTACCTTTCTCACTTCTGAAACAATAAAAATTCCTGAAGAATTATGCATATCTAGGATGTGGCTGATCAAGCAGAGGAAACTACAGTCACATTTCTTTAAATTAGCAAATAAAAGACTGAATGCTCAATATTTTTTTATTACCAAATAGCGAGAGGAATTAAGTTTATATCATGCACAGAAGTCAAAGTGATATCATAATATGCACTTTTTTCAGGTCAACTTAATGAAACAAGTTGAAGTTGAAGCTGCTTTAACACTGTCAGCTTTTAACAACAGCTTCTGGCAGCTTACCTTTATCCACTAATGAGAGGCCACAGAAATTTAAAATAAAACAATATTAGATGAACTGAAAACTTGGAAAGCAAAGCTAACAAAATACGACACGGCATTACTTTTCTGTCTGTAGATGTGCCAGACTGATGATGCACAAAATGTATCAACATTCTCTTGCGTAGCAGTAAAGGCACAAGTTTAAACAAAAATCATTCATGCGAGTCATGCACAATTTGAACTCTCCAGAGATGCAGCATTCTTAAAACCTTCTCTGTTCTAGACACTGTACACAGTGCAGCTCCCTTGAATCAATTTAACACGTATACATCTATATATATATATATATATATATATTTATTTATTTACATTTCTACTAAGCCATGCTTGCCAAAAAACACTTTCTTACCAAGCTCTTCAAGCTCTGAGGTCATTGACTTAGAGCGCAGGGTCAGTGCAGTGGTTGGAGCTCGCTTAGGAGGTGGTGGGGCTTTGCGTGAAACAGAAGAACACACAGTGTAAGGAAATACACCTCTTTAAAACCCCTGAACTCGCACAAACAATTTCATATTAATTTAAAAAGAAAAAGCTACATTAAATAAGGCAAGAATAAATACATGCACGCAGAGAAAAAGCCCTGAGATGCTTTTCCTTTACTGAATTTCTCTACTGTTTCTGGTTTTAGCGTAGGTTGCTTGACACATCCGCAAGCTTTTATGTAACAGGATACATAGAAACATTTAAAGCTAAATAACTGTGCATTTCTATTTTCCAGCAGGAAAAAGGCTTCCTAGAGAAAGGGCCTCTCAGCAGTTGTCCCCCTTCTAGGGCTGAAAACCTCCTGGAGACCTGCCAATCTCTGCCAGATTAATTTAATCTCTGAAGAATGTGCTAAATCTGAGAAACACAGGAAGCTTCAAACTGATCTGAATAGTTATGGTGAGTCTCGGGGAAACAGGTGATCCTCAGAATAAAGGAGATCTTAAAATACCAAGGCAGTCATCTAGCACAGGAACTAAACTCCTTCAGTATCCTGAAAACAAGTATTTCTGGTGGTCGGAAAGGAGAGCGACATCAAAAAAGGAAATGCCAGTGTTGGCAGAGAAGTTGGAGATTTCCAGTAAATATCACTGGCCCTGGAAAACCAGGAAAAATTAAGGACTCTCAAGTGTTTTGTTCCATACAAAATGTCTACAGCACTTTGACAAGAGGTGGCAAAGCATTCTGAGGGCAAGGAAGAGCGATGGAGGGAAGAAGAGAACAAAGCTCTTCATAATCAGGTTGTTAAATGAGGTGGGGTGTCTGACATCTGACTGACGGCAACTCAATCCTTCCACACAAAGCCCAAGGGACAAAGGCACTTCCCAGGGAACAAGCACGGCTACAAACTGCCATCAAAAAGGGACAAGATTCAAAGGGGAAAGGTGTTGGCAAATGACACACTATCACCAGAAACCTTTGGAAAGGTGACAAAGAACTGGGTTTGTTTTTATAAGAAGCAACTTCCCTTTGGGTTTTATCCAGCAGCGCTTTCATTTCACTGTGTCACAGGATGGTTTGGGTTGGAAGGAACCCTGAAACTCCTCTCCTTCCACCCCCTGCCACAGGCAGGGACACCTTCCACTAGCCCAAGTTGCTCCAAGTACCATCCAACCTGGCCTTGGACACTTCCAGGGATGGGGCAGCCACAGCTTCTCTGGGCAACTTGTGCCAGGGCCTGCCCACCCTCACAATAAAACATTTATCCCTAATATTTAGTCTAAACCTACTCTCTTTCAGTTTAAAGCATCTCCCCTTGTCCTGTCTCTACCTTTAAGGCGAATATAACACATCCCAAAAGGTAGAGGCAAAAGGTTCGTTTAAAATGTGTGAATTCCATCAAGCCAAAAGTAATGCTGGACCATGTTTGGACATGACATACTTTGACATGGTCTCTTGCCCTCCACTCCCCAAGGTGGCTTTATTTTTTACTTTTAATTTTTTTTTATGATGTGAAGAACACTCCCAGCATAGACAGAAAGTTTTAGTCACGGACTAGGAGGGAGCCCTTGGGGCTCCAACTCCTCACCCCTTTGGTGTTGAAGGGCCAGGTGTCCATGAGTGATAACTCAAGGAACTGGTGGGAGGAACAGGCATTTTCAAAATTGTGCTGTATGAGACACTGGTTGTCAGCAGCAATCTTTTCTGCTTAATGATAATTACGAGGGCCTAATGAATTCCCAGTGCAGCTGTCACCTGAGCAAACTCAGGGGCATCTCAGGTGAAGGAAAGAGTGTAAAATCCTTTTCTGTTTCCTCTTTTTCTTTTCTTTTTGGTAAAGTTTTAGTGATGGGTTTCTTTGGGTGAGAAACACATTGAAATTCTTCAGGGAGTAGCCCATCTTAGGATATAGGTTAACCCATAATCTCCAGTAAATGTAATAAAAACCCCAACCCCCCTTGTCCTGTTTGTACTCAGCCAATTCTTTCCCAAAGCCCTTGTGGCACACAATGCCACACAGACCTCTCTTGGAGTAGCTGCCTGCTCACTATCAGCCAAATGGCAGAAAAAGCAGTTGTGTGTGTTGTCTGTTTATGAGAGGAGAAGGGACATTCCCGGACTGGAAAAATTCCTCTGTTTTGGTTTCACGTAGTGGAATTTTCCCATTAAAATGTACTTTTTTTCCAGCCTAAACACACAGCGTACTGTTGTTATTCTTACAGAGGTCCTTTCTGTGTTTTGCAAAAGTTCTCAGGGATTTCAAGAGGAGTTGAACCAACAGCATCCCAAGTGCCTTTGGAATTAACTAATAAAAGATAATCTGTTTTGTGCTTTTTCTCTCTATCTACTGCAAGATATGTTACTACAAGATTCTCAAGCATATACACATATAAAAACCCATAAAGATGAACTTTCATGGTAAGCATGACAAGAGAGTATTACCCTTTTTGTCACTTATGTATTAGTAAGTCAACACAATTAAGTTACTCTAAATTAAATAAGAATAAGGCATTTAAAATTTGAACAGCAAAGTCTATAAATCAGAATTTATTGAACAGTGCTTTGGTGTCTATATTTCCTTTTCTGTGAAGCAAGACCAAAAGAACCCATTAAGAAAGGAGGAGAAGGTACCTTTCTTTCTAGCTGTGTCATCTGGATCAAGATTCCTGGTTACTGTGACCACCTTAAGAACGAGGTGATTGCCCCCTTGTCGAATCATGTTCACCACCTGCCTGTGGCCAACTTTCACTACATTCTCATTATTAACCTGCAGAGAAAGAAAACAGTCTTTCAGATCAAAATGCAGACAGCTTTTATTCCACCAGTTTCAAAAACAGAAGGTGGAAAGAACAGGAAGGTACACAATCCCTAGTTACTGTCTTTTAATAAAAACACGTATCTAAGAAACAGTGTGCAGCTGATGTGATGGCAGGGAAACAGAGCTCTCTTTCCAGGAAATGTGCAGCTAAGGAAGGTTCAACCAAATCCTTCTCTTTCCATATTTTATTTACAACAATTAGGATTTTCCTTCTGGAAGGATTTCATGTCCTGGAACAAAGGAATCTGGGCCATAGCAGGCCAGAGAGTCTTCATGGGTAAAGCCCTGACCAGCTACTGTGGTCATGTCATTTAAACTTTACACTGCACTGCAACAGTCAAATTTAAAATACGTATTTTATTTTATATGTATATACATATACAGATTTTCTCAATAATTCCTAGCACTACATCATATTTTTTTGCTTTTTGCTGAAAAAGTCTTTCCATAATATTAACTAATAGCCATGAAAGAAAGCACAGGCATAAAAGCTGCAAATAAGCATAGATAAAAGTAATTTATTTATTCATTCAATCTATAAGGAGTCACTGAAAGTTCTCTGAAAAGTGAAGGATGGCAGCACGTAAGATTGAAGTGCTGCATGTGTTACTTGAACATAAAAGCTATTGAGGAATGGAAGCAGAGATGCTGCCAGGATACATGCTGGGAAGTTGATCTCTATCCAAAACTCCACTGACTCAGTAATATCGCACTGAGATCACTCAATGCCTTCCAAAATGAACAGTCATTGTCAAAGTGTTTTTAGCCTCCTCTGTTTATTCTGACAGGCTGGGCATCTCACTCTCTAAAGAATTTACAGTTTAGAGCAAAATCTCTCATTAAATATTATTGCTATTTAGCAGAACAAACAGCACAAGCAGCCCCACTCCAACTTGAAATTGTCCATTCATTTTATCAAAGGAAAATCTTCCCTTTTTTCAGGCTTTAGCTGTGACAAAATGCATTCCAGTGAAATTATGTACTGCTAAACCATATTTTTAATACAATGCTGCAGTCTGAAGTCTCAAGTACAGTCTGTCTACAAGCCTGAGATGCTTTTTGAGATGCTTTTTTGGTTTCATACTCAGTGATGTAGGTGTAACACATGCTGAACATGCAGACCTGTTGAGCAGGCAAATAAGTAAGTTCTATCATTCTGTAGGTGGAGGGGATAAAAGAATATCGATTTAAATAGGACTCTTGCTGCTTGGTTTTATTTTACACCTTCTTAGCATCTGGTATTTAACTCCAAGATACGATACTTAGCTGGACCAATGGCATCTAAATTTAATCTGTCTAAAATACTAAAGCAAACAGAATTATCCATTTACTTCTGATTTCCTCCCAGTACTAAAGCCTCAACCAGGTAATTATTTTCCACAGAAAAATAAAAAGTAAAAAAATCATGTAATTAGGAATTATGAAATGCATCTACTCTATTTTTACTGGAATTAAATTTTAAGCTTGGAAGCCAGTAAGGATTACAAAATAATCCCTAATGCTGTCAAAAAATAGGACCCTCCAAGTAAATCAAAAGTTAATATTAATCGAACACATGCACACTTCACTAGTGAAAAGTGATAAATGTGTAAAATGATAAACAGCTTATGCAGCATCCCATCTGTTCCCATCGTTATGTGCAATGATATTTAACATTTAGAGCAGGAGCAAATATACACAGCACATTCTGAAAGCTGCCTCAGAAACAGAACCTGCGAATGACTGTTTATAGCAGCTTTGTTTGAAAGGCTCCCTTCCAAAAGCTGGTCCCAAAAAGATTTACGTGGCGAGAACAGAACTATTGATGGGGCAGCTGAAGGTTATTTAACTGGGGGAGTCTGCGGGAACACTTGAGAGCAGAGGAGTCCTGAGAGCAGCAGAGCAGAACCTCATCTTCTCCTCCTTTAGCACCTCAGGGGGCAAAACTGAGCACCATTACAAAGCAATAACTCCGGAATTGGCAACAGCTTGTACAGAACCAGATCTCAGGGCCATTATTTCTTCTCCCCTCCCTCAGCATTTTGTGCCAAGTGACTGCAGTGAGTGGGGAGTAACCAGAGTTCAAGCAGGTTTTGGTTGATAGTTTTAGTTTGGGATTATCCAGCAAAACTTTTCTGTGTGACTACTTTGATGAGTCTGCCTCTCTACATCCACCGCAGCCTTTGGCAGGGGAGGGATGACCTCTGTATCTCAGCTAGGCTTTGGAAACTAATCGAGGGAGGTAAATTTTTTACAAGCAGTAAAACAAGTCAAAAAATCAGTACAACAAAACCAGAAACAACAAAAATCAGTTAAAAAAAAAAAGATCTGTTTCTCCTGTGCCAATGAATTTCATAATCCCATGTGTTCCTAGTATTAAACATAACCACAATATTCAAAACACGAAAAAACTAGTTTTTCTTCTAGTGGCAAAGTATTTAGAAGAGAGCTCTATAAACAAATAGTAAAGTTGGCTTGCAGGCACAGAGCTGTCTTTCCCTCTCTTTGACCTAGTCTTTCAGGACATTTCCTATAATCTTTTACTGCAAAACCTTAAGCTTTTATTATCTTTTGACTATTCCCCAAAACTTTCCTGCACTGAACTTTTCATCCCATGTCCTTCATGAGTAGGTGAAAATACATAATGGGGATAGTCCTGTGCTACATCAATGGCAATTGCTCATCCAATACGCCAAATGCAAGGAAAACTGTCCAAGATTTTCAGTAACTCTGCTCTATCTGTTCCAGACTCTCAGAAAAAGCCTCAGGACTTCAGATTTT
Source organism: Acropternis orthonyx (assembly GCA_035583155.1). Lineage (NCBI taxonomy): Eukaryota > Metazoa > Chordata > Aves > Passeriformes > Rhinocryptidae > Acropternis > Acropternis orthonyx. The sequence continues at coordinate 8,076,563 of JAWWEU010000158.1, forward strand.
TGAAAATCGCACTTTATTACAATTTGGTTTAAAATTGGGCAGCGGGATGGAAGTTACTTTTAGAGAATTGGAAAAATAATTTATGAAATAATATGATCTCACAGACTGCGTATCTTTAAAAAACAGCCTAAGCCGAAAGCCTGAGCTATCTCAAGCTGAGCTCAGCTTTGAAGCCTAACGCTCCAGACCAGAAGCTGTGATCAACAAGGATGTCCCACTTGCACAGAGAGGTCTGAACACCAGTGAAGAATTCCCTGGCCAACACTCTCTCAAGAGATCATTCAAAAATACAGAGCAAACCCGTGTCAAAGACAACCCTCTGTGTCTGTAACGTCCCCACTGCGATGCTGTTTCACTGAGCATTTGTAACAGCAGCATTCAAAGCCCACAAAGCCCAGCAAAACCCACAAATCTTTATTAAGGAATAAATAATGGTGTGGGTTCTGAGAGCACAGCACCCATCAGGCAAGCAATTCCTTTCTTACGTGGAATATTCCCTGTGTGAAGGAGCCCTCCCTGAGAGGATGAGACACGGACACACCTGGGTTAGCTGAGAATTTGCTTCCTGAAGGTTCGACTCACCCCTGCAGCCGCAAATAAAGATGCAGCTCCCTGGCTTAAGGAAATGAAGGTGTTTTGTCCTTCAGAGCACCCATTCCCCAAGGTGGGTCCCCCTTTTGCACCACACCAGGAAATACTGCATTAGAAACAGACTCTGCTGTATAAATATGTTTGTTGGCTTGCATAGGCACATTTAGGACAGGAAACAACAAGTGCCATTGCTTAAAAATGTGATTTTTTTTTTTTTTGAAAGGGAGTTAATGAGTGTCCTTAGAGATGTTGGGGTAGATTTCTTGGGTACTGGGACAGGCTGGATATAAGCATTTTTTTCAGAAATGCATAGTTATGCAATGTTGAAAAAGAATAAAATAAAATGAAGTAAAATAAAATCAAATTAAGTAAAACAAAAGAAGAAAGTAAAATGAAATTAAGTAAAGTAAAATAAAAATTAAAAAACCAAAATAAAGTAAAATAAAATTAAAAAAAATAAAATAAAGTAAAATAGTAAAATAACCTGCACATTGTAGGAGAGCAGATGCATGAGCTGGAACATATTCACCAGAGCAGCCTTCCCGTAGGAAGGTGCAAAAGAAAAAAAACACCACCAGAGAAAGAGACCTTTGCAGACTTTGTTCCATTAATAATAAAAAAAAAATCTTAATTTCTTCAATGCATCATCCTAATCCTTCCGTTACCTAAACATTCCCTCAGTGGAAAAGGGAGTCAACCATTTCTAACGTTAATTAAGTAGACAAGACTCCATGATCCCACTTGGAATGCCTGTTGGGGCAGTGGCTGCAGCTGGGAATGCCCATCCTGCCACAAAAAGCTCCTCAGCAGCTCTTCCTCATCCATGTGAAAAACCACAACAAAACCATTACACACACTTACAAAGCCCTGCCTACTCAGTTGTGAAAATTCACCATTTTTGGTAAATATTTCACACACACAAACCGCGTCACAATTTGTAGCAGCAAAATAAAGAGCCCACAGTAACTTTGTGGGCTCAGACTATACTTTGGCCTCTCAGGTAACTCCAGAGTTGTGCACATGACACTGCCCGAGCCTATCACAAACCAGGAAGAACTTCTAGGATTTGGCCTTGGCAAGCACATTTAGAGTCAAAAATCCCACTATTGGCTCTGTGTTAAGACCCCCAAATTCATTCTAAATGCTGAATGAAACAGGTCCATGGACAGTCCACCTAGAGAGGCTTCATTCCACAAATCCTGTTGGCAACATCCTTTTCCCCGAGTATTCCAGGAGAAGACAGAACAAAGACATTTGCTGATAGGGTTTGGAGAGCCAAATGGGGAGGCAAGTTAAAGAGGTCCAAAGCCAAAAGATGCTTTGGTTTAATAGTATTTTATGTGCTTATAAAATGCATTTAACCACAACTGATATCAAGATTTATTGTCTCAAAAAGCTTGACACACGAGTTTAACCTGAGCCTTAGATTAAAACAGAAAGTAATAATATATAAATGAGTCCCATAATGGGAATTAATTTATGAATTTGCCTCTGCAAACCCAATTATTCCCATCACACCCTAGAAGCTAAAGCAGAAAAAAGCAGATGGCTTCAGTCCACCAGGCTCCAGCTATCCATTTATTTGAACAATTTCTGAAACAGGCCTTGAACAACCCCTGGAAAATTCCTGACGACTTTCTAATACAAATGGAAAGTTTGTTTACATTCTGATCTCCAACACAAACATCTCTGATTGCTGTTAGTATTTGGCCATTTCCCATTTAATCAATTTTAGTGTAAAAGATGCTTCAGAGACTTCATGGACTCTGTTGACCTAAAAGGCACTATTACAAAAGAAAAAAGCTTCACAGAACCAGGGATACAAGGATGTGGAAATTCCAGCTGACATCTTGCAGTAGCAATTTCTCTAAAGTAATCCACTTGCTCATGGATTTGCCTGGACTGGTGGTCTTAATGCACAGGAGGATGTAAAGATGATGAAGCCAGTGAGCAATGGAACTGGACTAGGTGATCCACAGGGGCAATGGCCCACTTGAACTCCATCATTCTAGGGGGCTTCTTCAAAAGAATTATTATAAAGAAGTACAAACCACTTTTCAGGACAAAAAGAGAACATATGAATTACATGGAAAACCTCAAAATCATCATCATCATTGCCATGGTGCAAATGTCCTTTCATAAAATCAGGATATAAGATGTCTAAAAGAAAACACCCTGTGGAGACACTATGCCTTTAGGTTTTGTATTCCATCCTGCCCCCATGCTCCCCACTGGCATACAGGGAATATGTGCCTCTCCCTCTGCAGCTCCCACGGCAAGGGGAGGTGTTACTGCCTGGCACTGGCTCCCAGCAAGGGCAGCAGGATGGGCTCAGGGCAGCATCCCTGCTGAAACCTGGGACTGCATCCCTGCTGAAACCTGGGGCTGTAGGGCTGCTCCAGCAGGCACAGGCTTCTCCTGCACTACATCCAGCAGTGGCAGGGCTGCTGCCTGCTGAGGTGCAGAGGCAGCCTGGTCCCTACCTGGAGGCAGCAGAGCTGCCAAGGAAGGCTCCAGCCCGTGCCTCTGCGTCCCCGGGAGCAGCACCAGCACCACAAACCTTCAGTTGTGCTGGGGAACATCTACTTCTCACAGGAGCACTGGAATGAGGAGGCATCTCAGATCACAAACTCCAGACTCCTTGGCTGTCATGGCAACTGCATCACATAGTTTGTTTCTTAACATTTAGCCAAGCTCCATCTTGGAACTTCTTAGATTTCTTGTCCCTGTTACTCCTGGTAGGCCCAGAAGGTTTGAGAAGAGTTGGTGCTTTTATCTAATTTCCCTCTTAGATGTAACTAGTTTATATTAATCATTTTGTCCTGTGCCAAAACTGCCAAAAGCCCAAATAGCCATGATTCTGCCCTACTCTCCTGCCAATCTGCAAACACATCAGGTGGGAGTAACGTCCTGCTCTGGTTAAAAACATTTTAGCAACGTATTATGACAGTCAAAAAACCAAATTGAGCACAACGGCTGTCCAGCCCTTCAAAGCCTTTCTTAAGTCTTTAATGTGTCCATTTTCAGTCACACCAACTTCTAAAGGGGGTCACAGGTTCCCCTGCATTTCCCCCACCTTACACTGCACCCATGTCAGTGTCTGAGCCTCTCTCAAGGGGAATGCACAACTTATTTTGTTCTCATAACCTCCAAGATGCGCTGGCACTACCCCTTCCTCACAGCCACTGACGTAGAGCACAGCACTTTTGGGTGTCTGAGAGAGTTACTCATACACAGCCAGTGGAAAATGTGTGGGACAAAGTTCAGCAACAGAGTATTTGATCCTGACATTGGTGATAAACTGTAAAAGCCTTGACCTTTTTCCACAGGAGTCACCCTGTGAGTTTTGTCCAAGTCCCCATGTACATATATATGCACACGAACACAGCACAGGAAATCACAACCATAGATTTTAATCAAACTCCCTTATCCCCAGTTTACTTTAATTAAAGGCATTCAATAACCATCCAGCCTTACTAGAAAAATAAGCAATGGAATAATATATCAACATGGCTTCTCAGCAACATCTTATTTTGCTCCATCGAAAGCACTGCCAAGTAACAGCACTGTTTAAGCACAAAACTCGGTGGTTAAGTTGGGGATCCAAGTGAGCTCCCAGAAGATCAGCAGGGTTAAATATTGCTGTTGATCTCTTAGTCATGCCATGGTTTAAAAAGTGGCACCACGTTAAGCCAGCATTTTAACCTAAAATTTTGCATTTTGCCTACTTACATCTAACCTGAAAGGTGTTGAAAAGGAGTAACTACTGTCCTCATGAGACTACTGTACACAGAGCATTTGAACATCAGTCAATTACTTGCACCCCGTCCTATTAAAAATAATTGTCTCCATTAATCAGTACCTGTTACTATTTTGAATCATTTGGTGTAAGCCACGTTTCATTGGAGAGGTTCAATTAACTTTATTGCAGCTGATTGAACTGCAGTGAACTGCAATCAATTAACTCACACTCAGGATGAATTGGTCCAAGTGGGAGAGGTGGCATTTTCCACCCTGGAACTTCTCTTAGGGAAAAAATACCCAGTGAACTGTGCACGTCTGCTTTGCTTTCTATACACACACCCAAAAAGGGGTCAGTTTCGGAGGAACCTTCAGAATAGTGTTACACCCAACTTGATACAAGGAGTGAGAAATTGTGACTTACCTTTATCCTTTTCTATAATAGAATTATAGAATGAGTTGAGAGGTACCTTAGAGATCACCCAGTTCCAACCCCCTGCTATGGGCAGAGACACCTTTCACTTGACCAGGTCGCTCAAAGCCCGTTTTGTCTATTCATCATATATTTATTTTGTATATCTGAGTTCCATCAGTACCTGACAGTTCCTCTACTTTCTGTAATGTTTGCTTCTTTTATCCTTAAAATAAACTCACTGAAGATACGATAACTCATTTTTTAGTTGTTTTTTTTTTTCAAATTCCAACACTTAAAACCCCAAAATATTCTAATTTAAAAGTCAATAAAATGAAAATAAAGTTTGAAGTGCAACAGGGAGTATTTTAACATTCCTCTTGTGAACATGCCTCTTACATTGAATTTGTTCTCGGATGCTATTATAGCCTATAAATCATGGTACACAGACAGCACCAAAAATAGGGTACCAAAAATAGCAAAGCAGAGGTCACCCACATAGTAATGAAACCTCTCTAGCATATCTGTCCTTCACAGATGAAAGCGTGCAGGAAAACCTAAAGCTGCTCAACCACTGCAACCACTTCCACCTCACTACTCTGACACATCCACAGCCATCCACCCCTGCTGGGGCTTGTTCTGAGGGCTCAGCAAACAGGTTTTAAACACTAAGAAAACAGATGCTGCCCAAGCTGCACATTCAGCAGTGGGGAAACAGACTCCTGTCCCTCTGCTCTCTGCTGGCCAGTGCTCCCAGCCCAGTTTGCCATTCTCTCTGCAGAGTCACTAACGCTCTGTGGGGCCCTTCTGATTGACTCCAGAGAGAAAAAGAAATAAAAACTAAGAAGAAGATAACTTTAATGTGAATCACAAATGATCACTGTGATGTGACTGCTGGGCCAGCGTGGGCAGCACAGTGTGGTTTGTTTATTGACACTCACCGGCACACCCTGACCCCCCAAATCCTCACATGCTTCAGACCCCAAATTAAACAATTTCCAACTTAACACTTCATAAAAACACAAGGCTGTGTTCAACCCTAAAAATATATATATTTTTTTTAAATCAGGAGTACAGCACTATTATGCAAGCACTGAGAAAACAATAGATCCTTATTTGAATTCTGAATGAACCACTTGATAAGTATTTACAGCAGGTAAAAGCTTAGCAGGCTGAGCCCTTCTATTTTTAAAACTATGCATACCTACACTGAAGGCCATTAGGCAGAGGATTCTAAAATATGTATCAAAATATAGATCTCTTTATAAGCATTAATAATGCAGCTCAATATTCATTTACATTAGGTAAGCACACATTAGTCAGGCAACACAATTTAAAATTAAACCTTATATGTGTGGTATAAACTGACTGGTTCTGTACATTTCAATGAGTTCCAGTTAAAACTTTCAGAGAGATTACACAGATATATTGACAGAAAGTGTTGTCATCATGTGTTGATAATCTATATTTCCTCCTCCCACATACAGTCACTTTCCAGAAAATGCATCTGCACTAAGAACAATAAAAAACCGTATTGCTCATGCATTCCTCCTTATGCAGGAAAGCCTAATCTTAGAGCAGAGAGAGAGAATTATGTTAGTTTTAACTATGCTGCCTTAAACTTGGAATCCCTTATAAGTTTAATGTGGAGGCCATGTGAATAAAGACTGAACTCTGGCCCCAAGAAATGCTTAAGCACATACAGAATAATCAAACTCACACAAGAAATGTTCTCTGTATTAGTTCAGAATGACAAAATACCCATCAGTCAGTGGAGTCATGAACTCAGTGGTGTTAGGAGTGTCCCACTCTAATTAAAACTGCACTGATTTCACTAACCACACTTCAGCTTTCTCCTAATTGCCAGAAGAAGTGCATGTTTTATGTAAGACTTCCAAAACCGAAGATAAAATCCACAAGAGATATCAATCACAGATAGACAGCACATAGAATAGCACAGAATAGTTACAAACACGGAAATGTTCAGTTTAAAATAACCAGCCAAACTAATCTGCAAATAAATTTAAAGTAGCTATAAACAAAGAATAAATTTGCATTGCTAAGGCAAAAACAAACAAAAAGAATCCTCTCAAGTTGTAGCAGCTTGTTTGCAGAAAGAGGTGATCCTCCTTCCTGAATTAATCACAGAACCACAGAATATCCCAAGCTGGAAGGGACCCACTAAGACCATCAAAGTTCAACTCCTGGCCCTGCACAGACACCCCCAGGGCTCCTGGAACTTAAATCATGTGGCCTAAAACTCAATTACCCCAATTTTCTGGCTTAGAATGTGCAATACATCACTTGCATGGCATATGCACTTTGTTCTGCCTCCTTCCCAACTATTTCTATTCAACTTGGTCTTGATAACTCTGATTCTTTGTTCAACAGTTCTACACAGAACTCCATTACCTTGTTTCAAAGTTATTCTTTCTTTCATACTAGATCAGAATTGCACTCCAAACCCAATTCAGCCTGAGACTCACCTTGTGCCGTTTAAGCCTGTGCTTTGGTTCAACAGCCTTGAAAAGGGGAAAATAACCCGCAGAATGACAGAACTACACCAGTGTCACACAGAGCCAACCACCAGCCCCATGAACTGACATCCACAGCATCAACAGAGTTGATTAGGAAGGATATCACATTATCAGAAAACAATAATGGACAATCCTCTGGGATCTACTTTTGCTGCATCCTGCTCATCCTACCTTGTAAAAGAATATCCAAATGTATACCCATAATTATAATGTAAAATAGACACGAGCCGTGGAGTGTTACACAATATTAACTCAACAAAAGCTCAAAAGCAACCAAAGACAACTTTTGCAGCTCTCTGTAAAGAAAACAAACTTGTTCGTAAGAGCAACTTCATTAATTGATAATGAGGCTTTTTGTTACCACTTCGAAGAAGAGACGTTCTAATTTGCTTACTCTCCATGCAGAATAACGACCTTTTATCCTCTCAAGCAAGAGTGTAAGTGCAAAAAGCTTCTCTAGTAAGAAGGAATGATTTATTTTCGTTAGTGAACAAGCATCATAGAAGCATAACAGCAGACTCCTCAGAACACTCTGTCATAGTGAATAAGAATCACCAACAAACCTTTCATTAGGTTCGACTTTATTTGTAAATAGTTCGAAATAAAAACCTATTTTGGTATGATCTGATGACTCAGAGAGCACGAGGCAATTCTCTGGCCTTTCCATGGGCTCCACCCAGCCCACACAGAAGTCAGGCCCAAGGGAATACCCTCCCAGGGAAAGGCAAAGCCAGTGGGGCAAGGCTTTGCCCCCAGCCCATGGTGCCCACGGGATGCTGCAGCCTGTCCTTCGGGACCAGTCGCCCCAGCCACATCCCGCATCCACAAAGCGCTCCTTTGCAAACACTTCTTGCCCTCTGGTGGGCTAAAAGAGCCCAAGGCTGCCTCTCTCCTTCTCTCAGCACCTAAAGTGGCAGCACAGTGGGCTGCCTGGCACACAGGGCTCAACTGGGTGGTAGAGGATGGATGAATCAGTGCTGCTACCCATTGCCATCCCAGGAACACTCTGAAGTGCTGGATGACCATGGACCGATGTGGCAGCTCATCATGAGCCTATCACAGACACAAACACGGCCCAAACCGAGCACAGACTCTGGGGAGAAGGGACACAAAGGATGCACAAGCAACAGCAGCAGGGCTTTCATTTAGAAAACAGCAGCCTCATTTGTACCAGCAGCAATTTTACACTCATTAAAAGACCTCCAAGATCACAATTTTGCAGACTTGTTCTCCTACCACTTCAGTTTTCTGTGCATGAAATTAAAAAAAAAACAACAACAAAACCCAAATCCCAAAATTAACAAACAGCAAAGGCCCAGTAAGTTTGATTCCATGTCAAATCTTTTGGAATGTGAATTAGGTCTGAAGCAAACAAGGAAAGATCAGAAAAGGAACTCAGTCAGTATGTTAAGAACATACACTGAGAGACAGAAATGCTACATGCTTTCAAAAGTAAGGAAGTGAAGCTTCAATTTAAACAAATATCATGCAAATCCCTTATCATTCAAATTACAGTTGTAAGTAGGTGCTGCAGAGTTGAGTTTAATGTTCAGATTTGGAGGCATTCTGGAAAGAGCCACGAAGTTGCAAAGGTCAAAAGCTGTGTTTGGGTGACTTGAGAAGAGGTGGAAGCTTCAGGGAGACTTAGCAGCTCACACTCCTGAAGTACCCAGCAACCAGCATCCCCCTGCAAAGGAGACAAAACTACCCAAGATGCTGGAATGCCTCCTGTGAGCATATGATGTGCCAAAGCTTAATCCTGAATCCTCTTCCCCAGTGAAGGGCCAGTGATGTGCTCTCTCCTGACAGGAATACAGATGGCACCTCACGTACTGAGACCCAGCCGCCTTGCTGAGCACTGACCTCCCTGCTGGGATACTAAATCCTGCCTGGCCAGCACTCCCTCCAGACCCACTGAAGGATTTGGAAATCAGCATGGGCTGAGGACCATTTCCAGAGACTTGACGGATGCAGCTGCCTTGCTTTGGAGCCTGGTTCTGACTGTAGGATACTCCACGACAGTGGCTTCCTGAGAAAGCTTCCAATACTTTAATTTACTAGTGCATGGGAATTTTACATGCTGAAGATAAATCTGGGAAAAAGAACTTTGCACTTTGCCAAACATGCATCAAGTAACCCTGGCTGGAGGTTACTGGTTTCATTTCATAGCTGACAGTAGCAATTTCTTTAATGCCATGTTGCTGACGTGGCTTTGCCGTGTGATTCACTCACATGGAGACAGAACTGTGAGCAGGAGGCACACACAGCTCTAATGTATAAATTTTAGATGACTTTAAGGTAGTAACTGATTCTCTTTCAATGCCATCATCTTCTTTTTTCTGGCCTCTTAGCTCTTTGCCTAATTGCCCAAATTGCAGCAGCATCACATCTGACTTACCTCCAAATACCTTGACCTAAATCAACTTTGTCCCAGTTACTGGCATTGACAAGCCTGGCAGTGGTAGAGGGACAATTTCATTGCATCCTAATATGCTTTTTATTGATTTCCAGGAGTGGAGGAAGACAGCCATGAAAAACACAAATTCTGAAGTGCAAGGTAACGTAAAAGCTTCAGTTCTAGGAAATGGTGTAAAAAGGAAGCTTAATGTGTGCCTCTCACTCACACTGCTGTGTACCCCAAACCCTGCATGGCCAAACACTGATGGCACTGTCCCAGTCTGAGGCAGAGTCTTCTGCCACTGGGTTTCATTCTGGCATGACTGTCAGTCTCCACAGCTTCTTCCTGCAGAATGCAAGGAATGCCTGATCCAGAACCAAAGCTCCCAAGAGCTTATGAAATGAAAACTATTCTTAGACGTCCTAAATATATGCTGTCTGAAATAGTTAAGTGAGCCATTGTTACTAATACATAGTTGCTTTCACACACACACATATATAATACGTGCTTATCAGCAAGAGCACATTTCTTACCGAGGGAGCACAGTTTTGTCCAGAGGAAAGGAGGAAAATGTAGGTGTGCATTTGACAACGTTTGGATGTACTAGAAATAACTCCAGTAAAAGGCATGGGAACAGTAAAAACTTGGGTGTTCAGAGGCAGCACTTTAAAAATAAATAAATATATAAATAAAGCAGACAGGCAAATAAATAAATAAAGGAAGGGAAAAAAAACCCAAACAGACCATTAATTAAGCTCTTAATGTTTTTTAAGTGGGGAAGAGCAGATCTAATGTGATAGAGCCTTTACTGACTCCATCAAATGGCCATTGTTGGTACAACAGGCCAGGGCTACCTAAAAATAACACCAAAGGACAATGGACTGGGAATATAAATCAGTCTTCTGATCACATATTGACTCCAATTTCAGTGTCATCTCAACATATACTTTAAAGCCACTTTGCTCATGTTTATGTGGCAGTTCTTTCACAGTGTTCTTGCTCAGAAGGAAAGAGCTGAAAATTTTGTGCTCCTGGAGAGACAGAATCTCATTCTTTAATTCAAAAATTGACCACATCCAAGTCTGGAAAAACTAAGTTGTAAAATTCTGTATGTCAAGGTGGAGGCAAATTATTCATGTTTCCTGAATTCCTGTGCTATTTTTATGGCCTTGGTGGCTTTGGGAATCCCTGCTCTCCATGTATCCTGTAGTAATGCTCCTGTGCCTCCTTCCCATGTACACTGGATGTCCCTGTTCCTTTCCTTTTCATCTTAAGACACTGAAGGTCAGTCCATCCTCTACATCACTGCAATTTATTTAGAAGACACATGCAGGACACTAAGAAAGGAGGATTCTTTCCCAAGGTGTGGGAGAGGATGCTGCCTTAGGAGCACCTGAGCCAGCAGGGAGCAATCTGGCCCATCTCAGTAATGCAGAGTGACACCATGCAGAGACAGAGCTCTGGCTGAGAGGCAGCAGCTAATCCACACCACATCCCAGCCTTTGTCACTTCAGGGCCTGGGGCTTGAGCCTTCATTGTCAGCTCAAGCCTCTTCCCACCATGGGCCAGGCAGGGTGTTAATGTGTGCGCCCACCCTGCTCACATCCAGCACACGGGGAGGGCGGGTGAAGGGGCTGAGCTTGGTTATCAAATTTGAATCAAAATCAGTATGACTGTTCTCAGAGCAGAAGGGATTCATTAGCCAAGGCATTCTGCAGTTATTCCTCAGTGGTCAAAAAATATGATGTGTGACTGTAAGGATTTCCCCTTACTTGCTCACAATGCTGATTTTGCAGCAAGAGGAGCAAGGGTTAACTGTAGCATTTCGGGATCAGATCTTCCCTTGACTTTCGAGAAAGACATTTATACTGCCCATACTCTAAAGGGTCTAGGCACACTAACTCCTCACTACTTGCATCTCAAACTGCTCAGAAAGACAGAAAGCTACTGAAATCAACCCTCTCTTTCCCAGTACACTCACTTTCTCAGAAATGAAGCCAAAGATATCATTAGACATGCAGTTCCTAGTCATGAATGGGGTAAAATTACTTGTTTTCTCCCATGCAATCTGCATTTTAGAGTTAAGAGAGACTCTAAGATGGTAAATCTGCAAAGAGGCATCCCAGACCAGGCTTTAATTTAGTCAGGGATTGCACACTTGACTGTTTTGTGGTATATAAGCTGCGAATATTTTTTTTCCTACAATAACCTGTAAAACCAATGGATCGTTATGCAGTTCTTTTACCTGCACGGTATCTGCCTCATTGTAATTTAGTATTTGTCTGTTTTCTCAGTGTTCTTTAGACTGTCACAACACTTTAGGCAAATGTCCTTGCTAAGTGACAAACTGCTGGGTGAAAGACTTTAAATTTATTTGCTTTTTACATTGTTTATTAGTTGGAGTGCTCACTTCCTTTTTTGTTAAGCGGTATGACTGCATCAAGTGTACGGGACATACAGGCAACTACCCATACTTCTAATTATATTAGCAAATAATTTAAAAGTCAGATTGAAGTATGTAATAATTCTTTACTGGAAGAACAACAAAAACCCCCAGTTTAAAGGCCAAAGACTTTCAATCATTCCTAAAGATGAGTTTCAAGTTAAGAGACCACTGTAAGAAGAAAGAGCCTGCTGAGATGTCCTGATGAGCTGAGGTACTGTGCTCATAGAGAAAGATCTAGAATAAATACTTCCCTGTCCAGCTTTATTGTCAAGGAGAAAAGGGGAGAGTGTCTCACAGAGTAGTACTCAGAAATTGGAGATATGCAAGGAAATAGCAACAACTCTCTGGAAAGTTTTCCTGTGTCTATGGCATAGGCAGAACTTGCATGAGTAGGAAGTTGTGTGGATGCAAGAACTCTAAAAACAGACATTCTGATACTTTGGTTAGAGATCAAAGACCTAGAAAACACGATGCAGCCTCCTCAAAGCATCAGGTTCTCAATTTACCATCTAACATATTTTCATCATTGCTCCAAAAGAAATAATTCTTATTATAGAATTGCAGCATCATGGAATGGTTTGGGTTGAAAGGGACCTTTGGAGATCACCTGCTCCAAACCACCCCCTGCCATGGGCATGAGCATCTTCCACTAAATTGGGGGCCTTCCCACAAACCCAGACCACTTACCTTAGGATAAAGGCAAGTATATGGCCCTGCTGCCTTACCAGGAAGGAATAGTGCAAATATAAAATCTTTTCCACCAACTTTATCCCACTCCCTCCTGTAAGACCAACTAAATAATCAGGGGAACAGGGATGAAGTAAGAATCAGGATCACATTTGCCCTTCAACCACTGACAAAGTTTCTCACAACTCTGAGGAATTAAGCCACTAAGTAGGATAGAGCCTGTTGTCTTCAGCCAGAAGGATGTATTCCAAAACAAGAGAGTGAAATGGCCAAGTTTTTAAAAGCCAAGAATAGAAAGGAAGGATGGATTGCAGGCTGTAATAAAAAATTAGGGTTAGTTTCCTCCATCTGGAAAAGATGCAGCAATCTTTCACTTTTCAAACCAGCATGGTTCAAGTCATATATTTTGTTTTTACTTCTTATTTTTTTTTGCCTTCTAAGCAAGAAATATAGTTTAATTTTGAATTTTTTTTAAAAAAAGTTTTCAATATTGAATTAATCACAGCTCCCAACTAAACATTAGCAAAGGCCTCTTAAATATTTCCATTGGGAAATAACTAATTACCAGCCGGGACTTGAGGGCTTATCAATCACCTTCTTTGCTCCTGCTTTGCTTTTTGTTTTCACTGGAAAAGTGACGTTCATTTTGGCTTGAAGCATGTGCCACTTTTACATTTTCCTCTTCCTGCCTTTTAAAATGAGTAACACCTCTTTCCAAAGCTACATGGGCTGCTTGTTCCTGCAGCACCCCTGAGCCCCTCCTTCTGCAGCATCCCCACTGCTGGCTCTCAGGTTGGTAAAGGAGGCTCTCATTTAACTATGCATAACTGGATTTATTTCTCCTTTTTTTTTCTCTGTCTCACCCCAGGGTTATCACATAATTTATCAAGAAGAGATGAAGAATTGTGTTTGACATAACTGTGGCCCATCTGGAAGGTTGCAGGAGATGGAATGTGGCCCAAAGCAATGACTTCATCCCGCACTGTGACAGGGAAAAGCAGCAAACAACAAAAAAGCCTCCCTGTGAATTCCAGAGTTTCAGAACTGTTTTTACTGTAGATGTTGTACTAGTTAAAAGCTTCCTAGATAATACTTAGTCACAGAAACAATAAACTGTGGTTACTTCTTTTCTTTCCTTCATCATGCAGCAAGACAGATTGAAAAGACAGACACAGTAAAATCAGGCACTTTGAGGGTTTGCCAGTATTTTGATTAGTGACCAAAGTCAGTGAACTGCACTTTGTCTTGTCTTTTATGTAAGAATAAGGATGAGTCATGGAGGACTAAAATAAACACCTTCTTAGAGTCAGCCTTGCTAATAATAGCTGCTCATCTTTACAGTCTTCCCCACTTGAAACTACTCTATTACTAAGCCAGTACTATGGACCACAGCACAACCAGGTCTGCGTTTTGCCTCAGCTGCTTTTACCTTTGTGACTTTTTTTCCTGATCGTATCAAAACATAACTCACAGCAGACTGTTGTACTGGGTTTGTGTGGCACTTTGGCAGCAGGGAGGGCTAAGGGGGGTGGCTTCTGCTGGAAGGCTCCAAGACAGACCCACTGCTGGCCATGGCTGAGCCCACCAGAGATGGTGGAGCACCTCAAGGGAGAACATGTGAGAGAAACAGCTCCACAGACACCCAGGTCAGGGGAGAAAGGAGGAGGAGGATAAGGGGCTGCAGCCCATGGTGAGGCAGCTGTGTCCCTGCAGGTTCACAGGGGAGCAGAGAACCAGAGCAGCCTCTGGAAGACCCACACCGGAGCAGGGGGATGCCCAAAGCAGGTGGGAAGCCCGTGGGTCCTGGCAGAACCTGTGATCCTGCAGGAGACCCACGCTGGAGCAATCTGCTCCTGAGGCACTGTGCCCCACCGAAGGGACCCATGGGGGGCACTCTGTGAAGAACTGCAGCCCACGGGAAGGACTCACGCTGGAGAAGGTCATGCAGGACTGTCTCCCGTGGGAGGGACACCACTCTGGAGCAGGGTAAGAGTGTGAGGAGTCCTCCCCCTGAGGAGGAAGGAGCATCACCGACAACACGTGATGGACTGACCACAGCCCACACTTATCATGCCAATGTGCCACTGTGGAGGAGGAGGAGGTGGGGAGAATGGGGAATGCAGTTGAGCCTGGGAAGAAGGGAGGGATCAGGGGAAGATGTTCAAAGGATTGGTTCTATTTCTCATTACCTTGATTTGATTGCTATAAATTAAATTAATTTCCCTCCCAGTCAAGTCTGGGTTACCTGTTAGAGCAGGTGGTGAGTGATCTCTCCCTGCCTTCCCCTCAGCCCAGAAGCCTTTCGCTGTACTTTCTCCCCCTTGTCCAGCTGAGGAGAGGAGTGATGGAGTGGCTTTGGTGGGCACCTGGTGTCCAGCCAGGCCTTACCCACCGCAGAAGTGGGTCACGGCAATTCCAGAAATGTGCTACCACAACATCTATTCATCCACTAATCCTGCGTGACAAGGATACCAAAGGGAAGCTACACTTCTGACTGCAGTGTTAACCTGGGAAACAGGAATAGTACCTATTCCTAAAACACAAATCATGTCTGTGAACTGTTTTATGCAGAGAGGATATTTTCAACATATGCATCTCATAATAAGCATGAGAATTATATTTTGACACTTTGAGAAAACTATTATACCTGCAAATGTCTTTCATGTGTCATTGGGTAAGAATGTGTAACCAGCTCCAACGTTTTTGTACAGAAAATTCAAATATTAGATATATGTCAAGTGCAAAACACTGCCCAGGTATTGTCAGCCAAGGAAAAAAACCTTCACAGCAGAGCAAATCACAACAAAACAAATGATGGGAACACTTCCCTGAGTTACAACTGGACCATGAAAAACTCTTCATGCTTGTCCTGACAGACAGGCCCTTCCTACTTGAATGTGCCTCAGACAACTGTATTGGATTTGTGTTTCTGTGGAATTAAACAGTTTCCAGACGCTCTCAAGCTTTCCATCCTCACAATAACAACCATCACCTCCTGTTCCATCATCTGAGCAGTCAACACAACAGCTAAACACTGAACTTGATATATTGGTGCTTATCCTTAAGATTTTTTTGTCATTATTCAACAAGAATCAATCACCTTCTGGGTTTGGTCAGCTCCTGTACAGTGAAGACTTATCCTAGTTAGAACCTACCCCTGCATCAGACTTGTTTTATTTAAAGATAGTCAGAATGATAATTTTTTTTAAAACATATTTCATAATTGTTCAAGGGGGAAAACTAATTTTTAGAAAACCAAGAAAATGCCCTGTGGGTTCAACACAACTGATCTTTCATTACAAGCCTCCAACAGGATTGCTGTCAGGTCACTGAATATTGTCCTTCAAAACTGACAACCAAGACCGGCTCTTATTAGAAAAACATTGTCAGTGGCTTCTCTAAGACTTAAAAACCCCATTTAGCTTCTAATTTCCTCTGTGAAGTTCTTTCAATTATGCAGCTAAACCCACAGAAACCAAATAACGGCAGATTCTTTCATGACTCTCACAGTCCTCTTGTACTATGAACATATGTCATTTAGGTTTTTTCAGACATCAAAGGAACGTAGTCTTGGGCACTTCTGAATTATTTCTGGCAAAGAGAGGTATTGAGACTAGAAAATAATAGTCCTGGCAGTGAGAGCAGTTTCTTCCTAGCCTTTAAACCATGCCCCAAGCCCCACAAGTATCTGAAGTTTTCATAAAGATATAGATATATAAAGTTTTATTCCCCTAAGTTAAAGAACTAAGTCAATGCAGTAAGTTAATAGGCTATTAGAAACTTCTTCACAATTTAAACTTGAAGCAGAATGGAAAACAAAGATATAAATGGCAGTATTCCAACAGACCACTAACAGGTCTACATTGCCAGGGTGGTCTACAGGTCCACAGACAGGAAGACACCTGGCAGAAAGGAGTGGAGATTGTCTCCCTGGCCCTGCCTTCCCAAATGTCTCTTCCAGCACACCGTATGTTTCACACAGAATATCCCAGATGGATGCTTGAAGGGTTCATTAATTCCTCAAATCCAGATTTTTGAGGATGTGGACCTTTGTAAAATAGGGAGGGAGAAGTAAGAGGCAAAAATGTACCAGGGGAAAGGGAGTTACATTAAGATGTGTGTAGGGATGCTGAAGAGCATTTGGAGTCAGCAACTGCTCTGAATTAGTTCCTTTGGATCAAACACTCCGGGACTGCCTAATTCGACTGAAATTATTATCAGTACACAAATGACATTTTAAAGACAGCTTCTCTTCTATGACACCAGGCACAACTTTGTAGGCTTAGTTTTGCTAAGAGCTCCAGACTGCATTAGTCATAACATTACTTCCAATGATCCTTAACCTTTAAAAGGGCAAATACGTGCCCTACTAACATTTTTGGAGGAAAAACTTCCTAACACTCCAAACAGCCAGAACAATCAATCAAATTCCTTCCCTTTCAAACACCCTCCATACTGTGCAAGCACCCAGATGGACAAAACTGGGAGCAGAATTCACTGTGTTTATGCCAGGGTAGCAAATGCCAATAGAAAAGCTCATTCATTCACTCATTTCTATGTGTTGGGTCCCATTAAGGCTGCATGTACAATTGCATGAGAGATTAATGGGGTCCTGGAAACACCTTCTTCAGCAACTGGGCTCAAATCCTGCTGCATTTGAGGGTGGAGATTCAGATCATGATGCGAGTCATCCAACAGAGTAGCCAAGCAAGATCTGAAGAACCTAGAAGGAATAAGCAGCATTTCTGGAGCAGAAATCCCAGGGAAGATGTAGAGAGAGTGGTGTGGAGAAGATCTGGAAATGGTGAAAAGAAGCCACAGGAAATGCTGAGATAAGAATTGAAGGAGGAAAATAGAAGAGTTAGAGACCAGAAAGGTGTGAAGGAATGACAGATTCATAAGGAGGAAAGGAAAATCTGTGGTAGGAAACACGACTATTGAGGCCACAGAGCACCCCAAAACAATAACACTTTGCTTCATGATATACCTCACAGTCCTGATTCAGAGCACAGCATTAACTAAAGACAACCATTACACAGGCTAAAACATAACAGCAGTCAGAGATAACAAATCCTTTGTCACTGTGTCGACCATTCCTAGGGGAATTCCTGTCATTCTTTAATTCAGCATCACCCAGTAACAACAGGTACCAGCAGGTCTCTGTCCACTGAGCCAAGAGCTCCCACTGATGTGCAACATCACATGAACCACAGAGGAACTTCCAGTCTTTCTCATGCAAATTAACGGGATGCTGCACTTCAGAAAAGAAAAACATGCTAAAATACAAATTCTTAGGAACATACATAAAAATTGTATTGGCAGACAGCAGGGAGAGAAAAGGGAGCAAAATTTGTAATGGAGATTTCTGCCACCTTCTATTGTTATCTAAGATTTCACTGGTGCTATTTGACCTCCTTTCCAGTTCTTCTCTGCAACAACAGATGGAAGTCAAGTGAAAAACATGGAAAGGAACAGCAAAGTCTTATGCCTCTCTGAAACAACAAACAAGTGCTAGAAATTGGTATATTTTCTTCCCACAGCAATGTTTTTTTTACTAGGTATTTTATCAGATACACCACTCTTTCTCCACCATCTCTAACTGATAAAACGAACAAGGCAGCTTCCATTAAAACATTCCTAAATTTCTTTCAGATTTCTTTTCCTTATCACTGACCCAATAATAAAAGGTTCTGACATTTCACAGTGGCCTCTGAGGAAGGCACAGATCATCTACAATCAATTTTTAACATCCACCTCTGCAGCAGCTGGACAATTACGATCTGTATCAGAAGCCTTTGGAGCTGAAGAACTAACAGAATACATTTCATCCATGAAAAACCAATAAAAATACCTATCCCTTGAGGTATTTATTTGGAATTTTGTTAAGTCTGTGGCTCTGAAAGATGACAAATATGTGAGAGAATATCCATCCCAGAAGAGCATCTCTGAAGAAGACTCTGTCTTCTCCTATGAAGAGAGGCTCAGAGAGTTGGGGGTGTTCAGCCTGTAAAGAGAAGGCTTCAGGGAGACCTGAGAGCACCTTCCAGTGCTTAAAGGGGCTCCAGGAGAGCTGGAAAGAGACTTTGGACAAGCATCTGGAGGTGCAGGACAAGGGGGAATAGTTTCAAACTGAGACAGTGTGGGTCTAGGTTGGATGTTAGGAAGGAATCCTTCCCTGTGAGGGTGGGCAGGCCCTGGCACAGGTTGCCCAGAGAAGCTGTGGCTGCCCCATCCCTTGGAAGTGTTCCAGGCTGGATAGGGCTTGGAGCAACCTGGGTTAGTGGAAGGTGTCCCTGCCCATGGCAGGGGGTGGGACTGGATGATCTTTAAGGTCCTTTCCAACCCAAATCATTCTACAGTTCCCTGACTGGAATTCAAAGCTGACTGCAGAATTGATTACACTGGTCCGGTGACAAAAGGGAGCTCTGGATCCAGAAGGATGTAGTAGCAATTCCCATCTCCAGACTGCTTGTACTTGTTATTCTGCACCACATGGAATCATCACAACCTTTAGCTATTCCTGACCTAATTTTAGCTTGTGATCCTGCCTGCCTTAATAATGTGAGTGATGATGCTCCTTTCATCTGAAGCAGCAAGATAACTTAATGAATAACTTGGCCACAACACCAGCCCTGTATTCCCTCTGCCCAGGTCACTTTTAGACCCCTGAGATCTGACTTTCCTTCTAAACATGGCCTTTTGCTTGAAAAAACCCCCCCAAACTGGCAATTTTCTGCAAAACGTTTGAAGTTCTCTAAAGTTCTTTCTTTTTCAAGTTCCCCAGACTTTGAAGTGGAAGAGGCCGGAGGGGAGGTCGGAATTATTATTGATTTTGAATTTCAAGGATCTGTGAATTTTTTTGAAAATCTGGCCTTTAAGACACATTTCATGTGGCCTTCCTGTGAATTGTGCGGATAAAACCCAAGTTGTTTATCAGTTCAGGGAAGGAATTAGGAGGGCAAAAGTACAGCAGTCTCTGCCTAGAGGAGTAATGAAGAGCTTGGAGGCCTTAATGAAAACTAAAATCTCTTAATCCAAGCAGAGCAATGAATGAACCTGTAGCAGTTCCTGTGTGTGACCACAGGCAACTGTACAAAAATACACACCTTCTAAAAGTGTAAAAGACCCACCTGATACTGACTGCTATCACATTCAGAGGAAATATGGAAAAGATACACGAATAAGAAGAAAACATATCACTGTTTCAGTGTGTCTATGTGCAAATGCTGCTGTTGAAGGAAGGGTGGAGATGCTAGAATGTCCCTGGGCTCAACTGCTCCACCATCACATACACAACTAACACTGTTGAAGCAAATTATAAAATAATGTATTTATTTTTACTAGTATTACATATCAGTCTTTGTTTCCCACTAACAGCATGAGTGATCTATCAAACCACTCTTTAATGAGGAATTAATAACAACAGCTACAGCAAAGCACATAACACCCACTTGGCTGTATCAACTTTCACCACAAGAAAGTGAAGGTGGCATTTACAGTAGATTAAAAGAAGGCTGCCTGAAGTCCCTGCAGTATTTACTTAGGAGGTAACTGCAATAATTTCCAGCTTTTTTTCATCTTCTTTCAGAATATTACTTAATCCTCTCTGCAGATAATTCTCCATTTACCAACCATGGCAATTTGGAGACCCGGATTATAAAAAGTGTGCCTTGGCTCACAAAAGCCCTGATTTTTCAAAAGGCATAAGCAAGTCAATACTTTCATGGAAATCCATAAATTTGTGCAGGGGAGTCCCTTTTTGATGGAAGGAAATTTAATTTATCTAAATAGCTAATTACAGGCATGTGCATTTGCAAATGTGAGCTCAAAAATCTGCTACCCAATTCAGTTTAGGAGTAAGTTAGTATTCAAACCAGTAAGTTGATTACTGGGTTTATTATTTAAACACAGTAAACATCTGTTTCAAAGATGGATGTTGATGCTGGTAAGCACTGGAAATGACAACAGACATACATATGTATATAATGGAAGGAGCAAGGTCAGAACAAACTTCAGGAGGATGTTTTTAGAAACCATTAATTTAGAGAATTAATTTATTATAGAGTTTCTTGCAGTATATTAACCAAATAATTTATTACTAGTTTAAAATTATTACTACCTTAAAAATAAAGAAATAATAATGAAATAGTAATCAAAAATTTGGGGTTTTTTTTAGATAATGAATTCTTCAAAATAAAAGCAAAAATCTAGTCTAACCAAATTGACTTGGCCTACAGTGACACAGTAATGGTGCATGTCTTAAACTCCACTGGGGGAGGAATAAAAAATTGGAGCTTACGATAATAAACAGAGATATTCTGTTGGATAAATTGACAGAAGTGCAAGTAACAGCGCAATTTGCATTAAGGGACCCCTCCTGTGCAAGTACCAAGACGCAAATTTTAAGCTTGCTGAATACAGAATAATTTCAGCAAACAGACCTGAATTATGGTTATTTTTTAAATAACAAAATCTCCACAGATATTGACATGTTGTTATTAGAAGCTGATCTAACTCCTGCAAGCTGAAGTTTCTTAATTCTCTTTCTTTAACTAACCTAAAATTAATGAATGACAGTAAGAAATAGTCAATAAGACTAAAAATAATCTAACAGTAAAAACTTAGTCAGTGACTTATTTATCCTATGTTGATGCAGGCAATGAATAAGGCCAGATTATTGTGATTCAGGGGCTAAATCACTGTGGCCATTCCGTGGCCATTCCAAATAGCCCTGCTCACTCCCAGCATGGCAGGTTGCAGGCTGAGTGTATTCCAGCAGAGGAAACAATCCAGCTGGTGTGTTTTGATTATGCATTTTCATTCTACACTCTCTCTTTCTCAGGCAGGAAAACATACGCTTTGCTTGCTTGGATTCTTTGGTATCTATGGACCTATACCTCCATTAAAAACCAATTTTTCTATGATGTAACTATATGGAATTCTTATGTCTATACCACAGAATCATGGAATGGTTGGCTTGTAAGTGACCTTAGAGATCAATTAGTTCCAATCCCCATATATAACACACATTAGCAAGATGAGGGTGGCAAAATTCACTAACTATTCTTTTGTCAGTCCTGTCAGGAACCAGGAAAAAGTTAAAAGTAATACTGAAAACAATTTCTAATTGCATGAACAAAGCCTGAAACAACCAGTTATTAGCTACTGCTCTCAGGAAAATAACTCTCTGCAGAGTCCTGTTAGTTGGAGCAAGCATATTGAGGCGCAAACCTGACAGAAAGGCTCGTCTCTGTTACAACGTGCTGCAGTTCCCTTCAGTAATGGTCACAGTCTGGGCCAGACACTGAAACTCCTCAAGATTTATCATTTTCCAGGAAGCTCTTTAAGGGCACATCCAGCAGGTGATTCCCTAAACCACCATTCCCACCATTTCTAGTGAAACCACAACCCATGCCCACAAAGATAAAGACATTTAAGCTCCTTTTCAAATGCTTAAGTAGTTAATGGCACAAACCTCTGCACACCTGGGAGAGGGTTTGAAATTACCCCTCACACAAACCCGAATGTTTGTTTGACAACACAGACTTCAAAATCCAGGCATTACGCAAGAAGAATTAAAAAAACGATCACAGAATCATCTAGGTTGGAAATGACCTCTAAAACCATGGAGTCCAAACATTAACCCAGCACAAATATTCCATTTGTTTTCCTCAAGATGTGAAGTTCAGTCATTTAGGTGTGTTGCTTTCTTCAGAAGAACTTCACTAGGTCATTTTCCAACACACTGCAAAGGAAAACTCAACTATTCACCCAAAAGTTACACCAAGTCCAAGGAGGAGCCCCACGTGACAGTTTAAACACACGAGTGCTGAAAGCAGCACATCTGAGAGAGAAAGCAGAGGTCGCTCAGAACAAGGGAAAGGTCAGAGGAAGAGACAGAATGCAAAAACACAGATGGTCATGAGCAGAAATTACAAAAAGGGCTGCTAAAACCTGAAAGGTTGCTTGGAGAACAAAGCAGAAGTGCATGGACAGAGCTGGGACACCTGCCAAGCGGCACAGGGACTCCACTGTATCCACACCCTGAGCAGCAGAGCAGGGGTCAGCAGGAGGTTTGGCCACAGAAATGTCATGTGGAGATGGAAGACAACGAGATAGAACACCTCTGAAAATCATGTCCAGCAAGAGACATTCATTCTAGGTCTAGAAAATATGAAAGGGAAAGTCAAGATAAAGGGAAAAAAATTGAGAGCATTTGGAAGTTAAAAAAGAAAGGTTTTGGTGGGATGTGAAAGAACAAAATTCCCAGGACAAAAACACTGATGACATGCAGAATTACTTAAAGAAACTGGCAAAACACATATCAATTTACAGGAGGGAGTTGATTGTGTCTTCCCAAGTGAGGATTCAATCCAAATGAGAAAACTATTCTGAGGACTATTCTGTAACTGCAGAATGTGAATTACTTTAGAGATGGTAATAAAGGAAAGAGTAAACACCAGCTGAGCACACTAGGGTAAAAAATACACTGGAAGGGAGGGGATTCAAGCAGTAAGAACTTCTTTCATTATTTATATTGATTTTTTTCTGATTATTAAATTAATTTTTTTTCACAAGATATTGATCTTTAGAATCAAAGTAAAAGAAAAACAAAGAACAAAAAAACGCAGCTAAAAAGTCCATATGAAGCAAAGACAAAGCATTGGTTTCTTTAAACCAGGTTAGAGAAATGAAGACATTTCAAACTGCATTCATTTATTAAATGGAATCGAGTAGATTTTTGCCAAGATATAGGTCAAGGTAAAATACTCCTGAGCTGCAAAGCACTGATTTAGTAATATTTTTGCAGGAACTCAGCACTCACTTAAAAAAATCCACTCCAGAAGGCACTGAGTTGCTCAAAGCAGAGCAGAATTCAGGATCCATCCCATTCAGATACATTTGAGGATGAGGAACTGTGGCCTGCTGCTCACCTGCATCCCTGCTCTACAGACTGCCAGGGGTGGGGATGGATCTAGAGGCAACACTCAAGAGGATGGCATTGAACAGAACAGAAAGATGATGCCACTATAAAAAGCAAACATGGAATTTTGCCTTCAGAATGGACCTGCTTTCTGTTGTAGTTGCTGAACAATTAGCCAGGTGTCTACTTTTCAAGGAAAAAACGTCTTGGATATAAAACAGTGAATTTCTGTTGGTGTCACTAAAGGTCAGCTTGGGAAATGGGTTGTGTGCTGTTAATCCCTGCATCACCTGCATCCCCCTGCATCACCTGCATCCTTCCTCTTAGGTGATTTATACAGGAATCTCTCCACAAAGGCAAATCCACACAGAATGACCAAAGCCATTTTACTTTTTGAGATGGGCAATCTATTTTAAGAACTGTGGCTTTGCCTCCTAAATGCAATGATCCTTTTATCCATCATCATCTCAGTAGAGTGTTAGGAGAATTTAGATTTAAAATTTGCTCAATGTGTAAATGCCTAGGATCTGAAGGGGAGTTTCTCCTTTGAGATCAGCCTTCCCAGTTGTCACTGTATCTTTTCTTTCCCACAGCTGCTGCATCTCACATTATTTTATCTGATCTCTTGAGCCTGGGAGCTGAGGTTCACTTACACAGAGATCAGTTTAGTAACAAAAGGCTTGATGCACAAACCCAGTTTCCACTGGTAATGTTTCCATCCAAAACACAGAGTTTCCATTACTCCCATTACTCTCTATACCTATGAAGACTTCAGTATATCCAAATTTGGCTTAATATGTGTTGGAAGAAAACACAAAAGAATGTAAGTACATTTTTATGGAGTCCTCTTGCACACCATGCCAAAGGTAACATGATACTATAGTTGGTGTCCTTTTTTCCTTCCCAAATTTCCCCTATGGAAAAAGCAATTGATATTCTTGTTGCTGATAACACGAGATCTGTAAAACACAAATCAAGGTATTTAATTTCATGTTGACACATATCTATGTCTGATAAGTGAAGATTCTTTAATCTGCCAGAATACGTCAAATGCTTGAAAAACCATCTGATGCTTGGAACAAATGAAAAACATCCTGGTCTCATTTCCTGCAAAGCAATGAACTTTAGAGATGGCAACAGCTCCTCACATTACACTGTGCTGCTCTCCAGCAACAGTATTGACAGGTTAAACATTTATTTCCCTCTGCTTCTCAAAGTTGCTCATCTCCATAGCTTGCTCTCCCCTTCAGAAGTGTTTGCTTCTTAGGAGGGAATCGTGGTGAAGCCTTTAAATTTAGAGACAAAAATGCCACAGGCAGCACGTGAGAACATCCACAAGCACTTAAAACTCATCTGCTCTAATCACGAAATAAATTTCATTATCTTTATTACTCCTGAAATCACTAAGCTGTCTGAGGAGCACTTAAAATATCATTTAAGAAAGTGAGTGATAGCAATCGCTTTCTCGTGGCAAAAGATGGCAACTACATGTGGCCTTTTTTAGAGTTATTTTTCATCAAAAATCAAAAGGTAAATTCTCAAGCACAACGTACATTCCAGTAGGACTCAGTGATCCTGATGGGTCCCTTCCAACTCAGTATGTTCTATGATTCACAGTAAAATAATTTTCATTTTCCTTCAATAAAATCCCAGAGATGCAAGCCATCAAAAGAACCCAAAAAAAAAAAAAAGAAGCTGTAAGTCAGTCAGCTATGGAATGGAAAAGCCCCCCTGTACATCCCAGCCAGAGAGGTTTTCTTACCAACAGGGAACACTTGCCTTGCAATTCCTAGCATTGCCAGGAAATAAGCTTTATTTTCTAGAAGTATTTAATAAAATACTCCTTCACCTCCCCTATTTATTGATTAAAAGTCATGTTGCAGTCTATTTATAGATGCAGATTTTTACCAGTATAATCCAGGAATTATTCATCTGCTGCAGGACTTTCATACAAACCACGTCAGAGGAGCCAATCAAGCATCAGTGGCTCCACTGGGGATAAGTCTGGAGAGGCAGTTAAGGATTGTGATTAAGCACCCTGTTTCCAGGCTCAAAATGTATTTTAGGCCCCTTAAAGCTAACCTGCTACCACCCAGAGTAAAACAACAGCACGTAATTTTTATAAATACACCAAGACTCAAAGAAAAAACAGTCCCAAATAGGCTTCTATTTTTGTGTGTGCTGTTAATGTTTTAATGCCTAAAAAGTGCAGTTAAGTCCTAACATCTTACACACCAAGGAGATGGTTTGGAAATACTTCATTAAATCTAAACATTGACATATGTTTGAATTTGTTAATAAGGATATAAAATCAGCATTGCAAATCAAGGTTGGAATACCAAGTCAAAGCTGATCTTCTACATCCAGGTGTATAAATAGCATGGGGTATGTTAAAAGTTCTTTGAAACCACCTGAACCAGTGTGGGCAAATTATTAGTCCCTTGCAAAAGCTGTTCAAAGGAACAGCTCAAAGCTCAGCACAGAATACTGGTTTGAACACCAGTTTCTGTTCCTTCCTATTGTACCTCTCAGCTTGAATGTGAACTGTGAGTACACAAACCCAAGCACTCATCACTTCGAAAAAAAATTACCTACATGGCAATTTCATGTGTAGTAGCACTGTAATTTCACTCAAGACCTTCTCACAATTTTCCTCTCCAAAATCTGATGCAAACCCAGATTACAATAATAAACTTGTTTATTTATGGCAGCAACTGAATGTTGCTCAATAGCAAGAAAATATTTTTATGTTCAGTTTCATCTCTTTCGCTGCTTTCTGTTTCTCCACCTCAGCCTCACATCTCTATGACAATCACCACACAAATCACATCATCCTGCAGCCCACACAGGCAGTTAACAATTTATCCCGGTTGTCTCAATCACATCCACTTAGGAAAGCAGCAATCAGTCTTGCTGTGAGCCTCTGGAAGGTGAATATGAATAATTAATTTCATCCCTCGAGTCGCAACACCAGTTTCCACTCTCCCTTTAATTACTTGGACAAACAGGTTGGGATCTCCTTTTCTGTGCCCATGAAGCCACAAACCTTTTAATGTGATTGAAGAAACCCACAGCAACGTAAGCTGGCAGTGAATCAGTTCCCAGTCCTCCACACTGTGCACTGTGAGATTCCAGGTACGTGTCACCTGCTCCACTTACACCTGGAGGATCCCCACCAGGCTGAGGGCACACCTGATGAGGACCTGGACTCTCAGCCCCATTAAAAAAATATCTCTCTCTCCCCATTATAAAATTGGCAGATGGAAAAATTCAACCACCAGAAAAATCAATCTTTTGCTCAAATTCAGTGTTTGTTTTTTCTTTTTTCCCATTTTCCCTTTCAGTGAAAAGATTGAAGTTGTTACTCAGGTTCCTCTCAAATACCAACATGGCATCTGTCACTAAACCCACTGTCTGGCTTTCATGCTGACACTGGGATTTCTTTTAAGCTCAGGGCCACGTGATCTATCAAATGGCTCACCTTCACAAAGAGAGGAAATATCCTGTGGTTAGCCCAGTCAAGATCTCCAGACAGGAGCACAAATGAAAACCAGGCTTTGGGATTATCACTGCTCAGCTGAGAAACAATGTGAGCCTAAAGCTGAGTTTCACAATAAGCAAAGCACCTTTATTATCTCATTATCTGAACGTGCCTACATGGGAAACGCACTGTGCTGGGAATAGCACAGTCTGAGGAAGTCAAATTCCTCTCCTGAAATTAATATTTAGTCTGAAAATTCCCTGGAAGCCACTGAAATTCACAACAAATTCAAAAGGGTTACTTGGTTTCAGAAAGAAAGAATCCAGGCATGAGCTGTCTTTTTGCTACTTACAGAAAAAGCCAAAACTTTCTATTAGATCATTTATCAGCTTCAGCTGATGATGCATGCTTAAAGAGCTCTAAAAGCTTCCAAACAGGAGAAGTGCAGTCTTCTGTGCATGATGTCTTCCAAGCTCACAGAAATTGCAAATATTATGCTTTCTCACATCTCCCTGCCAAAGCTGAACCCCAGGTTAAGTGGGTGCAGCTTTCTTTAACAGCTCTGCAAGATCAACACTGAAAATGGTACAAATCTGATCCCAAAGCCTGTGTTTTATGTGATTTAGAAACTTTGTTCAGATTATATAACAAATTGCTGTCCTCCAGAAGGCCAATTTTAAAAAGCCTTATTTTGCATTTGTCTTTGCACTAAACCCAGGGCGTATGTCTGGTGTTGTTGCTATATGATGCACGTCAGCAGCTAATTAAATCAGTCACATATATTCCATTGTTTAACACAGCTGGTGGTCAAAACAAATCTTTTCCAGCGGCTTGTAGCAGAACTGGGACCATATTTCTGCACACATAATTCCCTCTTCCCCCTCAGAGCTGTATTTGTAAGAGACAATCCATTATAGGAGAGTCAGTCCAAGAGGAACATTTTGAGGGCACTAAGAAGCTCCCTTCTTTCATACACAGAATGATCAGACAGAAAATAGAAAAGAATTAAAAGAACAAATTAATTAAATAATATAAATATAAGAAATTAAGAAAAGAAACAAACCCCAATCTGTTATTTTATCGATATTATTATTATTATTATTGAGTGGAGAGTAATAGCACACAATTACTCCATAGACTTCATGGAAATCATATGAATGAGGAGCCAGTGGAATATTCATCCCTCTTCTCCTCAGCATACCATGACCACCTAAGTATTGGTATCCCCGGTACCTGTAAGACTTATCTCCCAAAAATGTGCATCTCAAAGCAGAAGCAGAAGAAGAGAGAAACTGAAAGTTCATTTTCCTCCTTCCAATCGAAATAAAAGGAGGATCTTCCACATGTGAACGTTGCATCACACTTTGTTGTAGAACCTGGAGGAGCACACCAGGATTGACTCCATAAACTGAAACCCTGAGCTCTCTGAAACACATGGCCAGTCCATGCATGGAGCAGCCTCAGCTTCTCCAGAGTCATTTAGTGCTTTCATTTTCTGCTCATAACTCTGGATTTGTGACAAAGAAAGTGTAAAGAGGTCAGTGTATTATAAACAATCCACTTTGATTGATTATCTAAATAGAAACATACAAATACCTGAGAACAAGCAAAAAACCTAAAGCATGAAATGGAAAAACTATGTGTGAATTCACTTTGTCTGTCACAAACTGACTTCTGTGAGGGCAGAATCCCATCTTTATGCTTCCAGTGACAGGTATTAACCAAGGATACATGGATTGAGTTAGGTAATGAACCATTAAAAAGGATGAACTGAGCTCAGCTGGTGAGGAAAGAGCCAGTTTGTCTTGTCACTTATTTCCACAGACTCACTGACAGGAGTGCAAAATGTTAAATATGAGACTGATTTTTAGCTTGTAATCAACACCACGCAATTGGAATACACTCACTAAGAGATAGAGGGGAGAGGCACAGAGGAGTTTGGATGACAATTCCTCTTTGTATTACCTTTCCTGGGACAAACCCAGTGGCTCTAAAGAAAAAGAAAGGCAAAAAAGGGCTGGTATTTCCACACACGAGGTGCTTGTGAAGCAGTGACAATGAGCCCACAGAGTTGTTCACTATGCAGAACAACTGGAAGAGAGACAAGGAAAGTCAGGGGGAAAACCACTGGGACAGAAAGCAGACTAGAAAGAAGCCACACATGATGAATCTCAGAGTAGTTACCAGGTATTTCTTGATGCAAAGTCTTATATATCTTAAGAGGAGCTCTGTAGACTCACAGATTTGGCCTGAAAAAATATACTACCCTTTCTACTGAACTTTCTTCTAAGAGTTTCTAAATAATCTATAAAAATACTTTCAGTGCAGCTAAATAGGTAATTTAGCATTTTATGATCCAAGATACTCTTTGTATTTATTGTCAACACACAATAAATAAGCCAAACCCATCAGAAACACCTTTCCTCTCTTTTGCTGGGCTGGTTCTGCAGCTTGTTAAATTTATACACTCACTGTGGTTTATCACAGGGTATTATGGCACAGAAATGCAAACATACACTGCATTATCACCTCACTAATTATTAGTATCTGTACTCAGATGCAGCAGAAGCTGTTGGATGTAAAAGGTGAAAAGATAATTAGGGCAGTGATGAACCTCACTGTTAGACTGGCCTACCAGACAACCAAAATCAGACTCAGCAGGAAGGAAAATTTTAGTCAAAGATCAGTTGCTGCCATTGAAACTTTGCAAGGGCTTTTTGGCTAGTTTGGATTAATGTACTCTCTGAGGAACCTATTAGGAACAGCGATTACGAACACTGAAGATGAACATCAAAAGGGAATTGGAAAACCTGCTCTTCTTACCAATAAGAAGACTAAGAAAAATAAGGACCGTGTTAGGCAAAATATTAATTCCTTTTTTTTTAATTGAATCTCAATATTTTCACGTACCTCTCCACTACAGCTCTTCTACCACTGTAATACTTTCTTTATAATGCTGTGTAGAAATACTTTCTACACAATTTTATATATATTTCGTTAAAATGTTGGCTGTGCTGCCAAGCTGAGGCTCTGCCTGCTTTTCCCCCCAAGAGAAAGGATTACTTTGGGTCTCCATCATCAAATTAACCACCAGTTTTTATTAAATTTGCAGGAATGATGATCTTGTGACTAATGACTTCAATATAATGACTAGATCTTGTGACTAATGATTAGATCTAATGACTTCTGGCTCTGTCAGATTTGCATGAAATTACCCAACGTGTTGAAAAGCGAGGAGGAGGCTGGGTAGTGATAAATGGCTGAACAGGCAGACATGGAGGCTGCACAACTTGTCCCTTAGGAAGCCAGTCTAAAAATAAAATAAAAGCCAACTAGGTGAACAATCAATTTATTTTAAATTTCTTTGAGACCTGTTTCCCTTTGGAACAGGCATCAGCTCCCCAGTCTAAGTGCAGTTCAATTTGCAGCGGTTCCAAACCAGCAGGAATTAAGGCAACCTGCTATTTATGAGTCTTTCCACCCTCCCTCTTTGTAAGGAGTATATTATACTGTGCTTTCTCAATCCTTCCTCCACTGAAGTAGGACACAGATGGAAATAGGAAATCTGTATCTTGCTGAAGAAAATGTTAAATTGCACTTTGGAGAGCAGGTGAAGACGATTGGAGGTTTGAAGGAGACGGGTTTTTCAGTGGAAAAACACATTTGGGATGCAGGGTACGGGATTTGTCAGGAAGAAAGAAAAGATGGTGTACATGCACAGGCTGGTGCAGATGAATGTTCCCAGCTCCCTGACACCAGCAGAGCAAGTCCTGGGCACCCCAGCACAGAGCTGCCACTGGCAGGCAGCAACCACACTTTCCAGAACTCTTCCACTGACAGCAGCCGCCACAATTTAGTCATCAACCAACCCAGCCAACATCCCCTCCCCACTGACACAAAACCAGGCAATGCAGTGAAGAGTAAAATCACTTTGATGTTTACAGTCAGCTGCGAGAACTTTTACATTGACATGAAATCAAAAAAACAGAACATCAACTTCATGGTAAGATTGTGATAAAATGTTTTCTGCTCTACTAGCAAATTCTGGCTATTCATTTACCTCTCTTATTGCACTTTCTTTATTCATACAATCATAGAATCCTTAAGGCTGGAAAAGACCTCTAAGGTCCAAGCTGAACTGTTAATTCAGTTTCTCTGTAAAATTCAAATAAATTTGATATAAACTAAGTAAACTCCAACACTGATGACTAAATAAAAGCACAACACAGTAGTGAAAGCATATAGATTAACAAAAAGCACTCTACAGGCACCTTTAGTTAGACTCAACAAAAGCAGATTCTCTTTTAGCATGAAGTATCTCAGGAACTGGAGAGCAACTAAAATTTTGATGGGAAGCACAGGAAGACACTTCCTGCAAAGAGACCTCAAAGTTGGGATCTCCTTCCCCAAGCTGTGCCCTGGTGTGTTACCCAAACCACCTCTGCAGCGTAGAGCTGTGTCCCAGAACCCTAAAAACAGGCACACCAAAAACCTTCACAAAGGAAACACTTTTCAAAGTCCACATTTCACCATTTCCTCTGAACCCACAAAACTCTCCATAGTCTTGCCTGGCATTTATTAACACAACGGGAGAGACATTGGGGACAGACAAGTGAATGGTGGGAAACTGGGAACAAGAATGGAGATGTGGGGGAGGACTCGCCTGAAACATGTGGAGGAGCTAATGACATCGTTAACACCAAATTAAATGGAGTTTTAATGAGCATTTTCCCCATAGGAGACTAGGCAGTAAAAATGTTACTTGCTGCAAGTAGTAACTATACGAAGATTTGGTGATACTTTTCTGATACAATTTGTGTAAATGGAATTTTTAAACAAAATACACAGGATGCTGTAATCTGCCAGATTTTGCCATCACCCAGAAGCCCATCCCATAGGTTTAGATGTGAAATGGCTGGTAAAACAAACAACTGGGACTTACCACGACGTACTGAAAATCAGTCTGAAAATTGTTTTGGAATTATGTAGTTGAAGCATTAATAATAATAATAAAAATATTAATATATTGTTGTTGTTATTATTAGTATTTTAAAACCCAGTGTTACCTTCTCAAACTAAACATTTCTGAGCTGGGAATTCCAAACACCCAAAAATGCTTAGTCAGCTCTTTGACTACAAATTTAAAAGGGGAGTCACTAAATTAAACAAACTTCTCTCCAAAAACTAGGTGATAAAATCCACATTTCCTCAGATTGGTTGGGGAAAGGGGAAAGGGAGGGAAGGGGAAAGGGAGGGAAGGGGAAGGGGAAGGGGAAGGGGAAGGGGAAGGACAAG
>JAWWEU010000158.1:8109174-8233831 GCA_035583155.1 Acropternis orthonyx
AAGGAAAGGAAAGGAAAGGAAAGGAAAGGAAAGGAAAGGAAAGGAAAGGAAAGGAAAGGAAAGGAAAGGAAAGGAAACTCTGCTACTGAATTCCTCTGCTCCTGATTACCTGTGGCTGGGAAAGAAAACTGTGAGATGGTCTGTTCCTGGCAAGGAAAGGGGATTTAAGTAGTGTCTTGAGGCCAGAAATTCAAAAGGTACCTACAGAAGAGTGGCCAAAAATAGCACTTTAGTAGATGGTATTAAGCACTTGGCCCTATCTATGCAGACCTTCCATTAACTGGTTTCCTCAAAATTGAATTTATACTTCAAAGGATTAGATTTTCAGGTTGCCATTTTAGAACAGTTAAATTTTCTAATATTAATGGCCATAAATTAAATCTAGTTCAGTCCAAAATCTACTTATGTATTTAATTCCATTAACTTCCTGGCACAGAAAATGTACCCGGGCAATTATGTGCTCTGTACACTTGTAACTAACAGTAATATTTATTTTAAAATGTTTTCTAAAAAAGTCAGGGCTTTCACTCCCCAAATTCCAGAAAGTTTCATATATTTTCCTGGTGGCTTTTCCCATTTATCTCTTTGTTGTTCATTTGGAACCACAAAGTATAAAGAGCAGATATTGATGGAGCCAATCTGTGTGCAGTTCTTAATCTGTCTTGCAGCCTCTTTCCTTTCTATTTTGCCAGTATGGATGAATTAAGTTAAATTTTCATGCAGCTGAGTAGAAG
The DNA here is from genome assembly GCA_035583155.1 of Acropternis orthonyx. Lineage (NCBI taxonomy): Eukaryota > Metazoa > Chordata > Aves > Passeriformes > Rhinocryptidae > Acropternis > Acropternis orthonyx. Next base: position 8,109,909 of record JAWWEU010000158.1, read on the forward strand.
CCAAATAGTTTTATCTGTATTCTACTGTAAATTATTAATTCTTATGACTTATTAATGCATATTCAATGCAGAAGTCTTTAGATGCTTAATAAGCATTCTACAGCTGGAGAAGATTTTAAATACTCCTTTTCTTTAAATGCAAAGCAACAAATAAACAGTTTACAAGTAGTATAGTAGCTGAGGCATAGTAATAATGGCCTCTTTTGTATTTAGCTAATTCTCATATATCTAGTCAACCTCAGGGGGAAAAAAAAATGACATGACTGCATTTCTTTTGTGTATTAAAAATAAACAATGAATCTATGAATCTACTGAAAGCACTGTGGTTTAAAATCAACAAGCTCAAGGCACCATATAAGTCAAAATAAATATTGCCAGCAAACTCTGCCCCACAGAATACCAGGTAACAGACACTGCTTGGGAAGCACCCCCACAGGATCTGAGCCTGGAACTTCCATCCTAGCCTGGCAGGATCAAGACTTTCCAAGGAAAACTGTTGTGCTCTCAAGGCTCTTTTGTTCAGAATAATTAGGCTTTAAAATTCACAAACAGGGAAAACTCTCAGAGTGCTCTCTACAAGCTCACTACCATCTGCCTTCTGGAGCCAGGCAGGTCTCATCCCGTGTTTAACGAGAATACATACAGCCATCTCTGGGTTTAACACTCCTGTTACACAACTTGGACAGTCTTTCAACCTCTGAGAAACCAATTTAAAGCACTTCAAAATCAAATCAGTGGAGAGTTAACACAGAATGTGACATGAGAAGTAACGTGGTAGAGAAAGGTCACATTTCTTCAGACAGGAATGAAGAACATGCACATGCAACTCCAAATGTACAGTATTTTTTGCTATTATAAGCAAGTAAATGAATCAACATGTAGAGAAGTACCAGGCCAGGCCAGTGAAACATAACACAAAGAGATTGCAGCTGCTGCTGATTCAAGAAACAGCATGCAGGTGCATTTTAGCTAAAATTCCAAAAATTTCTCTTAATTTGGAACCGATCTTGGCTCGAAGCACTCGGGGACAGCATCTGTACACACACAGTGCTCGTGCCAACTTCCTCCTGTGAATGCCACCACTTGGCTGTGCTGGTGCTACAACTGTGTGCAAAATGGATCTTTAAAACTGAAATGATCAGCTTTTAAAACTCCCTGTTTTGAGGCAGAGCATCAAAACGTGTAGCTCTGAGTTTTACTACAATCACTGGGTACCTTTCTCAGCCCTCCCTCTGTAACTTTGTCCCAGACACAGGATTTGGATGCCTTCAGGTCTTATTTTTTATGAGATTTGATGGCCACAAGCACAAGAATGTCTAATACCTAAGAGATATCTTTAAGAACTGCTCTAAGAGAGCCAGGAATAACATTGTGCTTATGTTGCCTCCTTTTGTACCTTCCCCTTGCTCAGACTTCAGGAAAAATAAAAATTAGTGTAAACTCCCATAAACCTGAAACCGTGTTAAAAAGGGACTCTAGGTTCAGTATTTTGCCCTTAGCAAACATCACATCCTTTTGCTTCTACTCTCATAATCTGTGAATTACAGACACACTTCTAACAGGAGGAGAAAAGAAGGGCTGGTTATGAAGGGGATGTCGGGACATAGAAGATTATTTGTTATTTAACAGCACAAAATGAACACTGTAATTTCAGTTTCAGCATCCTTTTAACGTTCAAACAAGGAGAATTATTAGTATATTACTCCTCCTTCCTCCCTCTTCCCTCAGAAATGCTACTTTGAAGTTCTCCTATATTATTTGCAGTATGTGAACACATCAACATACCTTAGAGCCTGATCTTCAAACCCTTCTTCAAGGCTTTCAGTCCCATTTCATGCCTAGTGTTTCATACCTCATTAGGTACAGTTTCATCCTTCCTTGGGGCAAGAGAGTAGGACTGGGCACCTCCCTGATACCCACACCCCCACAGAAGAGTTGGAAATTATTCTCTCATTCTTTCTTACCTTTGGGCTTACAAAGTGTCACCGTGGAATTAGTAATATTTGCTCTACTCCTCAACCAAGGTGATTAAATTAATTACCAGCAGAAGTAGGTTTCCTCTAAGTTTCACCGGAACCATGGAATCATTCAGGCTGGAAAAGCTCTACAAGACCACTGAGTCCAACCACTAACCGAGCACTGCCAAGCCCACCACTAAACCACAATTCTGTGCCTATTAAGTACAAGTGGAGAAGGTGCAGAAGTTACAGCGTGGCCCATCGGGGTTGCGGACTTTAAAGCATTTTTCCTGCATTCACAAGGCAATTGTTTAACATGCATTGCAATTCTGTGCAGGGAAGGATTATTAATTCAAAATGTAAATCATAAGCAAAAGATACACCTGATGAATTATTTAAAACTGTTCTAAAAATAACCCAGCCCATAAGTATTTAGGCAGATAAATATAACATATGACATCTTTGTATCTTTACCAAATTAAGTGACCCAGAACTAAAAGCTACTTTAAACACCAACATTTAATATCACTTGTTTATATGCTTATTCAAGCTGACTTAATACTAAGCTGAGACCAGTAAAAAAAAAAAAAAGAAAGAAATGCAATTTATATGGCTGGGTTTTTGTTTTTTTTTTAATTTCATGACATGCACTTCTACAGCTTACAGCCTGGAGAAGGCAATGGCACTGATTGAGTGAGATTATTGCAACTTCCTCACACGAATCCGAACATGTGCCTCGACACTGAAATGTGAATCCCCTCTCAAAGGCAGGAAGCAATTACTTCCACTCCTTCCCTTTCAATAACACACCTGCATCTGCACAATACACTTATATGACAGGTTATTGACATTCTTTGACACAGCATTAGCAAGCAAAACAGGGCCAGTCTGGGCTCAGCATCTCCTCTTGGTCCTCCTACATGCTTATAATTACAGAGGAACAAAAGGTTCTGTAATTAACCCGCTGGGAAATAGCAGAAATCTTTAAAATTCCCACTGTACATGCAAATATATGCTGGATTTCTGTTTTCCTACAGGCAATTCTGACTGCTGTCAATCTCCACAGGTCCTGGAAGAGTCAAGTGCCACAGAATTCAGCTGATCACTTGTAGTGCTGAGTAGGTGACCAAGCAAAAAAAAATATAGAAAAAGGAAAAAGAAGTCTTTATGTTTTATAGGCTATTATTGAGCTGGTAAATGTTATTAGGAGGATCTGGGTTTAGAAGCAGATTTTCAATGCTCTGTAATCTCAAGAATAAGAAATCTTACGACATTTAAATGTTTTTCAATTAGAAATGCAAGGAAGAAACTCTTTGAGGCCACGGCAGCCATGTACATCACCCCAACAAAAGCATCTGAAAGAAGCTGCAGCACTGAATTTACAGTCAAACCACACAAATGGCAAAACAGTAACAGTCCAATCAGAAAGCTTATGGGTTACTATATCTAATTTGGGATATTTAGCCAGCTTTTTCTGAGGCTGCATTTCATTTTGTCACAGGATTTTCCACACTGAAAATGGTGACGAGATCATTTAACATACTACAACTGAAATAATTGTTAATGTTGTTGTTGATTCAACAGCGTCCTGGACCACTGCCAAGACCAGAAGCTATATTCAATTAGTTTATGAACATATGTCTTAATGTGCTTAGAAGAACTGGGGTGCAATTAAATTCATAAAAATTATTTAGCAGATGGAATCAAATTAATGTGTTCCTGTGTCTCATGCTCATAGAATTTATTTTATTTTTTTTTGCTTACAAAAAACCCAAACCAGCTATAAATTAAAATATATATACATATATACATATATATACATATATATACATATATATACATATATATATATATATATATATATATATATATATATAGGGGTTTTCTGTCAAAGTGCAAAGGTGAGAATCAAAAGTTGATTTTTGAACTCAAGGAACAAATTCGTACAGTCTGTATTTCCTCAGTTGTAATGTAAAAAGTACAGAAGGTTTCTAGCTAGGGGAGCAACAAGTGAACTGCATTGCAAGAGTATTTATGTATCTTTTGAAACGTGCAGGAATAAAGATAAGAAAGATACACAGGGATTAAAATCCAGCCTCATTCCAGGAGGAGAAAGCCAGTGTTGTTTCTTGGTATGGACACTCATTGATTCAGTACACTTTGGTTCATCTTTGACAAGAAAAATGATTAAAATAATTAAGGATAAACCCATCCTTATGCATGCGACCACATCCTTGGAAAGGAAAGCTGGGAAGAAAAACCCCAGCATGTGTCTACTCTAATTGTGGAGCATGTGAGGAGAATGAAATGTAGATTGCTGAAACTCCCTGACAGTTTACTCGGGTTTTCAAAGCCCTTTTGACAAGCTCTGTGCAAAAGGCTGTTAAAGCACGAGGTAGAGCCATGAAGTAGAACCTGGTTAAGAAGCAGACGAAAGAGGAGGGATGAGTCATGTCTTTTAGTGCCTTGAAAGAATTTGTAATGTCCCACACTTCCAGGATGGAAATTTGAAAGGCTGAGTAGCAAAAAGGCAAACCACCATAGCAGACAATCACTCCTAGTCAGAGTTTGAGCTTGCTGAAATTCCAAAATCAGCCTCACAGGGGAAAGTAAATGGGAAGTCTGAGAGCAGAGAAATTTTCATCTATGGGAACAGAGGACATTCAGCAGTGACAGGAGACCTGGTCCACACTTTGTATTCCAGGACAACTGAACTTCTTCATAAATGAAAAAGAAACATGCTCACAAATCTCTCCTTTTATTGCCCATCAGTAAATAGATGATAACAAAACTGAAATACGCCTATTATTGAGTTCTAGGCTGCCAGGAGACCCCCGCTGGGATCAGGATGGACCCAAAAGGCCTTTCAGGAGCACAGCAGTGCTCTGAAGGCTGGTGGGATTATAGCTGCTTAAAATGAAAGCATACGTAAAAAAAAATAAATTATTTTACAGGACAGATCAAGTGCCTCATGTGCCTTTTCTCAGAATTCTGACAGAGAAAAAGAGAGCAGGGCAGGAGATGAGCTGTCATTATGTGAAACTGCTGCTCCCCAGTTTCAACTGATCACCTCTCCCACTGCTCAGAGCTGCATTTACCCCTCAGTGCTGCAGGATTTCTGCAGCCGCAGCCACCCTTCCCACCCAGCACCTCCAGCTCCTGTCCCTGGGGCACAGCTTTGACCACTGCTCCGGTACTTCTTCATATCCCCCCAGTCAGCTGACAATCTCTTTGTATTTGCCCTGCACAATGAGTTTTTCTCCATCTGAGCAAACCCTCTCAGTTTTACATTAGCCAAAATTTAATGGGCAAACAGCTAATAATACCTTCTAATCATGGCACAAAATCACTAATAATCTCTATCCATCCTGAAAACTCCATTTTGTTCACAGCTTCCTGCAGTTGACCTCTTGTCCATCTTCCAGTTTTTTCCACCTTCAATAATAATTTCCCATGGAATGCTAAAGTAATGTTTTGTTTAAAACCAGACAGATTGACTCTGCTGCATCATTATTGTTTAAAAATACAGCACATCTCTCTCCTTTAGTCTTCAAAAACTAACCTGGAATAAACCAGTTCCCATTTGCTTCCCATTCACTTTCATCTATCTACCTGTTGTTTCAGACCTTCTGGTTTAAACCTTCACGCAGAACTGGCCATCAGAAAACCTGCTGGCCCACAGCTGCCTCCCGTTTTATCTCTCTGAACACAGATGTCATGTTTGCTATTCATCTTTCATGCTGGCCTATCCTTGGACTCCTGAGAAATCCACACAACAGAAATGCTGTTTACCAGCTCTGTTCCTGCCTGTCAGGCTCGTTCTCAGTAGGCACCTCATCACCCACGTGCACAATGTGAACCCTGCTGAAAGCTGGCACAAAGCACTCTTTTGTTTCCAGACTGAAAGAAGGAGGAATGCTACATGTTGAGAGAGGTGTCAGTGTGCTGGATGTGCCCCAAATATTAACAAGAATGCACAATTTTGTTGTTTGCCACCCTAATCTTACAGAATCCCATGTATACTTGACATCCATATATATTGGGATACACAGAGAGGTCAGTAACAATATTGCACTTCAGTCCTCTCACTCTTCATGAAAGAAGCTTAAATCATTCCAGTGACCGATATCATCCTCTTTCATTGTTTTTTAGAGGAAAAAAATTGGCTAATTTAAGTTGTGGTCTAAATCAGGGCTTATTTCCCTGAAAAAAACTGAGAGAAATAGCCCTGCAAACAGGGATGAGAAACAGGAGGGGAGGAGGTGCTCCAGTGGAGCAGAGACTGGTGGAGAGGAACTTACTGGAGCAGATTTCCACACTGAAGCTTCTGGAGGACCCCACACCAGGGCAGGTGGATATTTTCTGAAAGAACAAGTTAACCCCAAAGGAACTGCACCAGGGAGGACCCACATTGAAGGGGGTTTGAGGGGGAAGGAGCAGAAGAGATGAACAGTCATGACCTGACTCCAACCCCACATTCCCAACCCTCCTGTGCCGCCACTTGAGAGAGGGAGAAGCTTAGATGAGCTAGAAATGAAGGGAAGAAGTTGGGCCTTGGAAAAAAAAAAGAGGATGAGAGGAAGGTGTTGTAATCTTTGTTTCTTACCATCCAAATCTGTTTTAATGGGCAATAAATTAATTTCCGCCAAGTTCGATCTGGTTTGCCTGTACTGATCAATGGTAGAATCATAGGATAGGCTGGGTTGGAAGTGACCTTTTTAGGTCCTCCTGCAATGAGCAAGGACACCTTCCACTAAACCAGGTTGCCCCAAGCCCCATCCAACCTGGCCTTGGACATTTCCAGGGATGGGACATCTCTTACCTCCCTGAGCAACCTGTGCCAGCGTTTTACCACCCTCACTGTAAAAAAACTTCCTTAGGTCTAATCTAAACTGACCTCCTTCATTTTAAAGGGAAGTGATCTCCTTGTCTTTACCTTTACCCACAAGCTTTTTCATATTATTTTCTTCTTATTTCCCCCCATTGACCTGTTGCTGAGGAAGTGAGAGAGCAGCTGGATGGGCACCTGGAACCAGTCAGGGTCAGCCTACCACAGCTGATTTCTTGCCCATCGTGGCCATTCAACTTCAATTTGACAATGCTCAGTTTAGTGTCCCCTATCAAATGTCCCAATTTCTCCAACACAACACAGAATGTATAAAAAGCACTGAATATCCCTCTACTTACATGTCCTGACCATCCATCAAAATAGAAGTTTGTTGCTACATCTGTTTTGTGAGACCGCAAAATCTTTTTTCTGTTTCATTCTCATTCACTAATTTCAGTGTCTGAGCTTCTTCCAGCCTCCTTTGCTGACTTTCTAATAGTGCTTTGCACACTTAATCTTGCTACCTAATAGACCTGCAGCTATCCAGGTAATATTCTGCCCCCCCCCAAAAAACCTGCCATTTATATCTCAAGAAAATAAAATATCCCAAGGCTCTCCTGGTACAATCATTCCCTTAAAACTACAATCAAAAACAGCTCATGATTCTGAATTATTTCTCCAGAGGAATCCCACTGGAGCTCACCTCAGCTGCAGTGGCTTAGAGCATTTTTCTTGCCATGGCATACCTGTTTCAGCAAGAATCTGGCTGTACCACTTGTTCCAGCAGTAATAACAATAAATTGCCTCTTTTCTAGTCCTCAAACACAGGCCTGTATTGCTGCCTTTAGCTGCCAACACTGCCATGTGGATTTTCTCCTAACAGATCTACTCTGTCCGTGAGCCCCCACTGACTAAGATCTCTTGCAGGTGGTAACAGTCTAAAGTAATTTTCACATTCCACTCTAATATTTCATTCCTAACTTACTGTGACCCTGACAGTGCACATACTTAATGAGTTCTCTTTCCTTATCTCTGTGGATTGGTCTTTCTTTCCTTCCACACAATGGGTGCTTCGGGCTTTCCCCTCTCATTCTTTGTAGTAGCAGGACTATTTCCCAGCTCTTATTCTCTTTCTTTGCCTTATATTCAGTGGTAAAACAGGACAAGGGCGGGGGAAATAAGATGGAAAAGCTTGTGGGCCAAGAGAAGGACAGGGAGATCACATATCTGGCACAGGAAAAACAGATTCCATTTGGGACAATAATTTAATTTATTGCCAGTCAAAAACAGAGTAGCATGGTGAGAAACAAAGATTAAAAGAGCAAATCCAAACCAACCACTACCCTCAGTCACACCTCTGGTCCCTGACTCTTCTCATCCCACAGCTCCATTAGTCCCCACATCACATTAAGTAACTCACCCTGGAAATTACTCAAGAGACAGGAACACTCCACAGCTTGCATTGTTTCTCTAGTGCTTGCATATTTTGGCACTTCCTGCATTCCTTTTCACATTTTCCTTCTAAGGGCAAGCAAACTCTACCAGTTTCTTTACAGATTTCATACAAACTCCCCTGTTCCCCCTGTTCATTGACTATTACTTGCTCCTTAGATTTTAAAAACTCATTGTTTCTCAATTAGCTGCAGGCACCAGAACCCAATCCTCAGAGCTGCCAGAAGTCTGTGAGGCCCTATATGTGAAACACCCCACAGGATAAAACAAACCACAAATCCCTATTGCAGTGGCATCTCTTGGGGGGGAAAAAAATCACACACCACATGCTCCACAACCAAATGCAGCAGCAACTCCTGAATTCCCACACAGAGGCACTTCCCTGTGCCACACAGGCTTCACACCAGTGTTTATCCCTGACCAGGAGGAAGGAGAAAATGGAGGAGCACTTTCTTTGCACATCTCATGGTCTGTCAAAACAGTTGCTCTGACTGCCAGCACTCGCTCCCTTCACGACTGGCATGTTCAGCTGGTGTCAGCGATACCCAAAAGCCACCAACTGCTTGGGAAAAAAAACCTGAAGTATGAATGGAAATGAGGTTCACAGACACAAAACAAATTCTTGTATTTTGCCTACACAGGTAATCCATGGCATTGGTCTCCCTTGTCAAACTCCTGTCAGAGGGCTGAGCCAAGAGCCCTGCTGGGACTCCAGCACTCCCCTGGTCCACCACCCAGGGAAATGTGGCAACAGGCTCTGAATGCTCCCAGACACAGAATAAACAGCTCTCTGCATTTCTCCTAGCTGCCATTTCAGGCTCTGGAGACATCTCATACCAAACTTTTTGCCAGGGCACTTTCTTATTCTAGAGTCATATTCCTTGCCAATTCCCCATCCCTCAAAGTTTTAGCTCTACCTTCTGCCAGTCCCAGTCTTCCCAGTTTATCCTCAGTCCCCCTTGCCTTGTACACTCATGACTACTTCCTTTTGCTTCTCTATTTGGGCATTTCACCTCCTCTACTCCTCATGATCCATCCCATTTTCTCTCTATCCATTCTTCATATTTCTCAGAATCACAGAATCAGCTGGGTTGGAAGAGACCTCTGAGAACATCAACTCCAGCCCTTAACACAACACCACGGTGATTACCAGATCATGGCACTCAGTGCCATATCCAGTCTCATCTTAAACACCTCCAGGGATGGTGAATCCACCACCTCTCTGAACAGCCCATTCCAATACCTGATTACTCTTTCTGTAAAGAATTTCTTCCTAACATCCAACATAACCTCGTCCTGGCAGAGCTTAAGCCTGTGCCCTCTTGTCCTGGTGCCTTCTTCCCCTGGTTCATGCTCCCTCCTTCCTGCAACTCTTCCCTCCACACACGGGGTTCCTGGGTTATCCCTGCTCCTCTCCAGCTCTTCCCACCTCTCTGCCACAGCAGTTCACAGCTCTGTGTTAGCTGAGGCTGCTCCCTCACTCCCAGGCAGTGACTGAGCTGTGCCCCCAGTTCAGCTTTATCAGCATGGGGCTGAAAGGTCTGAGATTTCCACCAGATTTTGAAACTGAGGGGAAAAGTGCAATTAAAGAGCTGACAAAGAGAATCAACCACAGCATACAATTCAGGTATGTTTTCAAAAGAAAACTTAGTCAGAAACATAAGAGCAGTATTATTTTCCTAATCAAAGCTCACCAGAATTTAAAAATTAAAAAAACCAACAAAAAGGGACAACCAACTAAAACAGAAAACACCAACTCAAAGGCTTTCAGCAAATGCTTTATTACTTTACCAAAGTTTCTAATAGTGGCAAGCATCTGACACTAGTTTATCACAAGCAGTATAAGCAATTTTTTCACAGACTAGTTTGGGTGTGAAGGGACCTTCAGGATCATCTGCTCCCACCCCCCAGCACGGGCACGGATGCCACCCACCAGATCAGGTGGCTCCAAGCCCCATCCAGCTTGGCCTTCTCTTCTAATAAGACCTAAATAAATGTCAGCTGTGATTATACAACATCCAGGGCTGTGTGAGTGCCTGAGAATTCCACCATGAAATTTATTAGGAGAGGAGCAGTACGGAAAGTGAAATTTGGCTTTTTTTAATCCACCCAAAGCAGCAGAGCAGCCACATTGGCTAGGAGAGTTTACCATGCTCCTAATTAAAGGAGATAACATAATTACCTGGCTAATATACTTTCAATGCATCCTTGTAAAGCCACGTGCAAGTACCTTCTTTTTAAAACATAATCTAACTTGTCATTTTAAGGTCTTTCAGAAAAAAAGGTGGAAGGTTTTTTTGGCGTATCCATGGAAGGATATTTAATATTTGGTGTTTTCATGTTACCCCCGATTTACTTAGCATGTGTTACTCCATCATGATTTAATTTGGACAAGAAAACTGCATGGCTGCTCAAGCAGTAAATTTAAAGTGTAAATGGATTCTTGGCTGCTGATGGCCCAGTTTCTGCTTCTGTTTCCATAGAAACCCATGTAGGAGTGGCAAGAAGACATCACTTAAAATATGAACTTAAGGGTTTACTTCTCCCTTTTTCCTCCCTCTCATTCTAACTCCATCTCCAAGTAAATGGGATATAGTTTAAATTTTTAGCCCCCTCTTTCTCATCCTTTGATGTTACTCATATGAAGCAATAATCACACTGGACAGCCATTTCCTCTGCTAAATTACGAATTCTGGGCTGTAAAGAGTGTATTTGAGCAGGAGGAGGAATCCCACACTCTCACATACTCAGACGCTTGGTACCATGTCACAAACTGTTCCTGTCCAGCAAAACTCTTACTGATGAAGGAATGTAAATACAGGTGGCAGAAAAATCATCCTTAAAATGAGATGTACAACACTCAAACCTGCACAGGAGGAAATTCTGCAAGCCCTCTGGTCAGATACTACATACAGCTAAATTCACCTGCTAGGCTAATGGTAATTCTCTCATTTATTAACAATCACTCTCACAAAATCTTCAGCCTTAAGATTCAATTTATGAATATCTGTGATGAGACCTCGGCATGGTGTATTTCCTAAAATAATGTGTTCTGTAATAAAAAATCACTTTGTGAACATAAAAATTTCCTGAGTTTATTCATAAGAAATATTTAAAGCACTCAGACGTTCCAGAGCAATTCTTTAAAGGAGTCATAGGCACAAATGGGCCTCAAGGAAAATTTCATCTGAAGTAAAAGACAAGGATTCAGAGAGAGGTGAAGTGTCTCAATCTCACTACTGGGTATATGTAACTGCAAGCAAGATCCAGAGCACACATTCTTAGAGCCCACATTCCCTGAACCAAAGCAGGTCAGGCAGGGAAAAAGAGGAGGAATGTGCAGATTCCAGTCATCCTCCTCAGCAGGGTCCTCTCCTACTCCTTAAACACTGCTGTTTTCCCTCCCGTGGAATTCTAACACAGTAACCCACTAAAACACAAAACCCATGAGGATTTGCAAACTTTTCTCCCAGAACTGCTGGAACTAGGCACAGCACACACAGTCCCTTTCAGTTTCTCTCTATAAATGCCTGCAGTCTGAGCAAAGTTTTTTCTTGTTAATAATAATCTTATCTCTTCCTGCTTCAATGTACATATCCAGCATTAAAGCAATGCCCTATGGACTGCTGGCATTCTTTGGTGGGCAGCAAGGGCAGAACCTTTCTTCCCCTGCCATCAAAAAAAGAGAAAGTATGACAAAGGGGACATACTTTCACAAACTAACGAAGTTTGCCCTGCAGAACAGACATGCCTTCTCATCATCAAACCCGCTACCACACGGGAAAAACAACTGGGGAAAGAAAGAAACAAATATCCAGCAAACTTCTGTGCAAAGGAAAGGGAATGATGGGATGAGCTGAGCGAATTTTTATTAGGAAAAGCAGAAAAATGCCTGGAAGAAACCTTGGAGTCCAACTCCTGTTGCAATAGGATTGGTTCTGCCTAAATCCCGTGTGGCTCAGGTTTATGTCACCTAACTCTAGTTATGAAGTTAATACTACCAGAATTCTCTAATATTTGAAGTGTGTTTCAATCAACAACTAATTTTCTTCATTAAATAAATGAAAATGTGAAAACTTCCCCAAAGTTGGCACTCCTCAGGCAGTATCTGCCGCTCTCAACAAGTATCAGTGTATGAAACACAGCTCCTCTGCTAAAAAAGACTAATCCAAGGGCTGGCATTTAGACAACAAAAATATTTCTGAAGTCTGTTTGACTTCTCATAAAATAGACCAACTATTTAGTTGAGACCAGCATTTCTAACTATGTTTTGCCTGAGAATTCCAGGACACCTTGATCTCATGCAGATGTTTAGGGGTAGTGATTTTTACAGTGCCCTTGGATATTTATTTTTATTTATACAGTGCCTGAGGTGCTTCCCAATTAAAGTAAGTGGGGCATCAAAACCTACTGGGGTATGAGGGAATAATTATGCATCAGAAAGGAAACCAATTAAGCAGCAAGCTTCCTTCAGAATAAAACCCTGATGTTTCCAGACAATCTAGCTTTTTCCATATTTCTGCAACACAAATGAGATAAACAATTCCTTAAACAATTCTCTGCAAAGATCCTTGAGATGCCATGGCCTAGAATGCAGCTCAAGCCAGCACAAAAATTACTGTTCAACACAGAAGGCACTTTCCAAAATACTTGCCAGCCTCTGGGTGCTACTTCTTGTTTTTGCTGCTGTTCAGTTTTAAGATAGTGACTGTAAGAAGCCCTTTTTCTTACCTCACTAGTCCTAAACAACAGAGAGTTGCACAAATCCCTTCCAGTTGAGTACATCTGTCATAGTGAGGCTTCACTGTACATTTCTACAAGCACAGCAAATTTTCTGGTGGCACCTTTAAGGCTCAGAAGACTCAAAAGGATGATTGTTGCATTTGGAAATAACATTTTCTTTGATTTCTGTGTATGACTGAAGGAGAAATGTTCTCTGAGTTAAAAGGCACTCTCAATCTGGGCTGTAAATCCAGAGGACTTTAAACCTCACTGATCGGCAATTTGCAGCTCCATCCACAGTCCAAGTGATAAGTAGAACATTAAATATATTTGAAGGAAATACAGTATATCTATACAGAGATATATCTGTCCTACACATTTATTAAAGTGAATGCCACTAGCTTACAAACTGGCTCCTACATGAAACTCTGCTGAATGCCCAGTATTGAGAACTGAAAGGAAAGCTGTAAAGTCTCTGTTGAAAAGGAAATATAAAAATTTATACAGCTGATCTCCAAATCCCCCAGAATTGTTTGTGTTTAACACTACACCAAGTGTTTAACAAAACCTGCTATGAGTTTAGACAGCTTTTTTTTTGCTGTTTTGCATCTAAAAGTGCAAACAGCTCTGCCCTGCCCTAAGATCAGGGGTTTTTTTACTGGATACAATTAAAGGACAATTTATAATTTTGGTGCTCTTATACGGAGGTTATGAATCTTTCATTAAAATATTTAATTTAACAAGCCTGCTGCTACCTAGGATGGCAGATGCTGACACAGCCAAAGACTCAACACTTTGCATTATATATGATTAACAAATCTTCGTGTAGAACAATGTGTAAATATTTCCTACAAAGCAAACAGGCTTTGTGAAAAGTAGCATGATCTGAAACATACTCAGGTCGCATCTGAGATGTATTTAATACACCCCGGACTATGTCACACAAGCAGAAAAGAAGCAGCAAAAGTGCTGAGGTCAGTTCACTATAAAACACGAATTTTGCCATCCACTGGGACTGGCAATTGAGCTTTCATAGTGAAATCCCTGTTTCCCCTTCATCTTGAATCTTGAAGAGAGTAACATCTACTCCAATTTGCCTTCTGAAAATGTACCAAGAAGTACCAGATGACCAATAAATCACCAGAGAACTCAGAGATCAGTAATGCAGGTATAAGCCATTAATGTTGTCCAGGAATGAGCAGAGTCTGACATTATTCTCTGAATCATTTATCCACAAACTTGATGGCACGAAAACACAGACTATTTCATACGATATCTTCAAATTTACCCTTCAATTCTTACACTTTTAAGCTTTTCCTGCCCTCATCCTTTCCACAAAGAAAGCATTTAAACTTCAGGGAAGTCTTTCCTGGCTGCACACTCCAGTTCACGCTCCATCACTTCTTGCACAGAGACAGAAATGTGAGCCTCTGATAAACCTGCCAGAACAGCAGCATGAAGCACATTTGAATCTACAACTTCCTTACCACGGGGCTGTGCTTTCCCTAAGAATTCTTGTGTTATTCTGTAATTTCCAGTTTAATTTTGCATGTATTACATTGCTGGGCTCGCAGCGCCAGCGCTGCGTCATCAGAGCCCTCTCAGCAGACAGTAAATGCTGACAAGAGGAGCTTTTCTGCTGCCATCAGAGCATCATCTTGGAGCAAACAGCACCAACTCACCGAGCAAACAAAGGCTCTTTCAATGCAGCAATGCCAACAGTTTCACCCCCAAACCACGGTCAGCCGAAGGGGCAGAGTCTGCCGTGCCCAGTGGGTGTGCCCACTGTGTGCAAGGCACTGATTGCCTGGCACACATTCTACACCAGCAGCCAGCACAACTCTGCCACCAGCACCTACCAAAAGTTCTACCCAAATTCCACCCAAGTCCCACCCAAATTTCATGCTCACCCAGGTATGAGTGCTGGCACTTCTGTGCTCACCCACAAACCAGGCTTTGACCTCAAACCAAGAACAGCAATGGCTTTACAAATGACTCGAATATATGGGAGAAGAATCTGGGGTTTTAGCATGACCACATGACCAATTCCAACCTCACCCACTTGGGAATGCTGTTTTTTTCCAAAAACAATTCCTAACTTTTTTCTTTTAAACTGTTTCCATAGTTTAAAAGCACTTAAGTATATTTTCCTCTTATACTAAAGCAAAAAAAGCAATCCAGGCTTTTCCACTGCCATTGAGAAATGGCATAATCCATTAACAGAAGTGTCTTTCATTCCTTTCCCCTACCTCTGCATGTCTCATAAAATGGCAGATCTAGTATAATATAATTGTGAGAAAAGTAAATAATACTATATTCCTCATGAAAAGATCAAGAAAATATTTAAAATATAAACCAATACTAAATGGCATCTCCAGGATTTAAGGAAATGTCTGTAAGCTATTTTCCTAGAAAAAAAAAATATTCTAGAAATACCTTGTTTAATTTTTTCTGTTTTCACTTTACTGATTTGGACTCACTGATTTGATTCTAGAGAAAAAGCTTTCTGTTCCTATGAAGTTACTCAAGTCAGGCTGCTTGGTAAAGGGAGAAACAGAACTTTTAAATTCAAAATCAAGGGTATAATAGTACTGAGAAGTCACATGAAATTAGGCAGTTAAGCAGAACTGCTGCCACATCCCCAGCCAGGTTCCAAGAACTGGGTATTAGAAGTAAGCATTTATTGACAACTTTGGCTTTGGGAAATGTGAAGTACTTGACACAAGAGAGAACATTTGATCCTGTTTCCTAGATTAGAAAGCTGCTTTAGGGGTGGTTTGTGGGTACCTCTGTGCCTACCTGTTCTCTCCCAGTAAAGTCACTACAAACCCCCCTTCATCTCCCCAGAGAAACAGAAAGCCTGATTTCTTTCCTATAGGAGCAACAAAACCTGCTACTGATGGCTCTCTTTCTTCCATCCTTCCCTTTCTGCAGCATCCACCATCTCCCTCCAGGATGCAGAGAGATGTTGTTTACTCTGCCCACCCAGTGAAATGCTGGAGAAGACAGGAGCACTGAACACAGACCACACCTGCCCCAGGGAGCAGTTAAGCCAAACCAAAGAATCCATCAGCAAAATTCAAACCTGCCTCTGGCTTCTGGCAGTAAGAGCTGCCAAATTAAGATTCCAGCACAGTATTTGCTCTTTTACTACAGAAAAATATGAGGCTCAAAAGCTGTAATGGAACAAACCTCCACAGTTTTAATACAGCAATAATGAACAGTGCCCTAAACACAACTCTGGATCAATATCTTCACATTCCCTGCCCCTGGTATGGAAAATGCACAGAATCTGAAGATGCCAATCATAATCAATTGTGCCTGAATTTTTGTTCCCTTACAAAGTAAAGGCTGGTTTTCCCATCTACTGAAAGAGGTGTTTCTAAGCCACAAGGACAATAAATCTTCCCCAAACCAGAACCATTTTAGAGCCTCTACAACACATCCTAGGCCTGCATAGGATATATGACAAGAAACATAAATTTAGATGGTTTGTTGAGTCAGAATATAAAACAGGTATCAAGGTGATCACCAGCAGTGCAGGTGAGGTAGGAGTAGATGCTGCCTGAGTTATTTTTTCTTGTTCAAGATACATGCAATATTATGCATTTACTAGTCTAAATTAAGGCCTTTCCACATTCCATTTGGAAAACATGGGGGTTTTTTCATAAGGAATGACAACATAAACATTCTAATACCTCCATGTGCAAAACACTCTGTCGTTTTCCCTGAAAGCAACATATCTCAAATAAAATCACAGTGCAATCTCTTTCCCAGAGCCCTCTTATTCAATTACAGGTAATTATAAAAAGGTTTAGCTTTTTTGCAAACTGGTTTTCCTCCAGTAACTCTTAGCAGGAAACACAATATTTATAAAATCAGTATTAAAATGTAGTGGGTCATTTCAACTTTCTACACCAATAAGGAAGTCCTGTTCCTCTACCACGTCGACAATGAAAACTGCACTCCAGAAACACAACTCCAAAGCTTTCATTTCTCAGCTGGAAAAACCATTTTTTCCAACGTACCCAGTTCATAACCAAGGTAGGACATGATTGCAATACACAAATATACTGTCATATTTATGACGATATAATGGCTTTTACTGACTTCAGAGAAACCACTTCTTTAAAATTATTTCCTGTTCACTTCAGCTTTAGGTCAGGTATTTATATATTTAATTACTAATACTGTCTTCAGTTATATTCCATTATTTAATAAAGGTTCACTGCTGCTGCATGGACATTTAGAGAGTACATAGAAAATACTAGAAGTAGGAGTAAAGAGGAAAGAAGGTCTTAGTTGCTACAGCTAAAATATGTGCAGTCTAGAACCACCTCCACGAGGTATTTTCCTGCTCCTCCAACCTGCTAATGTTCAAAGTGCCTTCACACTTTGTTGAGCTGCACATTCAAACCTCCAGCAATATTTAAGAGGCAGGTTCAGGGGGTCAGTGCTTCCCATCCTTTTCTGGTTACTAGCAATGATTTCAGCCAATCTCTGTGTCTCCTCACATTTAAAACTCTACTATAAACTGCTGTTAAGGCTTGCTTAAGGATCAAGTCAGCTAAGCTTGCTGAGCATATGCAACTCTTCAATGGACATATGGTTAGTTTAGAAATGCAACTGAGGCTGTACTTTTAAACACCATCATCTCTATAAAACTCTGAAAAAATTAAGCATTCAGTGACATTCTGCTTAGAACAGTCAGGTAAAACTAGGGAGCAGAAAACCGTAATCATCACCTTTTTAAGTGTAAAATAGTAACATGAACAGAAATCATCATCAATATCAGAATGTTTAAAGGCTATTTACAGCCTGTAAGTGGTAATGGAAACAAACTGAGAAGGCAGTTAAATAGACTCAGATTTTCAGTCCTCAAACATTATTAGACTCTACCAGCTGTCTCAAGAAACATGCACGTTCTCTCTTGATAACTTGACATCCTGAAGACTGGGATGCTGTCAGACCATAATCAAGAAACAAAAATGCCTGCCTACAATTCTCAAAGAACATAAACCCTCCTATTGTCTACAAAATTTGCTGTTTTCTCTGATAAATATGTATACATATATGCACATATGAGTGTATTTACAGATTTATATAAATATGTTTACACCCAGATAAATCAACGGGTTGGTTTGCCTGTCTGTCTATCAACCCATCCACATTTTATAAAACATCTCCAGGCAGAAAAGCAGAGAAGAAATGCATTTAAAAAGCTTGGTATACTACAATGACAGGAGAGAAATTCAACGTACTTCCCACCAGGTAGTGAATTAAATGCAAGAATTACAATAGCATTCTAATGTTAAAAATAGCATTCAGAAGACTTTCCCTTCTCCTGCCAAACAAGCCAGTGAAAACAAATGAGCTACCCCCAAATCACAGCTTGTGACATACAAGATTTAGCATTATATGATTATTTTTTGGTGCAGAGAAACCTCAAAAACCTAGCATTTCTTTTTCTGGAAATAGAAACACTTTTGTCACCCGTGTTTTAAATGTGACATATTTTGAAGGGCTGTTATTCCTTAAATAAAGACAACCTAAAATAATGTCAAAATCAGGGGCTAACAACTATGAAAATCACAAGTTAAAACTGCTTTTACATTTGTAGTTTCTAAGGGTGGCACCTTTCATTGCTATTTCCTTGCCTCTCTCATTAGGTCAATGGCAATACCCAGGGAAAGAACTGCATTCACACTGAATGTGGGAAGTCATTCTTTGTGTTATGTGTTGAATGTGGATAAAGAAAATCACATTAAATCCCAAGGTTAAAAAGTCTGGTTTTTAGGCCAGTACAAGACATTTGACAGAAATCAAGACCTTAACAAATAAATCTCATTCAAGGCATAGATGGCAGCACACAGTGATATTCATAGAAACAAGTTGCAAACTGTGTTTCCTTAACCACCTACTTAATTAAGTTCTTAATGTCTGAATGCAGTAAAAAGCAGCCTTTATATCCTTTTAACTTTATTTTTATATGCTTATGCACTGTAAATTCATAAGCATAAAGATGTCACAATCAGGGTTGATAAATTAGAACAAGAAGCATAAAAAGGAATAAAGTGTTCATTTTGTACATTTCTGTACAGAATAGCAACTGTAGGCACAGAAAATGCTGAAATCCCCTGTTTAGGTCTGAGTCAATCTCATGCTCATGGTTTCAAGTATCTTGGAAAGCCACTGCTGTCCTCTGAAACTGAGCTAAGAAGTTTAATTGACCAATAACAGATCTATCCAGTTGTTCTGTTGTATAATTTAATAGAACAAGTGAAAACATCTGTGTAAGTGACAGAGTGTTCCAATTTGGGGTTAAAAAAATGGAAGTGGTCAAAAAGCCGAAGGTAAATCAACTTCTCTCTGTAGACTGTGGTCTAAAGAGAGTTAGGGATTTACAGGAATCAACACGAGGAGCCAAAGCTCTGTTCCATCTCCCCATGCCTCGTTTTCCAAGTAGTATCCAGTAACTCACTCCCACAGGTTCTGTCCTTCACCCTCACAGAGCTCTCTGAGCCTGGAGTCACTCAGTGGTCCACAAGGTGCATTTAAACCAGGCTTTAGGAGTCACTCAGTGGTCCACAAGGTGCATTTAAACCAGGCTTTAGAGTCACCAGTGGATCTGTCCCCGCCCTGTGTGTGATTAAAGTTCAACACGGCTCAAAGCCTTCGCGACATTAGTAGCCAGAGAATCCAGGACTAGTCTGAGAACCTGAACTGAACCTGGAGATTTCCCTTGCCTTAGTGAGTAAGATCAACACCAGATCGATGCATGAGACTTCTTGTAAGTGCAAATGTCAGCACAAGCTGACATTTCAGCTACTTATTCCTGAAGTGGTTTCAAGCCACACACAGTCAGAGAGGGCAAAAATTCTTCAGCCAAGCAGGAGCAAAGGGAGCAGCCAAAAGGCAATGGAGCACTTGTATGCTGTGTCTCCCCTTTTATCTCTTTTGGAGGGTAATGGTACAGTGTTGGTGTCCTTCCAAAAGCACACATGATTAAAACCATTACACTTTTAGCAGTTCTGCTGCATATTGCAGTCTAAGCACAAAATTCACTTTGGAATGTCACTTTGCCCCTGTGCAAAAAGTGTTATCTACTGAGAAGAAGGGAAAAAGAAAAGTCTAAAAAAGATCTGAAAACTATTGTGGATTGTAATGCATTATTCAACTGCTATGATATAGAAACTATCAATTAAAAAAGAAAAAAAAAAGACAAATAATGAGTTTACAGAGAACTCTTCCAATTAGTCAGCACGACTTCACATTGATATTCTAGGGAAACACAGAGTTTGTGGATTTGGATGGGGGTTTTTTATTTTTTTAATGAAAAACCACATCTCTGGTGGTTAAAATTTTTATAAGATTGATGAGACAAGTGAGAAGTGCCTACAGTTGACGACTACAGGCAAACTTCTGCCAGCTGAGGCCATCAACACTGTCCTAAAATCTCATGACATCTTTCCATTAGTGCCACAGGCTGCCTGAAAACTTAACCAGTTTTTTAGAGCCTTTGAAGGATATTTATGCCAAGATATCAGCAATTCATCAGCTATTTGGAATAATCATTTGCTATGATCTTGCTTATTTACAAAGATAATGAGTTAGTCTCTATTTCCTGGGAACACAGGAGAAACAAACAGCAGGAAATTTCCATCCTCAAACCCCCCTGACTGTGTCACAATTCAAAAAAATGGTATTTGAATCTACATAACCAGAGACAAACCTGAACAGGACCCAACAACAACTGTCTCCAGATATTCTGGCCCCACTGACCTCTCCATCTTGCCCCCTTTGTTTCCTGTTGCAATGTGCTGTTTTTACTTCAGAGCTGAGCCTTTTGTGGTGGAAAAAAACCCCCAAGCTCATCTGTATTTATCACTCCATATGTAATTTTTCTTTTCAGAAAAGCACCAGTGCCTTGCTGAGCTGTGGGGCGGAACAACCTCAGGT
Organism: Acropternis orthonyx; assembly: GCA_035583155.1. Taxonomy (NCBI): domain Eukaryota; kingdom Metazoa; phylum Chordata; class Aves; order Passeriformes; family Rhinocryptidae; genus Acropternis; species Acropternis orthonyx. Next base: position 8,130,828 of record JAWWEU010000158.1, read on the forward strand.
TTCTATCCAAGAGCCATTTCCCCCCATTACACCTCTGTTGTTCCACAGTCTCTTGCCACAATCACCTGGAGGCATCTTTGTTGAGAAAAGAGGCTGAATTGCTTCTTCCACTGTGCCTGAAAGAAGGAAACTGGCACACCCTTAAAATCACTTTTGGAGTTCTCTCAGAGACCCTGGTCTATGCTTGCAGGAATTACTGTCTTTCAAAAATCATTTCAGGAAAGAAAACAACCCTGATTTGATTTGGCAGGGGAATTACTTTCCAGGGTTAATTACTTTGGCAACAGATTTAAATAGATACCCATCAATTCATCAGATTTAATGACTAAAAAGAACCCTCTTGTTGAAAGATGACAGAGAGAACTAGAGAGGTTTTTTGCATTATTGCAGTTCAAGTATTATCAGGAAGTTAACCCGGGAAACAGCTGAAGCATCTGGGTTGCCAAACCCGCTAAGCAAAAATTTAGGCAAGAAAAAAAAAAGGCACAGGGATCACCAAAAACTAGTTACATCTGTGAAGGACAGTGAGCACTGAATAATCTACTGGCAATCTACTACCCCTGAGCAAGGCAGAAAGAGCTCAGGGACAGGGGCAGTGGAGGGATGGGGCCGGGGAACAGCCACGAGGGATACACTCCAACCTGAGGACACCCAACCAAGGATGAGAGCAGGGATCCCACATCTCTGCTGACACCTGGACCTCTAGTGAGAGATGGAGCTGGCAGACACATCACTGCCCTTCCCTGCCTCCCTGCTTTACCAGCTCAGAGTATGACCAAGAGGGCCTGACAGACATCCCAATTCCCAGCCCACATCCACAAGCAGAACAGGTACTGAAATGTTAAGCCTCACTCAACATTTTCAGGTTTTCCCTCCTAGCACTCCCAGGAAAACCCCCCACATAAGTGTTTTAAGCATATACGCTGAGGAAAAAGCAGACACCTCAAAATGTCAGCCATGCTCCAGCTCACCAAAGGAGGATATCCCTGAATAACAGAAAAGGCTCAGGAGGAGTTACCCTGGATAACAGGAAAGACTCAGGGGGAGAGTGTGTCTAACACCCCACACTTTGCCAAGCTAGAGGTACTTTCCTCCATTTATGGGGGGGTTAGACTTGAGCTCTGTGTGAGCATTAGCTCTTGGCTTAGACAGAAGCCAGAGACTATTCTTCATAGCAGCATGATTTTCACTTTAATTCAATTGGAGACACATTCTAAGAGAGATCCATTTGGTCCCTGCCTCCAGCTCAGCGACCCTCAACACAAAATGCATTAACACAGAGAGGGGCATTGGATCACAGGCATCCTTCCTTCCAACGCAAGAAAAACCTGCTGGGTAAAACAGAGCTTTGTTTTGGGAGGAAATATAATGGCCTGCTCCTGCATTCCAGGTTCTCACAGGAAATCTAATTCCTGAAGCAACCCAAGCAGAACACGGGTTTGGTGATGCAGATGAGGGTCAGGAATGGGCTATGTCCCTGACTTCTCCAACTGCAGTACATTCCCAGACCTGCAAAAGTGCAGATATCCACTGATTAGGTGGCAGCTGAATGAGATTAGAAGCACATAATAGCCAACACAGCCAGCTAATATGAGCATCAGGTGTGATTTATGCATCCAAAAGATTTGGAAGGTCCCCACCCCTGGCGTGTGTTCTGGCTGTCACTCAGCAGGACCAAGACCAGGACCACAACCACAACCCCTGAGGATACACCTCTGCCCTCGTGCCCACTCACCAGCCCACAGGATGGGAGGCTCTGTCAGGTTTATGCCTGAACTGATCCAGCTGACCCAGCAGATCTCACGGAAAAATGTGCTAAAGCGTTTGAGCTGCAGAATCAACTTTCTGCCGCATCAATGCCTTGGGTCACCTGGATGTGCCAGGTTTGCTCTGGCCCTGCAACTCTGCCTCTGCAAAGGACACAAAAAAGCCTGATGCAGGAGTTACAGGCTGAACCAGGCAGAGGTCACCTGCACAAGGTGTTTTTTCACTAGTCAAAACACTTGTTCAGTAGAACAACAAGGCTGGAATTTGCACTGTGCATTTAACCCAGCACAACCTGAAACTAAAAATTACAGGTGTGTAAATCTCAGCAATATATTTAGTAGGGAAAAAAAACCCCAACAGTTCATACAGAGTTTGAAGTAATTGCAGTCCATGGCAGCTGTATGTATTGATCACAGTAAAAATAACAGCTCATACTATTCCCAACAATTACCTTTTACATAAGCAGCAGAAATTCATTGTTTGAGGTTTCCAGCTGCTTCATCTGATATTCCCCAAATGTACCCCTTTCTAAAGGGTTCAAATCTAACAAAAAAAATTACTTGATACCTATGAGGAAAAAATACTGCCAAATCAGACTTCTGTTCAACTCAACTATTTTTCATCTCACTAATAACTACATATAATATAATAATCACATGGACTCCTTTTTACTATAATGACCAATAATACGATGCACCTAAAATAATTATTAGCATTATTGATGGGGAGAATGCACTTAAACCTCCATATATTTAAAAATACAGTCATTTCATCAGATTAGCAAACCAAAAGAAAGCCAAAGCTCATTCAAATAATATTTATCTGAGTTTACTTCATCCTACTGTGATATGATAGATACTGACTGAACAAGGAAGAGAAGCAGAGGCAAAGGAGTATGGACAAGGCTTGGGAGTAAAGCCTGTACCAATCAGCTCTTGGACTGCGTTCAGTTTGAGGGCAGAAAACAAAAATACAAATATTTATCAGCACGGAAAAAGCAAATGTGAGACACAGTAATCCCTTACAACTGCTCTGAACTATGAAACATCCAAATGATGGAAGAAGCATCTTAAAAATATGGCATATTCCATCTCAGTTAGCGTGACCAAGCACTGTGTTTATGAGGGATTTACAGGAAAGATCCATGGCAAGGACAAGGGCACTTGGCAGTGTTTGGGGCACTGGGGGTGGGGAGGCGGAAGGGAGAAGACAAACAACCTCGTTCCTGTCGCATTCCCACATTCCCAAGCTGAAACACAAAGCAAAAGGTGCGACGTTCACAGAGGTGTTACACGTGTGGGAGGCAAATTTGCTAACAATCAAGGCACCAGATACCAAGTAACACAATGCACACAGAAAACCATGAATAAATCCCAGTTGTTCAGTAAGTACAGACTTATTTTTGATCTTTTAAGTGACTGATGTAGAGGTCATACACACACACACACACACACACACACACACACACACACACACACACACACACATATATGTATATGTAAGAGCTTATAAGGGACTTCAGAGTGATTTCTAACATTTTAATATGCCTTAGAGAAGTCTGTCTTTCACTTCAGACTACAATTACATTTTGGTCTAAGACCCCCCACCACCCTAATCCTCTTCTTAGTTCTTTGATGACTATGGGCCTTCTGTGACCTTCTTTTCAGCACTTTCCACTTCAATTGCTGTTCACTGACAGATTAAAAATACATGAATGTACTTAGACAGAGTTAAACTTCCAAAATATCGAAACACTGAACTTTTGTGAACTTTGCCTCCTCAAAAGTGCATATCCAAAGATGTAGATTCTTTATAACTTCTATTTTATCTCACAAGAAGTTGCACACAAGGTAAAATGGGGTAAATAAAGTTGTCACTGTACATGTCATTAGTACTGTCTGTTTTTGTTGTTCATCTGAAAAATGGTTATACAGCCACAAAATTGTGCTGCTGACCACATCTACAAATAAAATATCTATCTTATTATTGTCACAGGCCAAAAGCAACCAACAAAAAAAGCTCAGAGCTCTGTAATAATAATATTGATGCTTTTACCAACTAAATACGCAGTGAATGGCATCATCTTTTTGTCCTCCTCAATTTCTTTTACATGGAGAACCATAAAAGAAAAGCTTTGAACTTCAAAATGTATCTAATTTTATTTTTTTTTAAGACCTAAGTAGACAAGGCACGTACATGCACATAAACTCCAAAATGAGTGACTTAGATCATTAAATTTTGTACAGTGAGGAATTTCATTGAATTAATGGGTCAGCTTTGGTTTCTGAATTTCTAATGTTGAAACAGAACCCGTTATGTTAAAAACTTAGTGTAGAAAACTGGGAAAAAATATGGTAATCAGTGTAGTCAAACCAAATAACAACAGCACAAACATTTCCAAATAATTTCTAGTCACTAATATCCTTGAGAAACAAAAATGGGGCAAACACTGCATGGTGAATTGCACTAAAACTAGAAAACAACAAACACACACTCGACAAATAGAATAAAGTCAAAATGGCACAACAGGTAAATGCAGAGTTTCTGGGCTCAGAAACTTGGGCTGAACTTTTGAGGGCTGCTCAGTAGGTTGTCCTGGCCTAATGAAATCTGTACTTCAGGAACAAAGCCAGTAGTTCGGGTGCCGACTGAGCCCGTGCACAGGGCAGAAACCTGTGGGGTGAGTTTTCCGACCTCTCTCTGCAATAATTACACTGTTATCCATCTGACATGGACTTGAAACCATGCATGGAACACCACAGTGATGGATGATTTATGCCAGTTTAACCTCCCTTCTCCCCACAAACAAACAATTGAAGATGTGTCTTGAAAACTATTTTCCTCGTTAGGGTCAGAGCCTGTTCATCCTGGGACTACAGTGTAAAGTAAAGCTACTTGTCCTCATTTTATCTGGATAAAAGGTGATATTAGCAGTTATTTAAACTTCTGGCAAAGTATCCTTGTCATTCACAGAGCTCAAGAGGTGTCTTGCAGTTATCATTTATGAGGTAGGATATCGCTTATTCTACAAACTCCTTTTTCATCCAAAGTAGTATTTCTCAAACATACTGCCTAAAGTGCCTCCAAAGAGAAATAACATCTTCACATTACTGTGACCCCAGTAATAACAGTTCACATTTTTAACCAACCACAAACCTGGTTCTCTTTCAGTAAGAGATGTCTATCTATTATGGTCTTTAAAAAACACCAGAAAAAATTAAATGACAGCAGGAAGATGAACTTGGCATTAAACTAGACCTGTTTTGTGGAAAAATCTATAAAAGTAATTATAGATGTCTGATGCTATCAGATAAACCTATTTTTTTAGACATTAGTTTTTGGGGTTTTTTCCAATAGTAAAATTTAATTTCATAAGTGATTAATTAAAGGAGGAGACATTCAAGAAACAACTTGAAAGCCAAAATCCTATCTCTGAAGAGCAGAGAAATCTATGTTAATAAAGAGAAATTCAGTTAGTGGGACAGTGAAATAATCTGAATTTGACTGCAAATACCACTATAATAAGATGTCTATGGGAAAAAGTAATGTTTCCTATGAAATTAGCAGTGAAAACTGAGAACCTGCACTTTAAGGGAAGATAGCAAATACTTTCAGTGCAGGAGAAAGCTAAAACTGTGCAAAACACATGCAGCCAGAATGAAGGACAAAGTCAGGACCACCTGAAAGCTTTGAGAGTGGGATTGCAGCTCATTTGCTGAGGTTTTTTTGCTGTTCCCTATGGATGTCCCAGGAAGCAGAACACAACTCTGATTCATCACTCCCTCCACCATCCCTGGGTCCATAACTCACACTTGGGTGGGGTTTCCACTCACTTCCCTTCACCTTCAGGGATCTAGTCCAACATAAAATCACAGAACCACAAGATGCTTTAGTTTGGGAGAGACCTTCAGAGGTCACCCAGTGCCACCCCTTGCCATGGGCAGGGGCACCTTCCACTAGACCAGGTCACTCAGAGCTCCATCCAACCTGGCCTTGGACACTTCCAGGGATGGAGCATCCAATGCTTCTCTGGGCAGCCTGAGCCAGGATCTCACCACCCTCACAGGGAAATGATTCCTTATGTCTAACCTAAATCTTTCAGTTTAAAACCCTCACCCTTTGCCTTCTCCCTATCCACCCTGCTCCAAAAGTCTGCCCCCATCTTTCTTGTAAGCCCCTTTAAGTGCTGAAGGGGCACAACAAGGTGTCCCTGGAGCCTCCTCTTCTCCAGGATGAACAACCCCAGCTCCCTCCGCCTTCCACTTCTGGGACATTCATCTGTTTGTTGACAGATTTATTAAAAGTCCCAGCATGGGGGAGGAATGGGAGGCGGAGAAGAAGGAAAGGAGTGGGCACGGGAGCTCCAGATTGCCAGCATATTTTCCATCTCTCTCTGTGGGAAGCAGAAGGGCAGGTGCGCTGCCTGCAGTGCCAGCCCCAAGCCTGGAGAGCTCCTCAAAGCTCTCCTGATCCCTCAGCAGCCTCACAGGAAGGCTTGGGGCACCTCAGGCCTCCCAATCCCTCAGCAGCCTGCAGCTTTCTCCCTCCTGCTGCTACTGAGAGCTAATGAGAGTGAACTGCCTCTTCCCTGAGCACACAGAAAACATTCCAGAGGAAGGAAAGGAGAGAAGCAGCAGCTTAATCCATATTCACAGAAAGAGAATATATATATATCTATATCTCCATCTCATATTCTCAGGAATAAGATCTAATCAGGGATTGGGTGGGATGCAGCTCTAATCTCTTTGTCAAGCAGAAAGCAACATATATATATATATATATATATATATATTCACAGAATTACAGAATCATTCAGGTTGCAAAAAGATCATCGAGTCCAACTGTTCTTCAGAGCTGCCAAGGCCACCAACAAACCATGTCCCCAAGTGCCACATCCACATGACTTTAAATCCCTCCAGGGATGGTGACTCTGCCACTGCCCTGGGCAGCCTGTTCCAATGCTTCACAACATCTTCCAGCAAGCAATTTTTCCTAATATCCAATCTAAACATCCCCATGCCATTTCCTCCCATCCCATTGGACACCTATATCTATTTCCTTCAAGCTCTCCATCCATCCTTCAGAGGTTAATACAGGGTAACAACACCCTGAAGTCCTTTTGGCAGGAACACATTACCCATATCATCAAGTTCACTTCAATGTTTCCAGCTCAGACACAATGTTTTCAAGGACTGCAATCAAAGTGCAGCCGAGGGAAGACATACCTGACTCTGTGCAGCTGCTCCACGACTCTTGTGAAGGGGAAAAAAGGAATTTGGTGGTATCATCTTGAGAACAGGGACAGCTCTAACACATTGGGTGTGCACCAGATGCTGCTTGTGTGCCATTTATGTTACCAACAGAAACAAACCACATGCAAATAATAACAATAAAACAAATTAACCCTGTTTAGCAGTGTAATCCGGAGATACTGCAAACAAGAAGGAGGCTGGGGGAGAGCTGAGGGATCCCCAGCTCCCACCCTGCGTGCAGTCATTTGCTATCTGTGCACTGAAGTTTGTGCTCCAGCTGAGGCAGAGCACGAGGAGCACCTTCACAGCTCATTGCCTGGCCAACCAGCCCATCCTGCAGCATCCTCACCTCATCCCAGACTCTTCACACTCCCCAGGACTGCAGTCTTGGGCCACCAGGCTTATCTCCAGTCCTGCTAAGCAGTGTAAAACCATTGTCTAAACTTCAAATTCAGGTACCACTTAATTTTTGCTGAATAATAATATTAATTATGGTCTGAAACGGGCTAATGGCAGCGGCAAATCATGAAGGACTGTCAACACACTGATGTTTCTGCAGCATAATATGCCACATTTTCCTACCTAGAAGCTTTTACTTTCTTTTAAACAATTACAGCTGGAGAAGGCAGTTAAATTTCTGATGTAAAATGTTTCAATGAGTATTTTGGTGGTTATTAAGATCAGTAAAACAGTACCTCTGCACTGAATAGCACTAATGAATGCCAAAAGAAATACAGAAAGTATCTGTAAAATGGGAGTGGAATTATCTACTATTGATGGATGGTCATTAAGAGAATTCATTCACTGTGGACTTGTTAGAATTCAGGAAGAAGAGAAAAAAGGGGATAAAAAAGAACAGGGTATAAGGGGGGAAAGCAGTGCAAACCTTACAGTGTGTGTCCCAGCATCACCCATAAGCCTGACAGTTTAGGCCAGAGGAAAAGAACCAGCCAGCAAACTCACAACCAAAAAGCAACCTTGTGTTTGCTCCCGTTCCGGGAATGGTGCTTTCCTTTCCTTTTCCCTCTTTCCATCTCTTCATTCCCCCTAAGAGAAGGATCAAGCTTTTCATGTTCTGAACTGCCATCACAGTTCTGTCTCAAAACACTTCTGCAAAATTATAATCCCCCAAATCAATGATCACACAAATGATTATGCAAATTATACCATAAAAAGGAAACACCCTCTTTAGTTGCTAGCAAATATTTCATAGATTAAAATTCCCTTCCACAAAGGGTTCCAAATGTTATGCTGGAACTAAACTGGTAGAGAGGGACTGCCACATTCCTGCTGCTTTTACAACAGTGGGAATGGGTCCTAAATGAAATATAATACAACAAATAACAAAATGATGAGTTTCATCAGAAGGACAAGGACTTCAAGTGGGTATTATTACCTTTTAAAAGAATTTCCTGCATATATTGCTAGTTTTGCTTTCGATAAAGCAGCTGGGGAGAGATTATATTAAACAAATAAATTTTCCTTCTCTGTTGTGTGTTGACTGTAGTGAATTAGATTAAATCTACATGAACAGCTATTTTGAGCTGGGCCCGCATTGTTTTGGTTCGGAGAGCTCGTTTGGAGCCAGTTGCTGCAAAAATAACATTTTGACAAGTGCTGCTGATACAGACGAGGGAGCTGAACTGATTAATACGTTCGGAGTTATTTTGGCAAAATGACTGATGTGGGCAACTGAGGGCCCAATCCCAGCTCCCTCCTGCAGGAATAGCTGGGAAGGGCCACTCCAAACACAGGGGAAGCCTGTCTTTTGCCAGCAGGGGCATGGCCAAAGGCTCAGGGGAGCAGAGCTGCCTGAGCGTGCCCATCTCTGCTGGGGTTTGTACATCCCAGTTGCTTGGAGACAGTTGCTGTGCTACAAGTCAACCCGAGCTGTAGAACAGCACCACGGGCACAGATTTGTTATACTCTGTCAAGATGAGATCTTGTACTTAATGACTGCTCAGGGCTCTCTCTCCTCACTCCTGAGGAGCCAGAGATGTAGGCATTGAGGAGGGAACGATTTGCCAAGTTTTCTGTCCTTACTGATACCACTTTTTTGACCCATATTTAACAAAAACCCAAGCCTTCTGAAAGTGCACTGATTATTTGTCAGTGTTGAATTTTGCTCACAGTATTTTTCGAGTGGGTTACATGAGAAAACATGGAAGTTGTCATTACACAGGACAAGAGAAATATTCCATACCCTTGCTCAATAAAACAAATTAGCAGCTTTATCTGGTTCTTGCTCAGTATCAGGATATATAAAATACATTTCCCTCTCTTATATGAATCTATCCCATATGTCAGAGCTACCTAAAATGAAACATGAGGAATTTAATTTACTGCCCCTTTTTCTGTCCCCTAACAGTTGGTAGCCTTGGTGTGACATTTTTTGTACTTATTTTAAGCCAACCATGAGACAGGGCCACAAATACATTTAATGAACAGAAAACAGAAATAGAATTATAAGTGACCAGCCTTCATTTTGTACAAAATGTTTGAAAATAGATGGCTCTTAGATGGCTGGCCATTCAAATTTCACATCCATAGCTCACAGTTCGGGTACCTTAAAATCACATAGTGGCTGAGGCTGGAGTGGACCTCTGGGGGTCTCTTATCCATCCCCCTGCTCAGGCAGGGCCATCTGAAGGCAGCTTTGGAATATCCCTAGGGATGGAGGCTGCCCTGACCTGCTGGCAGTACTCTGCCTGATGCAGCCCATAAACCATTTGCCTTCTCCACTACAAGAGCTCATGGTCAACGTGGGATCCCACTGGAACCCCCAGGTCCCCTGCACAGCTGCTTTCAGCTTGTCAGCCCCTAACGTGTCCTGGGGCCTGGGATGACTCCTTTCCAGGCACACTTCCACTTCCCTCTGACATACCCAACATTGGTACCTACTGCTCTTTTAGTCCCCCCTGGTAAGCTCCAAATGCTTTACTGTCTCTACATTATGCCTAAGATTCAATCTGATGAATTTTGTACAGATTTAACAGAAGAGTTGACAGAACAAAGCCCTGAAAAACTTCAGCCCTTTTCCCTGTATTTTGTGAACAGCTCACTTATTTCTACCCTTTATTTCTTACCCTCTACACTGAAGATCATTTTCTCTTACTACCCAATATCCTGGTTTGCAAGCACGTCTTTCTGAATATGCCAGTCAGAACTGAGAGTCAGGGTAGTTATGCGTAGAATCACCAATTTCTTGCAGCCACATGATTTCCCATTACAGAATCACAGAGTCATTAAGGTTGGAAAAGGCCTCCAAGGTCATCAAGTCCAACCTTCTACCGAATACCCCCATGCCCATTAAACCATATCATGAAGTGCTAAATTTAATATGTTTTTAAATCTCTTTTCTAGCAATTCTAGGGGCAATTAGTGGCATTAAAATTCTAGCAATTAATGGCATCAGCACCAGCTCTCCAGTTATGCAAACAAGTCTCCTGGTTCAGCTCTCAGGGTTATTTCTACAACTCTAAGACAAACCAGCGATGCATCTGTTACATTCCATTCCTCTGCCACCAAGGCAGAGCAACAGATATTGTTTCTGTTCAGAGATTCCCTGTCTGAGTTACCCTTGGAATATCACCTTGTCCTGGTGATTTGTGGCTGTTCATTTTGTCAGTCAGTTATGAGATCTTTCTGCGGTGTTTCAGACACTGCTCCTTGGGGTAGGCTTATGCTCAAATCAATCTAACGGCAAAATGCTATTCCTGTGGTGGTGCCTGGATGGCTCCAGGTGCCTCTGGATGGTTCTGGATTGCTCATCCTACTATTTTCATTTCTTTCCCTCTCCAGCTGGCCCCACCTGTGCATGGCAGGGCTAAGCTGAGAGGGGAGGTGGGACCCTGCACTCGGGACAGCAATGGACTAACAGGCCAGACCAGAACTGAGCTAAGGAAAATGTAGAATTGCCCCACTGGCCCTTCACTGTCAATGTCCTAAGGAAGCAGGCGCATCCCGAGCTCCTCCACAGTTACCACACCAACTAAGAACTCACTGAGGTTTACCTCTCTAAGATTCCCTTTCAACAGTGCTGCCTTTTAAAGGTCCACCATCCTCCAGGTCTGCTGACCTCTGGCAGACCGTCCTATTTCTGGGGCATTTGAAAGAAAAAGTGCCTATTGTCTGATTTTATGCCTTGAGCTGGTTCTTTCTCAAAATCTATTTTGGTCTTCCTCAAAATCAATTTTGGTGAGCCATATTACAGTTTGAACTCTGCAGGGTTCAAAGCCTTTTCTCCCTGGTTCATATTTCCAGTTTTGAACTTTCTAATTCTAAATGGCATTGTTTAGAAGCCATGTAACTATGCTGGCTTTTTTGGTAGCTGCACTCCTCATAGATTTAAAATAAACTAAGAACGAAAGGGGAAAATGGGCAGATAACTTATGTTCTGAAAGGTGTTTCTAAGGCAGGCCAGCCCGTATATAGAAGGATGTTAAATTTTCAGTTTCAAAGCAAGTAAAGATACTTGAACAGCTGAAAAGTCATGTTTAGCTTAATTCAGAAAAAAATTTTAATTTTGCAAACCAGATATTACTCTGGAATTGTTTAATTTTTTTACCCCTAAGCCTGTGATAACAAGGTTAGTCTGCTACGTGTTGTATGACTCTTTCTAGAGCCATCAATACACATAAAGTGCACTCAGAAACATCCTGGAGCACCAACCCAGGACAATTTGGAGAGCTCTCAGGAGCTGACCTATGTCTCTCACTAAACTGGTGAAACAGGCATTTCTCTGTGAAGTCAATTTTTTGCAGAAATATTTCATTATTTTCTAGTTTCTTCACTACTCTTCTGCAGATCAGAGACCACTACCCTCAGTCCTCCTAGAACTGATGGCATGGAACAGCCAAGTTTCTTTTCAGAGCAAGCAAACCAGTCCCCACTCAGGGAAATTTATCCAAAACACCACTGATGGAATTATGATATTTTAGTGACAGACTGAGTCACAAATCCACGATTCCCAACCGTTCATTTATTAGGTCATGTAACAGTGAAAGAATTTGATCATAACATTATAACACAGCTGTTTTATTTCAGATGTGGAATGAGTCCAAGTATTTGATAATTATGCTGCCTCAATTAGGGAGCTGGTTAAGTGGCATTGTTTGCTCCCAGGCAGGACGCCCAGGGAAGCTCATTAACAAGCCCGAGGATGGGAAGGTCTGCTGGGCTGACACGCAACAGGCAATGGGAGGTGGCAGCAGGTCAACCACATGGACCTTCCTCTCCCACACTGGACACAGGCAACAGCATAAAATCCACATCCTCAGGAGGTGAGGAAGGAAGGCACAAGAGGGGGAAGGCTGCTGGGTGTAATAATGTGGCACTAATCTAATAGAACAGCAACAAAGTTGTCTGGGCCTAGGTAGAGATACCAAATAGGCTAGGCGGGACCTCAAGGGTCACCCAGCTCCAACCCCCCTTCCAAGGGCAGGGACAGCTCCCACTAGATCAGGCAGAATCTCTGATGAAGATTCCCATAAACGTGATAAAGTTGATTAGCAGATCAGCGGTGTTAATAAAATAAACATTCATGGTCTTCTGTTTACTTCCATGGAAATGCAACCCCATATGCTTTTTATTCCTGTGTTCATTTCCCTGCATTAGAAAAGAACAGCTTATTCCTCCTTTCTCTGCCCTGCCTTTATCAAAATACAGTTGTCTTATCCCTAAGGCAGTGGCATGCTGTCAATATTTTAATAATGTTATAACCATCCTGAGCCAGCAGCTTTTGGTATAGGATTACTGTCCTCTGACAATCTGGAAATCACTCCATGCAGAAGTTAGGAAGCATTAGCTTTTGGCTCACCCAAGGAAAAAGCTTACAGTGTTATATTATATTGCTACTGCAAATCTTTCACCTGTCGAAGACAGACAGGGCTGGAGAAAGGTTGTCAGCATTAACCACCATGGTTGCCATTCATATCTGACCTTGGGAGGGAAGTAGAACAGGGGAAAACAAAGAATCACACATTATCTTTTCAAACTGCTGGGAAAAAAATGTCAGAAGGAGAATCATATCATTTTCCTTTTTTACACTCTCACCTCCTTAGAAGGCTTAGAAAGCTTGTCCCTAGCCATGTCTCTCTTTAGGCTTCCCAACCTGTACTCACTGGTATGTTCTGAGGGGCACAGAGGAGGAGAAGGGGCAAGCAGGGGAGCCCCTGCTCCACAAAACCCTGCTCGTGGCTGGCTAAGATACATAAGGGTTAATATTATTATTCCCCACCACTTGCATTACTCAGAAAGCTCCCGGCAGGCTGCCAGAGCTGCCATAAACCATGAACAGCCTGAAGAGATGGATACATATGGTGGCTGAGGCAGCTCCATCCTGCTCGTGCTACCACTGGTATTAGTAATGCGGGGAGAAAAGGGATCTATCTGGGCCACACATCTGTGGGAGCCCCGAGCACCTGAAAAACGTGACAGCACTTCCAGGGAGCTGGAATCTCATTTCCTGTTATCTCTGAGAACTATTGGGGTCTGCAGCTTGTTCTGACAAGGAGCTGAGGTGCACCAATTTGGGTATCTCTGCTTGAACCACAGGGTTATCTAGAGCAGCTGACAGAGGAGTCAGATGGTAGGTTTGGCACTCACAGCAAGATGACAAGACATGGAAGGATATAAGGAGAGTATGGATTCCACAGATACAACCAACAGTTTCGCCTTTTTAAGAAACCCTTCAAAAGTGAGGAGTTTAGATAACCAAAATTATTTTTTAAAGACTGGTCAGAACTCCCAGTTGTGAGGAAGTGCTGGATTTATGCTGTTTTCCACATAAAACAACATGTTAAAAGCCGTACTCACACATTTTACTGTTGATAATTTGTGAGTGATTCAGTGCCTTGACAGAAAGCCATAAATCTGACAACTTTCAAATGTTCCATTTTTCAAAACATGTACTGCCATTGGCTTCCCACTAGTATTTATGTGAAAACACATGGGCTGGACTTATCCAGCTCAACTTCCATGCCTGCCTGAAGCGTCTTCTGAGCATTTTTACCCCCAGCCTGGGACAACCAAACCCTTGCTTAATGCCCAGATGTGGTCTGGAGTCATAAATAAAGAAATCATATCTACAAAGCCATAGTTTTAACTTCTGAATAAAAAAATTTACTATTTTATTTTGACTTGGATAGTTTTTATTCTATCTTTAATAAGTTTCTATGCATTTTCTACATAGCAGGTTTAGTGAATACTACATTTTAGATTAGTTTCTGCAATTCTGTGTCTAAGTACAACCTTCTTCCTTCAACCACCACTAATATCCTAAAACCCCAAGAGAGCCTTCAGTAAAGCTGTTAACTTGCAAACACAAAGCTGATCTTAGATTGGTATCTTGGAGCTTTATTCTGCATCACAAAATACCTCACAGTCTGTTAAACCACCGGATCAAAACGTCTCAGTACACTGATACAGAAAATCTAATTGTAGGCCCTTTCACCCCAATTTTCTTGTTTTCTCCCCATCTCTTTCAGCTTTTAGGATTACGTTTATGAGGGTTTTCTGTCCTTTTTTTCTTTCCTCATTAGCAGAAGACCAATAAAAGAGAAGTGTGCTGAAATTACATTTTATCTATTTTTGGTCTCTCTGCCTTTCTGAGCATTCATCCACTGCTTGGAGAATCTTACTCAAAATCAGAGTGAAACCCTCAAAGGTTAACTCATCAAAGATGAGTAGAGAGCAGTAAGACATTACTGAATCTTACAGAACCTTGTAAATACAGATTATATATATTGAAAGCATCAAATGAAATCAAACTCTCCCTGTGCCAGGAACAAGACAGGGCTTGCAGAGGATGCTTTGGATTTGTTTCTCAAGCCTACCCTAAGTTTGCCTAAGTACATAAAACACTCGAGCCTGCAGGTGATGTAGACTAAGTATCCCGTTTTATGTTTAAGGTATGAAAGACCAGCCAGCCAGGACCCTTGCCCGAAGAACAGTGAACGCTGGGGATGGAGTGTGGCTCCTCCAAGCTCCAGCCTGCAGGAGAGCCCAGTGGGACAGCGCTTTAAAAAATCACCTCTGAGACAAGACAGACCTTCAAAGCATCTCACTGTGTTTGCAGCCAGGAGCAAACCAGAGGTAATTTTGCAACAACGGGGCAGTTACAGAGTAAACTTTGTAGTGAGACAGTTCGCTGTATGCACAGGAGAGAACAGTAACCAAAGTGGATCAAAACTAATTAAAATAATAATTCAAAGGCGACACTTCTTCCAAAGATACTATTACAGAGCAATAGCGGAGCTGCTGTGCAGACATGGCATATTTTATTGAAAGCAATATTTCTCTGTTCAGAACCCTCTGGACTGGAAACCAAAACCAGAAGGAATGGAGGGAAAAAGTGTTTCTGATCTATAGAAAATGATGAAATTTGAATATTGGAAAGGAAAGAAAATCACATCAAAGACCAACAGCAAGAAAAGCAACAAACCACTGATATTTTTCCAAGAAGACCTTCTGAGGACAGAAATGCCAGACAACTGTCAAACCAAATATGAGGAATTAGCCAATAATACAAACAGACCCGGCAAGTATGTCTGAGAAAAATAAAGCTTCCTACTGAGCCATTGCTCACAGAACAGGGACAGGCTGAGTCCCATATAAGTTGCTCCCTATTGCCAGAGCCCAGCAAAAAACAGACTTAACTGAAGGCAAGGACGAGATTTCAGAGGAATGCTGAGAACCCATATCTGTGTTTTCCCTTCCTTTACAGACCAATAACAAAAATAATTAAAGTGAGAGGTTTTATTTCAAGTGAGTATTGTTATTATAAAATAATAACAGAAAGCATCTCTGGGTTTAAAAATAGTGAAAAAAATCATGAACATCTGAAGTACAAGTTAGCAGGAATTAGAAGTTTACTACCTGGATACTTCTAGTGCCTTCCTTCATATGGCTTTCTATACTTTTCTCCTGTAAACAAACAGAGTTTTCTAAAATGTGGATTTGCACAATCCTGCCAGTTTGAAAGTTAATACCTAGAATGGGATCAGACATCTCCCCAAAACTGCCATTGTGTCAACAATCTGGTGTTTCTTATGAGTAACTGTGTTGAAAATTCTCAGGGTGAATAATTGCCAGGCAGCAGCATTTTTGCATATAAGATCATCACTAAAAAAAAAAAAAAAATTAAAAATACATAACTTTCACATCTTACCACATCAAAAGGTCTTCATATAAAAAGTACGTGAATTGGATTAATGACATTCATTTGTACATTAAAAGCAGCAAACCAGAGAATATAAAGCTACTTAAAATATCAAGTGTTTTTTAATATTCAGAGAGTCAAGCTGAAGCTTCAGTACTAATCTAGCAATTAGATATGGGTTAGTATACAAATGAAGGAGGAATTTCATTTATTAAGTTCCTCTGTAATGTCAGGAAGGTGACAATATTCCTGCTTGAAAAATGTATTCCTGGTTGGTGTTAGACCAGTGTCACATATTGTGACACTCACATCCTTATGTTCCAAGCACTCCCTGATAAGAATTTACCAAATAAATCCTTCAGAGATGGAAAAACCTGTTTCTATTCCAGTGAGAGACAACATTAAAATTAGTAATATCAAAAGCATTAGTAGGTCCTGATCTATATAAAATGAATCTTTCACTTTGCATTATTTGCTGCCAGACAGAACAAAGTCATGTTTAACTTCAGAGCTGCCAAGAGAAGCATCCTGTCTCAATACTGAGGTTCTCACACCTTTACAGGTGGAACAAGACTTATCTGGACAAAACCACCTAGAGCAAAACCTTCAGGAGACCCAACAGGACAAGTTCAAGCACCCAGTTTTGGGCCCACACCAGAAGAAAAAAGCAAAAGGATTAAAATTCTGAACCGCATTTCTAAAAAGGTTTGCATGGGATACAGAGAAAAAACAGAAAAACTGCAGAAAATGAGGGAAAAAAACCTGCAGAAAATGAGGGAAAAAAACCTGCAGAAAATGAGGGAAAAAAACCTGCAGAAAATGAGGAAAAAAAACCTGCAGAAAATGAGGAAAAAAAACCTGCAGAAAATGAGACTTGGGGATGAATGTCCCTAGTTTGAGTTCGGGATAATAAGTGCCTACATAACTTCCAGCTTTGAAGAACAAGCACTTTGTTAGGTGTACACTTGATTTCTATTAAAATCTCAAAACTATTCTCAAAATGCCCAGGGAAATGATGGGGACCAAATAACCACTCACAGACACATCTCCAATTCAATTCCCAATCTATATGTTTCTGCAAAAACCAGCTCCATAATAGCTACAGTCAATAAAGCATATTCAGACATAAAAATAACAAGAAACTTTAAGAAAATGATTACAATAAATGTTTTGCTTCTCATTTAAACATAGTTCTCTCTTTAATTTAGCTGGGAAGGTGAGTCATAATCCCCTTCAGTGTAAATAAATACAGCAAGCGCAGGTCACAACTTCAAGCCTGTCAGCAATGCCTGCAGCCTCTCCCAAATCTATCTAGCACTGAATAGCCAAGCCACAGGTTGAGTCTATTTTAAAAACTGTTTGAAGAACAATTCTGAAAAAAAGAATTGCAACAGCAAATATCAGGCAGGTTTATATTGTGAAATCAAAAAGGGTTCTTTGATTTAGCTGCTTGTATCTCCTTCAAATAAAATACACCATAATTAAGGCAGGACTTTGTATCTGCCTCATAGACCCAGCTTTGGGGAGGACAAAGCCTGAGCTTTGCACATTTCCTCACCTATTTTAGCAAGGTTACAACACTCTGGTGTGACATCACTGGTGTGACATTAGTGCAAGTCCAAACTGAGTCTCTACAGAAAGGCTTTTCTACTATCTTTAATGCCAACTCCTCAGCAACTCTTAAATTAGTAAAATGGGTATTTCATGGTGAAGTTTCTCTCTGCAATGACTTAACTCTGCCCAGGATGGTCATGATTCCCTGTTAACCATCCCTCATTCCTAAGCAACATGACATTTGTCCAGAATCAACCTTTTTTCTACCAGGTTGTAAATAAACTCTTCCATGATTCCTTTTTTATGTACTTACATGCTTATAAATTTTCTCCTCATCAGCAAATAAAGACACATTTATCTCCCTGCTTTTATCCTACCATCCCATAGACCTAGTCCTGAGAAACACCATTAAACTTTTGATGTCTTTTCTCAGAAGATTTTCTGATCAGAAAACTTTTCAGAGACCTGAAAGTCCAACCCCATGCAGAACTCAAACCAGAGCAGGTGTCACTTGCCATGAAGACCACACAGGAGTTCCTGTTTGGAAAACCGACACAGAACTCACCACAGAGAAATAATGCTTTTGTACCACAAGAGGAAGAGAACTAGAAATCCAGCTCCCCAAAATACATGAAGCAAAAATGAAGTAGCAATAAAAGATTATAATTCTTCACTGTTACATAAAAGAGCCTCTGAAAAGATTCATATCAGTGTCACAATGGGATACAAAATGTTATACTTTAAATCAATTAGATTAGAAATATTTCAACTTGCTTATTAGATAAATTGGCTGAGCCCTGCAGTCACAAGCCATACAAAACTCTTTGTAGAGGAACAACACAAGGCAGGGATTCCTTGGAAAGTCTTCTGCATTGACCTTCTCGCTCGCTGGTCTCCTGCAGAGCTGCACAACTTCAGAGGAGCACAGCAGCTCTGAGAGGGGTCACCACCCATTTATTGGGACCAGTCTCCAACACTGAACATTGTCCTGTGCCACCATCAGCAAGCTTTTCATGGCATCATTTGTCAAACCAGGTTGCCTTGTAGGATCCTGTTTGGATCCCTTCCTTTTCCCCCCATAAAGGACAGACCCCTGTACTGTTTGTACATTGCCTAAAGTGTGGGGACCCGAATTAAACCAAGAGACAGGTCAGAAGTTTGGGGTTTTTTTTCCTTGTATCTACAGCCATGGCAGGAGGAGAAAAGGAACAGGGAAGGAACCTCCTCCTGCTTTTTGAAGTAATGAATGGATTAAATCTGAACCCACACTCGACACATGCTAGAAGCTGAACACAAAAGAAATAATAATTAAAGGAATGCAGAGCTTCTGCTAGATCAGATCCCAAAGTCCAGAATTTCCTTAAGTCAATGTTTCTGCAGCTCCTGTCCCCCCACAAAAGCAGTGGGGAGCCTGTTCTGGGCACCAACATAAAGCACTTTATCTAACCCCTCTGAAACACTGAAAACGGTTTAGGAACTTCATCCCACCGTACAGGTTAAAAGATTATGATTTTCAGGAAAGCCTACCAAGAAAACTAAATTAATACAGCACAAAGTTACAAACTTTTCTTTTGCTTTTTCAGATTCAGCGAGAACAGCAAAGATGCATTTGCCTCATTAGGGACCGACCATGAGAGAAGCTATTTCTTCAGAAAACTTGACATTTTGGGTGGGAGGAGCAGGTAGGAAGAGAGGGGAAGGTTACTGCTCACGAAACATGGGATTATCAGATGTTAATGATCTTCCTTTTGACCTCTGCGTGCACTTGTGCTTCACAAGATACAACCAGCAGGCAAACTGAGCATTTCAGCATCACACAACTCGATCACTAGTCTCAGAGTGAGAGAAAGAAAGCCTGTCAGTAAATAAATAAATAAATAAGCCGTCTACACGCACATGGAACTCCACATTGGAATATTTCTCCTGCTTGTAACATGCTTGCACCTCCTCAAAAAAAAAAGGGAAAAAAAAGAAAGAAAAATTCCAGATTAGTTGTGATGCAGCCCTCTTTTTCAGGAATTTTTCTCCACCCTTTCCAACAATTCATCGGCTTTCCTTCCCCTCCAATTTTGCAGGTTTGTAGCAACAACTAAAAGGAATCGCATTTTCTCCCCCAAAATACCAGGCACAAGCCCTGTTTTTCATATAGCTCCGTTCCAGCAACCAGGTTTCCATAGTATCGGGAGACTAAAAAAAGCTAACGGGCTTCGGAGAAATTAATTTTAATAGAATGTCTCCTGGTAATCGCCAAACTAGATTGAAAAAGGCATTTATTTATTTGCTGGGTTAGTTTTAATGCCTGATCCCAACACCTAAGAGGTAAAAAACTGAAGACATGGATTATTCCTGTATTATTTGAAGAGACGATACATGGAGGTCTGCCCAAGTGAAGGTCATCCATGGGTGTGCTTTCCATGGAACACTGGATGGCTTCTACGTGGCCAAAAACTGGATATTGATACTAAGCAGCTTATACAAATATAAGCTTTTGCATATCTTTATACAAATTTGCTATTTTTAGACGGTTTTGGAGTAGGAAGTCCAGAAAATAGTGGTTTTCATATTCACTACAAGTCAGAAAGCTCCCTGTGGACAGTTCCACACTCCACACACAGTCCCATGAGCTTTGGCCAAATCCCTCAGAATGGAAATAGCAGGAAATTCCCTTAAAATACTGTGGCATTTAGGTCCAAATGCCTTAAAACTGAAACCAGAGAACTGAACAGGCACAGAGCTAACTCAAAACTGAAACCAGAGAACTGAACAGGCACAGAGCTAACTCTGACTGTTGCTGCCATTATCAACACAGTTCCTTCCAAATCCTCCTCTCAAAGAAGCATAAAAATCAGTTCTCAAACAACTACTTGTTAATTTTTTTGGGAATCAGATAAACATCACTATTTTCCCCTGCACCTTAAGGTACAAGCCCAGTATGCACCTCATGCAGAATCAGGGCTAAAGGAAAATGCTCTCCAATTTCCTCAGAGCCTGGAAAGCAAAGTGCTTTAGCATTTGTCTGCTCTTCAGTCTTATTTTAAAGCCCATTATTTGCTCATGCAGGAGTAACCAAGCTCTTCTGAGAACCAAGTTACTTTCGCACATTCCCATCTGTCAAAAAGGTAACAGTCTTATTAATGTGTTTTTAGAATTACACAAGACTTGTCCGTCCTTTTTATGATCACAGTGAGCACATTTGGAATACCAGCACTTCCCACGGGTTAGAGGAGCCACGTAAAGCAGAGATAAAAAGAACAATCAAAAACAGTTAAGTGCAGTGTTTTTGTGCAGATCCAAAGCACTTCAAAGGCACAACAGCTTCATTCAGCTGCCACCATCCACTGAAAACATAAACTAAGAAAACAAAAAAAAACAAACAAGAAACACAAACAAACAAAACAAAACACAAACAAACAACAACAAAAAAAAAACAAACCCTCACTCAACTGAGTTTAAGTAGAAAGTAAGTAAAATACTTCAAGTGAAAAAATAATCTGATTGGTCAGACTGTGCAGATGCATCAAACTGTTCAACACTTGCACCACAGCTGCTCTTCTTCCAAGACCCTGCTGTCCCAGCTCTCCAAGACATCTGCAGTTACGCTTCAGCAGAAGAATTCCAAACCCAAAACTGGAAGAAAGTTTGCTTTGGACTCCAACAGCCTTCATTCAAAGAACAAACATAATTTACAGCTGACACCAAGAGGATGAGGAGTAACTGGTTAACAGAAATAAGCTTTTTCCTCCAATGGTTGCTTACATCAAACTATGTGTCAATTAAATACAGAGATCTAAAAATAGTGGTGCCCAGACTAGGAATGTGTATAATATATATAAAATCCTAGAATAGTTTGGGTTGGAAGGGACCATAAGGACCATCCTGTTCCAACTTCACTGCCATGGGCAAGGGCTCATAAAAAAAGAAATAAAAAAGTATGTGTATGCTGAAACACTGCAGTAGTACTGCAGCTTTGGCAAATGCCTCCTCCTTAAAAAGATGCAAGAATACAAGAACCCTGTTTGTGCAGCTGAACCACAGCCTGGACGAGATGCTGTCTAGGAACAGCAGAGCTCCCAGCCTGGCTGTGCTGCTGCCAAAGGGGAGGCTCCCTGCATGGGCAGCAGCAGCAGCAGCCAAGTTAGCAACAAAAACCCCCCTCATGCAAGACAGGACCTTACTCTTGTGGTGCTCCACAAGGCCCAAGTGTGAGAGGCAAACACAGCACAGGAAAATGCAGGAATAGCCTTGGCTTTGCTTTCTCCTCCCCCACACGATGCTGGGGGGGCTCTCACAGAGCTGGCATCCACACTGCACAAGGACAGCAGCAAACTTCCAGCTGCAATGCCATGATCCCTGTTAGTAGAAAGACACCAACAAAGCCTCCCTTTATCTGCAAGAGCGGAAAAAAAAAATCACGATGCCCACGAGGCTGAAAAAAAAGAAATTATTTAGATTTCTATCCGGTGGCAGAAGCCAGCAAAGTTCACACTAGAAATAAGACAAAACTCAGCCACTGGGTAATTAATGAAGATTATCAAGGATGGGAAGGTTTCTCTATTGCTAAAAGGATTTAAATAAGTAACAGGTGGTTTTGTAAAACCACTATTTCACCCAGCCATGGAATACCAATGTAAGGCATAACATTGCTATGCTTGCCCAAAAAATCCATAATTACTATAGTCTAAGATACAACAATCAAGTCAAAAGTTTGCTTTCCCAATCAGTTTTGAAGTTTGCACAAAGAGCTGGAATAAAGCAAAAATATAACCTATTGCTAAATATTAATCTAAAGTTACTTGTGTGTAAAGTGTTAAAATATTCCAGGTATTTTAAATGTCTCTCTGAATGCTTATTGTTCCTTCTTGCATATAGTCAGAGGGCATGTATCTTTAATGCTACAATAAAATCATTTTTTCTGTAATGGAATGTCTATTTTCCACCTATCACTTCTTAAGGAAAAGTTTGTGCTAGCAAATTGTATGAGCTCTTGAGGATAAAAAAATACAGGCAATTATATTACAGGCCACTTTGCATGTTTTACTACAAGTGCCAACTGAAGAGTTCTGCAGCAAAATGATGAAGTTTCTTCTATTACCATCTCTGGGTTTGATCTTCAAATTAAACCTTGAATTTTGCCTGTTGATATTTTAAATGAATAATTCACTGTTTTTATCTAGTTTACATTTTAACTGGAATGTAAATAAGCAGCCATGCTATTGCAAAGACAATAACATTTCCATTTATCTGGAAAAATAAGAGATTTTTATGGCACAATAATGCAAACTGCAATGCCTCATTTAGAGAGGAAATACATGATTCTGGTAAAATATTGCAGACTTAACTTTGCTTTCTGAGTATTGATATTATAACATTATTGTTTCTATGAGATGTGCCTACGAAATAAAAGCACATATCAAGCAAGACAGCTGCACGCCCGTGGGTACAACAACAACAAATAGTTAATCCACTGGGTGTTAATTCAGAAAGACAGTCTACATCCTATAACACCAAAACCCCCCAAAATCCTATTCTGGAGTTAAAATAGCTCTTCCAGTTTAATGTATTTTTTTATTCAAAGAGAGTTAGGCTTGTGTATATCAGCAGAGCAAACCTCCAAAGCAAGCACAACCCCAACTGAAACAACTCCCGAAGTCAGGTTTCAAGGCAGAGCTCTCAGAACATTTACAAACCTGAGCAGGGGTAGTGTAGAAATCCAATCACTGATGAATTATCAATGACCTACAAAGGCTTTGGAATTCATGGTGGTTGTAGGTTTTTTTAATCCCTTTCTACTGGAAACTGTAATTTTTAGGTTGGATGCCACTTGGCCTAATATGTTACTTTACTTTTTATCTGCCTTTTTAATCAGGCAGGTTTCAAGATTAAAGAAAACATCGACTGAAAGTGAAAAATAACAAATAGGACTATAACCACCAAATCACAACAGTCCTCCTTTTCGGGTTGTTTATCAAAGCTGAGAAAGAAGTCACATGGATTGGCATCTGTTGAATTGCTAATGGAAATCCACATCTAATGACAGTTGCCTCCACATCACTCCTTCAGCTCTAAAACTACTCATGCACTTGCCCAGTACATTGGATCTGCGCTCTAGCCGGGAAAGCCACGACACACTTCTCAATTTCCATCACAAAAAGCACAATTGGGTTTGGAGCAAGGACAGAAACCATCTACTGTCAGAAATTTCCACAAAGACTATGTGAACACTGTGTCCAAAGCTAGTGCAACATCAATCTCTGAGGACTCATGTACCAGTTGGACAAGCCAGTATTTAATAAAGAAAACCTGCAAACCTTATAAAAACTCAGCCATGTGATATCATGCCAGCCTTGTTCCTGTTCCATTTACCTTTTCCTGTCTTTTCTGTATACATCTTTTATTTGTTCTGCTCAACATGCATCAGCTCCAGCACTGAATCACTACTATGTTTCATAGCAGATATTGAAGTTTTACCACCTTCGGAAGATTCCAGACCATAACTACACATGAAGACATGATGCCTTGTCTTCTTCCCTCATGAACTCTCCTGCTTCCAACAAAAAAGCATCTATCTTCCTGTCAAAGCTGCCTTGCCAGAGTGAGGCCAACCCCATCTCCATGACCCCAAGCCACCAAACCTCCTCAAGCAAGAGTGAAACATCTGCTCTCTCTCACATCCTGCCCTCTGCCAAACTGGACTCTCCCTTCCCTAAAGCCTGTCACTTGCTGCAAGCGTTATAAATGGGACTAATTAGGATCCTAGTTGCCCATTAACTCTTTTATTATTCATGTGACATTTATGATAAATGCATTATATTACTTACAAATGGTTGAGGTGGCACTTACACACAGCAGCGTAAACTTCAGAGTCAGGGGAGAAATCATTTAGCACTAAGACAGACTGACTGCACCAAGGAAATTGAAATCTTCCGGGATCAACACAAGAAATAAAGGAGTTTGGCATTCCTAGAAGTGCAGGTGGAGCAGCCCCTTGTATTTCAGCAGCAATATCTCTTGCAGCACTGTAAATATCTCCAAAGATGGCTTTCTCTCACAGCACTGCACATTGCTCACAAAGAGGAAAAAGATCCTGCCTCTCTCCCACATAAGAGTCTCTGCAACAGCAAAGTTGTCATTTCTCAGGATTAGCACTTCCTCTTAATTAAGTTGCAAAATTCAGAAGGGAATAACCCCGATGAACATAAATTACACAGAAATGGATTTGATTTGCATGTAATAATGGCTTCTTTCGGAATTAATTACAGATATGCTGGAGTATGGATTAATGTCCTGATTCAGCAATGTACGTGCATGTTTAACTGCTCCTCTAAGCCAAGGCTAGCAGTGAATTGTCTAGACAATTAATTACCATTCTTCTCTCAGATGCCAAAAAAACAGTAAAGCTTTGTGCAGAATGAGTCCTTGCATCCCTTCAGAGATCTTAAAAAAAAATCCATAGGCATAGTTGTAATCCTGTAATGCTCCCCATTAAATTGCACATTATTCACTATCAGATCTATCTATGAAATCTGCCACTACACACTATTCATACTTCCCATGGATGAAAAGCCTAACAAGAAATCAACTTCTAAAAATAAAGCCCTGTTTCAAAAACCCCAACTAACATCAATAAGAATAGTTTTGAAAGGATCCTTGCCCAGAGAACACATCAGTACAATTTTCAAGCTGGTCTTTAATGGTTTGCTAAATGCTTATTCTTAAGTAAACAAACAGTAAGGGAAAAGTACTTTGAAGGCAGAGATAAAAAAGCACATCTATTTACTTTAGGAGCCTGCAAAGCCTGTTCCTTCATTGCTCCACTGCGAAGAAGTGGTGCAACTATTTAAATTCAATCACCATGGGAGTTCAAGGCACACAACAAAAAAAGCTGCATATTATACCCTCTCCCCAATGGAAAGAGCAGCTCTGCAGAAATAAATGTAGCACCAGCAAATACCTTCCCAATACAGATATGTGACAGAGGAAGGAAACATGAAATAAAGATAAATCTATAGATCTTACAGACAAGACTTGATCAATCCATCCTAAAAGACCTCTTTGCAGCACCTAGTTTAACAGAATCACAGCATCCCTTTGTTGGTCCTGAAAATGCTGGGGAGGAGGAGGGGGGGAAGAGAAAGAAAAGCCCAAATCATGATTTTTCTGCAAACTGCCCAGTAACACTCACAAGGAGAACCAACTATTTAAACAAAATCTAAAATACCAACTAAAAATCCTTCAAAATATCAAATACGAAGGTATGTTTGGTATGAATGAAAGGACTATTTAAATATACCCCTTTTATAAGGTAATTTATACTGCAATAGCATCCCTCACTTATTTTTTGTATTTACATTGCATGGTTAGAAAAATTCAATTTCAAGCCAAAGTAATTTGCTTTATTCACCATGGTTACTAAAAAGCCCCAGACCATGGATAGTTCTCATTGCTGAAAAAATCATTAATTTCGGTCACTCTCTGAAAATACTTAGAGAAAAGCAGAACTGCTAGCCTACAATAAATACTGAAATTAATCTAAATTTCTTAATTCAAAGAATAAAACCTCCCAAATATCTCCGAGAGTTGTTCCCAAGGAACAAGCAGAAAATTCCCAGCCAAGCTGACCACTGTTGTCTGTGCTTCCCTAAATGCTGCATGAAGTTGTTAAACAGATTGAGTGAAGCACATTACTGATGTCAATCCACAGAACTTGCTGCTCAGAAGCATCACACGCTTTTTCCAAAGTCACTTCTGCAGTGGGAACATCCCTGTTTCCCCAACAGAGCACTGAGAATCAAATTGCAGGATCTCCTACCTCGATCAAAAAGTCTCCAGTTCTCAGGCCAGCTTGCCATGCTACTCCCCCTTCATCCACAGATTCCAAGTACTGCAAAGCAGGAAAGGCTGGAGTTGGGGTGAATTCTTCAATTGGCGTGTCAGCTTTAAAAACAAATACCACATTAAAAAAAAGAAAGTTATGGAGTGCTTGCAAATACCACTTGACTACAGGCCTGTTATTGGCCATTCAGATTTAGGGTTAAAAAATGGTGGGTGCTGGCAGTAAGAGGATCCATGGGGAAATTGGGATGCTGGGGACAGAGAGCAATCCCTCTGCAACAGCAATCCAATCCACAGGTCTTCAGCTCAGAGAGCAAAACACATGCTTCTTACTGACACAAACAGCCCAAGGTGCACAAGGCAATGGCTGGATTTGGAGTATTCCAGGATATTCAGCATTAGTTCAGGTAACCCCTTTGTGTGCCTGGCACAACGCTTGCAACTCTGGCAACATCCAGCCACAAATGGATTAGGTACTGTAGCCAGGAGAGAGCTCCTGGCCAAACTGGGGGCGTGGGGTGCGCTGGGTGGGAAAGGATGGAAAAGATCAAACAGAATTTTTCCTTCTCCATGTGCATGACAAAGAAGAGACCAATATAAACCACTTTTTAAGGAAAGGAGGCACAGCTGGCCCTGTAAGAGCCCTCCCTCTCCCTGTGTCACGTACACAGAGGAGCAGAAAATCCTTGGGTCTTTCACCTGAGGTGCCCTCTGTGCTACAGAGAAACGCTGGGGAGAATCACTGGGCTCACTCAGAGGGAGCAACCTCTGCTCAAGGCACTGCCAACTCCCACCAGTGCCCAGGGAAAGCGTAGTGCCCTTTCCTTTCCTACTTACAACTCAAAACGTCTCATTTAGCTGAAACTAGAAAAGCTTTTCCAACCCTGACAATCTGTGGTGGCCCCGGTGCAGGGGTGGGGAAGAGGGAGAGCAAAAACCATGTCCCAAGACAGAAGACATGGAATAATTTTCATGCTCAGGCAAAGCAAGGGAGAACCCATGTAAAATGAGGGGGAGCAAGAGATGGGACATACCATCATATATATATATATCTTTTTTTAATACAAAAGGAGCAAACTGCACGAGAAGTTAAAAAGCAGAGCATTAAATAGAATGCCTTTTTTAACTCTTAAGAATGCCATTATTAGAAATTTTAGCCTACAGGGGAGTACCATGCAGTTTAACATATGAACAGCTTTAAAAATGAGCATACTACAGGCCATGCAACATACGTGCAGCTTCTGAAGATACAAAAAAAGATCATATTTTCATACTAAAACTGCACCAATGTCACCTTGCAGAAGATCCACACCTATTTTAAAGAAAACATCACTCTCTTGTCTATTTCTATTCACAGACCTATTTAAATAGACTGACATTTGAAATAAAGAAGCAGGTTTTATAAGGAAAGCAGGTTTCCCATAGTTAGGAAAACTGCACAACAAAACAGATTAATGACAAAATACCACATAGAGTAGCACAATAAAAATACAGACAAAACTTTCTCCCCGCAAAAAACGATTACACAGTGCTTCTCCTATGTAAAAATACAAACTGCTTCAGACAGAAGCCACTAAAAATCCATCTGAGTAGTATAGCATACAGAGAATCCTGTTGTCTAGCAACCAAGTGCACCAAGAATAATTCCTGCTTATATTCCGAGATGTATAAATTTCTTCATGCCACTGCACATCACACACACACACACACACAGAAGCACATACCTTTTGCCCCTCTGAGCACAAATCCAAATCCTTCATTGTCTTTTTTCTGCAGGACCACTGCCTTTTCTTCTATTATGCAGTCACTGTAGAGAGAATTCCGAGGATAGCGACCATTATTACATCCCTTCATCACCACTGTAGTAGCTGCTCCTCCAGTGTGCAGGTTCATCATCATCACAGCCCGTTAATCAAATAATATTGCAGTAACCAAGCATGGGAAAATATAGAACAAATAGCAGCAAGGGGAAGACAAAGACTGAGCTTAATGATAAAAGAGAACATGACAAAGCAACTTAAAAGGAATAAAAAAGGCAGAGAGAAAAAAGAAAGAAGAAATCATGCATGGTGGTTTGTGTTCTATATGAATGACTGGATGAACATGTGATCATGTAATCTGTGGGCTAGCTAGGACTCTAAAAGGAAAAAAAGTAAGTGAACTGAACGACAGTATCATTAATAAACTCCTCAATCGTGGATGTACCAGATGCATCTTCTAGTGAAGCCAAAATGAAACCAACCAGAAGAAAAATGAGGCAGCATTTTAAATTTAAAGATAATAAATTATGATTTTATATTAGCTAACTAAAAGGCACAAATATATTCTGAAAGCTATGCCTTGCATCAAAAGCCCTTTTTCAATCCTATTGAATGTTGCATGCTGCAAGAATCCCACATGATCATCTGACAGCCTACAATGCTAACAACGTGCAGCTGCCTTGGCGTCATCAAGCACAAATTTCCACAGCATCAAGAATCTGCATAATTGAAATAGTAACAAGGCATGCACAAGCAAGAAAAACACATTTCTAAGGAATATTTCCTGTCTTCTGATAAACAATTAATATTATAAAACAAGGAGATGGTATAAAAGACTATTTATGTAAGCAGTATTCCCTTAAAGAGAAAGTAGCCTTAGGAATCTTGCTGTCATTGGCTAAGATAAAAGCAGTGGTAGATGAAGAAAATGCATAAAATACACATTAAAATGGGACCTTTCAGATACAGGGGATGATCTGTAAAAGCCCTAAGTTTTTTAGTACCTTTCATTAAACATAAGGTGACTAAAAATAAGCTCAAACCAAAAAAAAAAAAAAAAAGAAAAAAAAAGAAAAAAAATTTTGAATGCTCTGTTAGGTATAAAATCATTGCACAGCAGAAATTGCAAAACACCCTTAGCACGAAAGGCAGTGTCAGGGGTTAAGTTCATGAATTGTAAGCACTGCAAGCCACGCTGCTTTAAAATACATACAGAACTATTTCAGGTACAAACAAGTATGAGCAAGTTTCCTTCTCTTAATTTTTCACTAGCCAACTTCTGTTGCCACTGGTCTCATACAGAATCCAATCCCTAAGGCAGACAATGCCTGGGTCTGCTTCAGGGCCATTAATAACCCCAGAGGGGAGGAGGGAACTAAATAAAGAAAAACTGGTGTGACCTTTATATTTAAAGCTCTGAACAAAGAGAGCACTGCTGATACCAGGACACCAATGGACATCCTCCAAACTCCAGATTTTTCATGTATCACTGACTGTTCTTTTGGTGACTTTCCAGCTCTGAGGGATGAAACTTCACATTACTGCTCAAGCGATGATGTAAGGATGGCTTCCAGCTCACAGAGTATTTAACACCACACACGAATTAAAGCTACCACAGTGGGGATGGTGGGAGCAAGAGATGATCTCCATAAGTACCAACAGCTTTGCACTCTGTCTCTCAACTTACTCTTATTTGCTGTATCAGGCAGCCATTACCTTTTCTTACAATTAATAGCCCTGCTACAGAAAGGATATAACAAGAAAATGCCTGTCCATTGAGGAAGCCAAGCACATTCCTGTTCAGGAATATCAGGGTGGGATGGAACATGCAGCTCTCAGAGACCATAGAGTAGCACCAAAACTCTCCAGCAACATCCCCACCTTATCAGAGCTGACTGATCTTGCCCGTGTATTGGCTCATTTTCTTCATTCCACCACTCCCATTTTCAAGGTGTGGCTCTGTCCTCATCCACCAAAGAGCCAACAGCAGAGCTGGCTCCAACCTTTTTCCTAATAGTCAAATTAATAAACCCCATTCCCTTCAGGTTTGCTTGTAACCAACCCATGGCTCAAGAGAGGTTAGAAGGCAACTTCTGAGAACCCGATCATAGCAAGGGTCTGGGTCAGAGAACAACCTATTCCCCCTCCCCACATCCCACTCTCTCCTCAGTTCATGAATATACAGAATTCAGAAGCCTCCCTGCCCAGTGTCTCCACTAACCTTGCTCTGATTCTTTCATCTTTGATGACAAAACCAGACAAATTCATTAAATCCTTCCTCAAAAAGCTTGGGATCAGTTCCCCTCATCAACATTAAGCATATACACCTGAAAATATCAGCACTTAAGGTCCTTCCCCAGGTGGTTAATTAAATAAACGGGCATTCTCCAGTCATGTGCAGATTAAAGGTATAGGAAACAGCTGAGATTTTCTTTTCACATTAAAGGTATAGGAAACAGCTGTGATTTTCTTTTCACATTAAAGGTATGGGAAACACCTGTGTACAGCATGTTGATTGCATGAACTACCCAGCTTTATACTTCAATTTAGATATTGAAAGTGGGAATACTGAACTGCCATCATTTTACAAAGTTTTGTGTTTTACCTACAAGTGGGAGGGAAGAGGGAAGGGAAGGAGAAGCACAAAATGAACCTTGGTAGGTAAATACACAAACTGATCTCTATTATTTGACAAGCACAGCTTACTAATATAAGGTTTCAGTCATGTACTTCATACAGAAAACAACATCACAGCCTGTAAACTAAAAAGGTAGGAAAAAATCCAGTGTGTAGCCATTTCACTTTATTTATGTACTAGGAGAAGAGGACCTGCAATGATCTGATGGCATGAGCAGTTAAAACTTGTTAGAGCAATCACAGAAAGCAAATTGATTCTCCACACACCCCCAGTGCTCCAGACCCGAAGAACCGGCAGCAGGAAAAGGATGGAAAACCAACAAGCACACGAAAATGAACTGAACTTGCAGCCTCCACACCCCTTCTCCCAGCAAACCCTGAATGCCCAAGAGAAGGGGCAGAAGAGGGGGAAGTTTAACCCCCGGTTGTTTGCAATGTGCTTTTTGCTTGCTTTGCCATGGCAGGGCTGTCTCGTCTCCGAGTCAGGGTGGATCCCTTCCCCGAAGGTCTGTTCACAGTCTACCTGGTCTTGGCAGGCAAAGTGCTGCCAAATGTGAAAGTAGGTCAAAATTTCTCACCATGAGCCGTCTTGGCAGCAGTTCTTTGATCCTGAAGGTGTTGTAAATACTTAGCAGCAGAATTCCTACAGGGTAGAGCTGCCAGTGACAAATGAAGGTGACATTACATCACAAGTCTTTTCAGAGGGCTGAGCTCAGGCAAAAGGAAGAGGTATCCCTTCACAGATGCTTTCAGTGCTCTGTACAGCTCTACATGAGGCTCATCAGTCCCTGCTGCCTGGGATATGCCAAATTTTAACAGTTAAAATCCTTCAAGTCCATTTCTGCCCCATCTTGAACCAAATTAAACAGCCTCCATTTCAGAGACAAGTTCTCAGAATATTACCAGTTCCATATTATGGTAATAAAATGAGTAATTTTAAAATCAATAGCTCATTACTTAAATAGGGCATGCACTACCTTGACTTTGGGCTGTGTAAGACCAAGATTCATTGCACACAAAGTTAAATGCAGAAGACATCCTATCAAGTGCAGAATATTTCTGCCTGAAGCACAATCATAAAAACTTCAGGCCAAAAAAAAGGGCAATCTAAATCTTTTCTTCAAATAAACAGTAAATACTAGAAAAATATACTTGTTCATCAGCTCATGTAGCTTTCTTAACAACTTAAGAGTTGTGCAGAGTTGTTGTTTTTCATAATTTTACAGTCTTGCCAATGGAGAAGGGGACATACAGAGTTTAACCCGTGGTCAGAGAGAGACGTGAGTTTTGAACTCAACACTGTAACATTCAATATAGCAACCATCATTTGTGCAGGCCTTTCAAAACAGCAAGAATTTCCACTTTGCTGACAGCCCATTAGGATAATGTTTGAGGAAGGGAGTAGAAAGGTCAAGTCCTGCATAAAGATATACATGAAGAAAATAAAGGCTGAAGCACAGATTCCTGGTGGAGGCAAACCTATGAAACCCAGCTTCCTTTCCTCATCTAGAATAACTACACCCTATCTTAAAGCATGACTTATTCCACAAGTTAAAACAGTAAATTACAGAGGTGGAAACTATCAGGACTACAGGATGTGTTTAGGCAAGTTTGTATCAAGTGTATCATTGCTGATTTCAATCTGAAAACCAGCACACAGACTACACTCCACTGAAAATTATCATCATTATCTACAAACAAAAGTGGCTATTTGGTATATTGTCAGTCTTTCCCTAAGGCAGAGGAAAAATGAACTCAAATAGGAATTACTTTCCTTATTCTCTGCAATCATACATCCCCTAGAAACATAATGTAAGTGGAACCTTTTCAGCTTCAGCAAACTGGACTACAGCCTTCCAAGGTAGGAAAGTTACTTGACAGACACACATGAGAGTTAAATGACCAGCTACAACTAAATGAGCTGCCTCCTTCAGTCCCATGGCTTGCTCTGCCTCAAGTGAGAACTTACTCTCTCCAAGTCCACTTCTTTCATCTGGCCAAGTAAGTCTAAACCTCATTAGCTCATTCATGCCCTCTCCTCAGCACTCTTGCAATTGCAATCTTTTTGAGAGATCTGCTGAATCCACAGCTAGCTACATCTCAGAACAATCAAATGCTCTGCCAGGTGCAATAAAACAATCTCTAAATCATTCCAGAAATGTATATGCAATGTCTGAATGCAGTCACACTAATTCCTCTCAGGCTAAGACAGACACGTTATGGTGGCTATGTCCAAACTCATTAGAGGGGATTTGGGAAATCTGTTCATGAGGAAGAGCTCTTTTCTGTATGTTCTGACAGTCAATCCACGTTAAACGCACATCAGAAATATTTTCTTCAAGTATTTTTCTTTTATTTGCAAGTTACCTGACCTGATAGCATATAAAATGGAAATTAAATCTACAGCAAATCTTACTGTAAAATGTAACAAACTTACAATGGGAAAACATTTGCTGTTATTGCTAGAAGGGGTCAGCCTTACTATTTATAGTCATTTACTCTAATGACTTCAGGAGAATTGGATAATTCTAGTAATTAAGGCCTTCAGGATTAATGAAGACTCTGTATGTGATTGCTCAAGTTTCCCAGGCGCTGCTCATCCATCCGTGAGTCTCCCAGAAGAGCTTCCACAGTGCTGGTGTGACATGCATAGCCACTTTTTGAGGAGGTTTCAGCTGCACCAGAGACTGTGGTTCTGTGCACGGCAGATATGGAAATACACAGGCTGCCCTGCCCAGCCCACTGTGTGTTGAAACTCAGAGTAAAACCTCTCTGTAACATGTCCACAGAGTCACAGAAGGGCTTGGGTTGGAAGGGGCCTTAAAGATCATCCTGCCCCAACCCCTCCCAGATGCCGCTGTCACATGCAGAGACTCCCTCATGCTGTGATGGTGACTGCCATGGCATTGCAATACAATTTTATAGTAAGAACATGGGGTTTGGTAAATATGTGATACAGCTTTGAACAGAAACAGGTTATTCTGCTGAAGAATCATTCACTACCCGGTGCTGCTGCCTCTGACAGCATCTTTTTATAGCCCCTCATGATAACATCCTAAATATCCAACAATAATTTCCACCTATGTTTTGGTCAAATATATTTTCAGAATGTGTGTTTACTTTCAATACCTTTGTTTTTTATCAGCTACTTATTCCCACCTTCCAGCAACACTTCCTTTAAGCACAATATACTCTTAGAGGAGACAGTCAAAATACAGTCACATATTTTGTCCTGCCTTGTGTCAAGTTCTTACTCTGTACAACTGATCAGTCCTAATTTCAGTCATATAAGCAAGTCTAAATGACTTTCCTTTAGAACAAATATTTATCTGGAAGTTGATAGCAAGATGTGTTTGGGAGGAAGGAAATATTTTCAAATAGATGGTCAAATATCTCAACATTATACTCAGGGAAGACACAAGCCATCATTAGAACAGAGAGACTTGGCAACAGCAAACTTTAAGTTGACAAATTCCTTACTAGGTAAATGAAGACGTAAGTTCAAGGAGTGTAGTGATGGCACAATAATTACAATGTGATGAAGAAGGAATGAACAGAATCACATAGAACAAAAAATTCTCCAAGTCACTTTGCTATTTCACAAAAAAAAAAAAGAAAGTTAAAAAATCAGGGCTGCATATGGAAGGGCAGCCAGCTGCTGGTCATGTGTCAGTACCTTACTGGCACAGCTGGCACTCAAGCAAAAACCCCAGGGAGGTAAGAAAAGATCCCCATCACACTTCCTTGCACTATTTTCCTCTCTGGCTTTAGAATTTGGGGTAAATAACTTCAAACTGCAACGTAAAGGACATATTCTAATTTCTTCTTGGTGAACTCAGCCATGTTTTCCTCCGCTGGCCAAGTAAAGGAAGAGGAAAATAAGAAAGGATGCTTCAGCACTACTCCTACAACATCCCAATACTCATATATTTGTCTTCCCAATCTCCTGTATCAGTGTTGCTCCTACACAGCTCGGTAAACATCACACAGAGCTCTTTGATCACGAGAACAGCAAGGCTGCAGATTTTGCTTTGAAATTTGCTGATGAAAGAGGGACATGCCAAACTGCAGCATGCTTTAAAAGATGTTTAGATATTCCCCAGTTCCTGGATCCAACAGGTCTCTACTCCACAGTGAGGAAATTACATACTACAGTAAAACCTGATGGGGCATAGAACTTCTTCCACCTCAAAAGGTGTTTCATTCACACTTCTAAACAAGTAATCAAACAGTCCTAATTGCATTTTGAACACTTGACACTCTGGGTTAAAAATGAACAGTCCTTCACTAGGTTACCAAACTCACAAATCTCAGTCACCAAGATTCAACAAGAATTGGGAAGTCAGAAAGATGGTGTTGCTTCTTCCAGCCTGTGACAGACAGAGGTACCCAAAAGATCAACCATCATTACAGAGAAGAAACCTGTTCTAAAGAAAGTAACAGTGCAAAAATCTTCCATGGATTTATGTTCTAAATCCTTACCAAAAAAACCAAAAAACAAAAAAAAACAGGTGTTAAAAGAGAAACATTCAATTTCACAACAGAATTGCAAAGTAGTTGCACAATTTCTTTATGTACAACCAAGGAGAAACGTCCGCTCTCTCAGTCCACATTCTTTTATTCAGCTTTTAATTACACTTAATATCCTTTTCCTGGTGTGTGGGAGAAGGGAGTAGCTAATTTAAAGTAATACTTTTAAGTCAACTGATTTGGCCGGTAGTACTTCTGGCTTTTTCCCCTCAGTTTTCACCTTAACTTGCTGAAACTGTAACAAATAAAGTAAAATACTGATACAGCAAACCCGAAAGTCAAACAACTTCCTGGAAAAGAAATCCAGAGAAAGCCTGATTTTTTAATTATATAGGAATCTCAGGGTAGGATATGAAGGGGAAAAAAATTCAATAATCCTAAATAAATATATAAATAAATAAACAAACACTATATATAGGATACATATGCACTCATATGCATGGATATATTGATATCCATACAGGAATTATATATATACACACACAACGACTATTATAGCCTTTTTTAAGACAAACATTATCATTCTTTTGCATCTGCACTGGTAGGGAAAGGAAAAAGAATGGGGGCTGGTGAGAAAAGTGGCAAATGAGCTTAAAAAAATAAAAGCTTCATTCCTCTATATTAATTAATTAATTTCCTTGGTATTTCATAAATGAACGGTCAATTCAAGTAACACACGTGACAGAGTAAAGCCAAACACAAAATATACAGGCAGGTGTCCTAGCAGAGAACAGGAGTTTTACAACAGAGTCCTTCAAACTCTTCCATGCAGATGTTCCATCTCTCCCATTATATTTTGGGTTACAGCACTCTCCACTCACATCTGACACTCAGTAGCAATTCTCAGGTTTAATTATCAGGCAATTGAGCGACCCAAGGCTGCACTATGAAAATATTAATATTTATTGCTCACACTGTGAGCTGAATAAATACACTGTACAAACATTTTTAGGTAACTGGAATATTTATCCACCTTACTGGTTAGGTTTGCATCTTTCTACCCCAAAACAGCTGCAGTTCCAGCCACCAAACCACACAGAAATAGGAATTTTCGCCCTAATCATCTCAACACATGAATTATTCAGGCATAGTTTTGCCATCATCCCCATCGTGTGCATATTCCATGGTGACACAGGGCGTTATATCCACCCTCCCCAGGATCTCTTCACTCATGTTTCTGTAATACACTTCAGCCACACTTTGATTTTCAAAACAAAACACACAGTGTTTTAATAACACTTTTAAAATGTGTTACAAGTCCTTTAAGGCAGCAGTTTGACATTGCAGGTCTTTAAAACAATTACTAAACTCACACTACATTTTGGTATCATAACTTGTTTTGCTCAGTCAGCCCTTCAGAGAGTCTAAAGAAAACTAAACTATGAAACGGGAGAAGAAACTGGTGATTTCAGGACTGGTGATAACCACGAGTTTTATTAGCTTTAAGAGATCCCTCAGGTTTTCCATCACGCCCTGATGGTGAGCAGGAGGAATGACCAACCTCCTGTCCTGCACTCCTTGGGAACTAAATACAGCTCTAATCACAAGAAGTGTGAGTAACCCTGACTGTGCATTTCAGCTTTACAGATGTAAGCCTTTCTCTTAAAAGTCTACATCTTTCTGAAGAGCACAGTGCTTAAATCCTCTGTGTTAAAATTCCTGTAGAATTTTAGGACAGAAAGTTTTGTGCCTTTAGTATAAGGCCGGTTGCAACTCAGTTTAAAGTTCTGTCTAAAAACAAATGAGGCCTCAACAAAGGCATAAGGCTTTTCTAAAAACATCTTTCCCCTTTATTCCTCTCCAAGAGCTTTAAAAATACAGTGCAGAGTGAGAAACTTTGATTGTCTAGGGTTTTACAGAAAATACATGTAGAGGTGATGTACAGTTTAATTTCAATGTGCAGAGATATACAGTTTAATTTTCACATATCGCTTTAAAAATCCTGACTAATCACCACAGTATTTTACAGGCTCGTTAACATCAAAGAGGAAGTGGCAACTCTACGTTTTCTTCTGAAATATATTCTCCCTCTCCATTTCTCTAATTGCACTAAGCCCTTGAGTTATTTTAAGTCTAAATTATTTGCTTTCTTACCTGGAAAACAGCTTGAGAAATACCCATTTTAAGAGCTCTCCTGCCTAACAGCATCATCATTTTCAGCAATTTCGTCAGTTCAGCCCAAAATTTCGGTGTCAGTGAAAAATCACTGACTTCACAAACACCAGCTGACAAAGAGTGAG
Organism: Acropternis orthonyx; assembly: GCA_035583155.1. Lineage (NCBI taxonomy): Eukaryota > Metazoa > Chordata > Aves > Passeriformes > Rhinocryptidae > Acropternis > Acropternis orthonyx. The sequence continues at coordinate 8,168,560 of JAWWEU010000158.1, forward strand.
AATTCTGCATAATTTAAACTGGCCATTACTGCTCTTAATTAAGTGGATATTGAATTGGAATCTGTCCTTATTGCCCCCTTTCCTTTGACATTCAGCCACGGCACCTTGGTTTGGTTTCATTGACATGGAATTTCTGGAAATAAGTTTTTATTCTCCATGCACTGGAGACAGGGTAAAACTGTTGGTTTATCATTTCAACTCAATTAAATAACTAACCCAAGATGCATAGAATTTCATTTAAGTGTACTTCAGAATTTATGATATTTGAGTAGAGCTATAAACCACCTCTGTTATAGTTACAAGTGTTCCACAAACCGGACAGTGCTTTGGACATGACAGTCTAAAGGATCACATAATCTACTCAGTATCAGCCCTAGTTTTCAACAGTAGCACTAAACTCTTAGTTCTGCTTCTGGGCCTAAAATGCCCTTTTTTTAAATTAATTTAGAAGATAGAGAAATTAGAAGAGACGTGGGTAACAGACTTCTTCCTAAAAATCAGTTACCATCCTTTCCTAGTGCACGTGTTTAACATTCACCACTCTGCTGCTCAGAATTTTACCATGAAGTCAGTTTTAGTGAAACATTTCTCCATCAAAGCAAATCTTTTGTTGATACTTTTTTGGTCTAAATGAAGCCTTTGGTAGACATTATTTCTCCAGGACACAGGATGACATTTGATGTCAGAGAGAGCAGGAGCCCCCAGCAATATCCCCAGCTACTCAATTGGTGGATGTGCCAATCTCACCAGTCGGGCATTCCCACCTGCACGCCACAACCTCTGAGGACGGAGGGAGCATCTGTCTCTTGGCTTAGGGAAGGAATAATAGCTTCAAAGGACTTGGATAAAGAACTGCTCCATCCTCCAGGTTCTTGGCACCCAGCAGCAGAACAAGGCGTGGGTTTAAGTCAAAACTATCTGACACACATGGGACTCAAACCCAGATCTTCTTTAGTCCAGGTGAACCAGCTACTGCTTGTTCTGTAGCTGGTCCCTCTTTGTTGGGTTTGACTCCACTCAATTTATAAACACAGCTCCAGCTTCAAAAAAGAAAACAACTTTACCCCAAGACAAACAAGACACCCTCTTCCCATCAACCTGGTATTCTGCACACTGGAAGGGATCAGCTTTATCTGGAGCATGACAACCAACCTCTTTCTTACTTTTTGACCGTTTCTTCTCTTAAGAGGAAGAAAAGACTTATGTTGCCTGCCAGCCACCCTTAGAATTTGCCTCACAGATCAAATTCTCCAAATGCAACAAATATTTGTGAAAATACGGCTGGAAAGAAGGGGGGAAAAAAAGAAAGAAAAAAGAGTGATTTAAATCCCTGCTCCCACTGGAGGGAAGCCCACAGTGGGAGCCCAGCAGTTATTTGTTCCTTCTGGCCTGCCAAACTTCCCACTGCATAACAACCAGAGGCTCCATATGGTGGCTTTGCTGATCTAGTGATCAGGTGAGGGGACAGCAGCCAAAGAGGCAGTGGAGCAGGCAATTAAAGCTCACCCAGAAGAAGTTCAGTCATCCCACTGGAGACTGAGACACAAGGATGGAAAACACTGACTGTTAGAAAAGGAATAATTCTTCTTTCCCCCCAAAACCAAACATTTGAATCTCCTGTTTTCCTTTGCTCTATTCTTGCATCTATTTAGGTGGCTCCTGTTTCTAACTAACTTGGTGTCACACCCTCACAAACTTCTCTTGCTGTCTTCACTTTCTGCATTTCCCTTCCCTTCCCCTTCCCCCCTTTCCCTTCCCCTTCCCCCCTTTCCCTTCCCCTTCCCTTTCCTTTCTTTCCCCTCTCCTTTTCCCTGTTCTCTGTTGTAATTTAGGAAACTTCATCCCATCCCATGCACAGGACACAGGCTGCTGCTCTCAGTTCTAACATTTAAATCCATCCTGTCCTCCAGCATCTGGTCAGAGGAGTTGCAGAGGAAATACTGCTGTGCAGCAAAAGGCACATCCCCCACATCACAGCCCCTGCAAGCAGGATCTGCTATACCTGTAGTCACACAGTCAGGTTTGGACCAGCACTAGAGGGAGATCCTCAAAATTTTTGAGAAAGAGCATTTTAATTTTAAATTTGGGAAAGGCTTTGTTTTTTTTCTCAACTTTGTTCTTGGCAACTGTCAATCTTCCTTTGCTAACAATTATCATTAAAAATTTAGCAAATGTCTAGCCCAGAAAATGTCGGACAGACTTTAATCATTAGTTACCAAACCATTAGTTGCTAAAATCCTACTGAGGTGGTTTATGCAAAGCTCAGTATTAAGGCAGCAAACAACTTAAAAAAGCATTTACAAGTGAATGAAAACTTTTATCATTCACTGGATAGTTTTGCATCTTACTGTAATTGTATTAGACTTTCAAGTGTAATTATAGTAGAGATTTCAATGAAGAGTTCAGATACACAGGTCTCCCCCCACCCCCCTCCTCTTTTTACCTCCTGTTTTAGCAGCTACTTTAAATATTTGCTGTAGTTACCAACACAAAAAGCCCCATTGTGGCACACACAACAGCAGGGGAGGCAAAGAGCAAAGTTGTTTATTAGCAACTGAAATAATTTTCATTAGAAATCAAAAAACTGTAAATGGAAAACTTCACATTTTACAGCTCCACCTGTTCCACAGAATCTACAATGCCTTAATTATTGCTCAAATAAATCTGCAATTTTTCAAATTGTGTTAAACTACACTCTTCAAGTTCATGAGGCACAAGGTACTAAAACTGAGCTCCCCTCGCCTTTCTGCCTTGCATTAAGAGCAGTTTGGTGCTATCAGACTATTATAGTTAATTAATTAATTCATTCAGAACAGACAGTAGCCAAGTCCAACAAGATAGCTTTAGACATAACCTGCACACAAAGTATTTCCCATGCTTTGGTTTAGTTTGGTTGGCTCTGCCTGCTCTCTGTGCCTGAAGGAGCCCATCCCATATGCAGAGGACTCCAATCACTGAGCCCCAGCGAGCCCTGAGGTGTGACCACATCACATCACTGCAGCCCGTGCTCCTGCCCTGCCATTGCAGTGCAGCTATGAGCACACCCAGATAAATTTGCTGCCCACCTTCTAGGCCAAAACTGAGCTATGTGTATAGGGGAAATGTTAAAATACTGCTGGTTTTAATTCCTTCCACCAGAGGAAACCTAGAATTATATTTAAAATACATGCCTGCAGGTAAGAACAACTGAGGAATCCCTTTCAACTTATTCAATCACAGAATAAAGTGAGAGAAATTGTGGATTAACTACTAAGAGTGAACAGCACAGTTCTAATATCCTCACTCCAGTTCCTGCAAGTGATCACACGAGCAGTACAAACTTCACAGGAAATATCAGCATGGTGGGACTGGTCCCATCCAACAGAAAACAAATAAAAGATCAGTTCACACAATCACAGAATGGTCTGGGTTGGAAGGGACCTTAAAGATCACACAGTTCCAACCCCAGATTATCCAACCCCAGTGCAGAAAGACCAATGGTCTATTTAATGACACTTCTCTCAGTGCCTCTCACTGTTTCGCAGGCTTAGGGAGAACCAACAGGAAAATGTGGGAAGCAGGATATAAAATACAACAACAGCTCTCATACATTCCCTCAGTCTTTGTAGGATCATTTGCCATTATTTAGTGGGTTGTTGCCTAGCATTCGGCAAGCACAGATGCCAAATTCACCACACCATGGACACAGGATCACTGCAGACATAACCTGGAGGAAATCCCTTTGCTCCCTGTCAGCCTCACATTTCTCAGCACTTGCAATGACCAGAACCCAACAAAATATTTCTGTTGAATTTTAAAGATATATATTTAAAGAGCTAACTAATTGAATTTTTTCAGACAGAAGATTATTTATGTAAAATATCCACAGGAAAACAGACATCAAACTAGATGAAAGTATTTCTGCATCAAATTCTGAGCTTCCACTAAACAAAAAGGTGAAACACACCTTATGCTTTAACTATCAAGACAGCACTACTAACATCACAGCTTTGGGACAAATCAGCAATGATGCAATTAATGCAGTGGGAAACATTTCCACTGCCATGTTCTGAAGTTTCTACATTCGTGGAGGCAATTGGATCATGTTTTCCACCAAACCGAGTGTGTAATTTTTTACCTAGTACCAAAATCTTTGCCTCCAGAATATAAAACTAAGTTATCCCTGTATTATCAGTCACATCACGTTCCAAAAGGTGCTAACATTTTACAAGTGAAATTAAGCAATGAATTAATTCCACGGATTTTAATTTGCTCACTTAATTTTGCCTTCTGTGATTTTCCTGACTGAACAATTCACTGTCCTATCTTGAGAGAATTAATTGATTCCCTCACTTCAGTTAAAAAGTAAATAAAAAAATAATAATTTCTAAAGGTTTATCTTGTCTTTAACTTTTTTTAAAAATACAGACTTTTTAAAAAATCCAATATGCACTCTCTGCCTGAGCAATATTTTCTCTTATTAAACTGGAACCCAGCCTTGTTGAAATAACTGTTTTAAGGCCCACAAATAATTTTCTAATGTATGGATTGAATTAACTGCAGTCATGAACTTTAAGTAGAGTTGAAGAGGATTTATGATGCTCTGGAAGCCTTTGCTCTGCTGGATACAGCACTGCACCCAGAAGACACAAGACAGAGCCAAGACACACATTTTTCCCAACAAACTCAGTGGGATTTGCTCCCATCCCAGCTCTCAAAAATCAATGTCCCAGGGTTGTCTTGGCCACTGCTGACCACAAACACAGGGAAGAGAGAAAACTCCAGAGAAATCCTGCTTTGCTGAGCTTTAGGACAAGAGGTGAAGGTTTAAACTAAAAGAGGGTCGATGCTTATGAGATTTAAGAAACTTTTGATGATGAGGGTGGGCAGGCCCTGGCACAGGTTGCCCAGAGAAGCTGTGGCTGCCCCATCCCTGGAAGTGTCCAAGGCCAGCTTGGACAGGGCTTGGAGCAACCTGGGCTAGTTAAAGGTGTCCCTGCCCATGGGTTGGACTAGATGGTCTTTAAGAGTCGCTTCCAACCCAAACTGTTGTATGGTTTTTCTGTGCCTGCTTTCTGTCTCTAAGGCATGCCAAGCAAATAAAGTCTTGGGCCACAGTGCTTCCTGGGGAAAGAAGGAAACTTTGCCCATCCCACTTGCCATCTCAGCTTCCAGAGCTGCAGCCCAGGACAAATACTCAGTGTTTCCTTCTGTTTGCCCAACAAGAGCTCCCGTCAGCACAACAAACTTTACCCTCTCTCACGTGGATACCTTTGCAGCAAAACCTGTCCCTCCCTTCTGCATTTGTCCATCCGCACCAGATTAAAGGGAAATGATTGAATGTGATTAGTCCTTGAAAAGCTTTAATAAAATAGTAAAGAAATCCATACAGAGGAACATAAACAGAAGCCGGAATAGCAGCAGGAGACAACACCACTTTTGCGTCACAGAATTAATGTCTGCCATCAGTGTTCAAAGCAGATAATACACTGGCCCTGGGAGTTTCAAATACTATAGTTGGGTGACATTTAATGACTATTTACACTGGCAAGCAAGTCCCAATGCCTTTCTCCATATTAGTGAGTATCCTACCCATTTTCCTGAACTTAATGTATGGATAACTGATCTCTTATGCAAAGCTGGAATAGGATTTAATGAACCTCCATTACTCAAGCTGCACATTTTCCTAAAGATGAAAAATGCCACATACAATGTATTTTCCTGCATGTGAATAAGCTCATTAATATAGATTTCTGAACAGAGTGTTTCTACTCAGCAATTTTTGCCCTTTGGGAGGAAGAAGGGAGAAGAGAAGGGAGCAGGCACTTCCCCTCACTCCCCCACACCATCTCCAGAAAGGAACTGCATCAGCTTTGTTCATACTTTGGATTCAGAGCTGCCCTTAGCACACAGCTACAACTGCCTTGTGACAAATGTTTATTGAACCTTAGCTGCCAGCATTAAATCTGCTTTACTGCATTATTCCCCTCCTTTGATAGGAAATGATAACAGAGAAAGTAATCAAAGCAGTACGAATATCCAGACCTGCTGTTAGTTTGACACCTTGTTTGCCTCTTTTAATAATTCCCCCTCCCTGAAGAAGCCCGTGTGAGGAATTAAAGCTGTACATACTAACAAGACATCCTAATCTCCAGCCAGATTCCTCAATGCAAATTCTTCTTCCTCGGCAGCAATACGTAAGCACCAGGAAAATTACCATTTAGGTGCACAAAAAGCTGATTTGCAGCCTCAGTCAAGGATCTGAGACACAACTTCGTGTGCCGTTGCAGTTTTAGGACAGAGAGAGCTCAAACTCTCTTTTTTTCTTGTGGAAGAAAAAGGTCTCAGAGCAGCGTCTAACTCTATGTCATGTTTGTAAAGGATGGAAAAGGAAGTTCATGTTTCACCATGGGGTAAGTTTTCTGTAAACACATCATTACAGTGAGTTATTACACCCACTTCAGAGGAACTAGTGTTTTTGTTTCCAGCAACAGTTTGGGAAACTTAGACACTCCAACCATTTATTTTTTTTTTTAGTTTTTCTAGTGTTACCTTACAAAAATTCTTAATTTACCACACTTTTCTCTGCTTAAAAGTGTTTTAAGCAAGGCTACCTTTCCACTGTATTTCTTGGAACTTCCCATTAATTCTACCCTCTCAATTTCCACTATTACCCTTCAAAATGGATCCACTGGGTTTTGGATTCTCTGTGGAAACTCCAGATGAGTTTTCTTCAAAGCTTTGCTTGACTCAGACTGTCAGCAGAACTCTGTTCCCTTCGCTCTCCCTGCCCAGACAATTACTGGATATCAATGCCGGAATGAGGAACAATTGCAGATGCATTTCATAAATAATTTATCAATAATAAGGCTGTACAAACCCTCACTTTTTTCCTGACAAACTTTCCTTCTCACCAGCAGTCCTCAATTGGGTAATTCAAATTTTTTGAGAGCTTTACTGTTGCACTGCATAAATCCAATACCTTAAGAAAAAAATCCCAAAGCAATACAAAAATAAACCAAGAGCCTCCATCCCTTTCCCCCCCCCCAGACATCTCACCTTCTGGCACTTTCCAAAGGCAGAGTAAAATCCATTCATCCCCAACAGCTCACGGGTTAAAAATACTTGAGCACCACTGAGAGGAGGTTCAAGCCCTTGCCTTGAGTTTGGCTTTTGGCCTCCTGCTTTCATAGCAATCTCTCTAACCACTATATCAGATGACTCTGTTCTCTCCCAAGAACGGACCTGAACTTTCTTGGTAAAAGGACAACAAAAAATCCAAGTGTGTTAGAATCAATAGCTCCCTCCCTCCAGAAAGAAAAAGACAGGAAGGTTTGGAGGGAACCGACATTTCCTAATGAAAAAAATCTGTTGTTAGAAAGTAGCAGGAGGTTTCTCAGAGGAATTGTTTGGGATCTCTGAGGCAACATGCTGCAGCCACAGGTCCTGCTTTCACAGAAACAGCCCCAGACGTTAACACTGAAATACAGAGACAAAGCAGGGAATTTTGTAGAATAACGATCCCTCAAAGAATCTTGCAAAAACTCAACTCTGCTTTACTTCTTTCACAACACAGGCTACCAGCTCTTGAAAGCTTTATCATTATTAGACTGCCCAGGCAACCACATTGTGTCCAACAGTGCAAAACTCCCCCTCCCACCACGTCACCAAACCTTCCCTCCTCAGCCAACACTGCAACACTCAATCAAATCACTGCTCAAGGGATGGCAGGTTTATGTGTTTGCCAAATATTTTTCAGGAACACAGAAGGACATCTTGGGTATCCAAACTGCTTGAGCAGACTTAACCTCCATCCTCCCTCTCCAAATCATTCAACTGACATAAACGTTACACATGATCCTCAGAACAAGGACTAATAACACCAAGTTACCACATTTTCTTTCTTTCTTTTTTTTTTCCTTAAATATTTTGCTGCATGAAACTCTGCCACCATTGCCTTGCACATTTCAGAATTCTTCTCCTACAATAAAGGTGGTTTTCTTGAAAACATAAACACCCTCCAAACTATAATTGGACAGTCAGGAGAAAAGCAAAATGATCCCAGCATGCCACCAAAATCTTCTCAAGAAGACACCAAGAGCTGACTGAGGTTTTGTGTTTTAGGAACCATCCTTTTTACAAGGATGTCCTGTATGTCCAAGGTGTATGTGTGTGGGAGAAGAACCTGCTTAAAAATTATGAATTCTCAGCAAAAACTGCAAATAACCTAATTTCTAAATGCCTCATTTCTAGCAGTTTCAGGTCTACTTAGGTTGTAAAGATAACGTTCAGAACAACAGCTCACAGCATGTTATTTTGGTTTTCTTGTCAGCCAGAACAGAAAAAAAAGGTTTGTTCTTGAGAAGAATCCAACATCTTAAGTGGTCCTTGACTGCAGAAGCAGCTGGAGCTGCTTTCTCACCACTGGTGACACCAAACAGTGACACTCATTGCTTCAGTGCTCACTATTATCGCAGACCTATTGCATGTGAACAAAGGAGGTTGTGATAAAACCCAAGTGAGATGCTTCCCTCTTTCCCTCCAAAATCTAAACCAAAAGGAAAAATTACAGAAAACCCAGGAAGGTTTCGTAAACAGACTGTGACCCAGAAGAAAAATCCTTACCTTGAAGCATCAAAGCTGTCATAGGATCCGACCGTGTAGTGTCTGAACAGCTTCTTTGTTCTATCTGTTCGCGTTTCTGCACAAAGAAAAGAGAACTTTCAATACTCCTGTATTTCTTAATCAAGTGCTGAGTATTTGTTTATATTCCCTCACAGTGAATTAATGTGGTTTCAAGGCATTTTGTAAAAAAAAAAAAAAATTACTTTGGAGATGTTCTTTTATCATATCAGACACAGCAAGTGAATAAGGAGAACTTCCTGTAGAACATGTATAATGTCATTCACAAACTTTAAGGTTCCACTCACATTCTCAGTGGCAAAAGCTTTGGTTCTTTAATAGCTTGGGCTAAGGGACAAAATGGAAGACAATATAAAGAAAAAGAAAGAAGAAGGAGAGGCGAGGCAAGAGAAAAGAAGCGAAGCAAAGCGAAAAAAGGAAAGGAAAGGAAAGGAAAGGAAAGGAAAGGAAAGGAAAGGAAAGGAAAGGAAAGGAAAGGAAAGGAAAGGAAAGGGCAACACATTGAAAAAAATAGCCAAAATATGAAAATCAATGTTTTTTGCCTAAATACAGGTTGGTCCTCCAATGCCATCACCTGGAGTTTGGTAAGAGACATCAAAAATCACATGGAAAAGCCTCTGGTTTTGCTTGTGACCACCTGCACAGCTGAGGAACCTTCCATGGAAGCACAGCCCGACTCCATCTACACAGACTGTATTAGCTGTCCAAGCCAGGCAGAGCCCTCGAGGCGCACCCTCTCTGTGGCACAGCTTTTAAGGATGTCACAAATGATGCTGAGAGGCAGTGCTGGCAGAGACTGAGTCTGCACAGGGACATACACCAGGGCAGGGTGACTGGCCCCAACCCAGCCAGGGAGCACACAGGCACGGGGAGACAGACCTTGGGAGCAAGGGTGGACACAATGCACCTTTCCTTGCCTTAACCAGTGCAGCTGAGACACAACTGGGTCATGCCCCCAGCTGGAGACATAAGTAAAAATATATACATCATACAGAGAAATTCAGGCTGAAGATACATGTGCAGGTTGCAGCTGGCTGAGAGAGTAAGCAAGGTATTTCTTCATAGCTATGCACCAATTTGCAAGATAAAAAAAGAAGTACTAAGAAAAACCAGAAATATTTTAATTTACATGAATTTCGTGGAAACCAGCCAGCCTCTTTCCTACAGGATAGCCAAAGAGGGAGAAAATCCCTATTATAATATGAATCCTACTCGAGAGTTCTGTCCAGGCTTACTTTGTCCCTTTGGCGCTCACCTACAACCTATATTTTCTGCCAAGGAGGCCTTTTCTTTACCTGAGGTTCCAGCTCCTACTGCCCTTATTCCCTGCCTAGCCAAAGAGACTCAGCTTGTTCCAGGACTCACCAAACACCTCCCTAGACATCACCAAGGCACAGCCAGCCTGGGGCTGCAGGGCTGGAGGACACCACACTGCTTTTCATGGAATAAGAGCTATATCTGCTCGAGCAGAGATGGTACCCAAGGCTACAGGACAGCTCCTCACAGAGGTTTGCCTTTGAACAGCCCACTGTGTGACTGTGACTCTCCATGTGATGGGAGGTTTCACAGAATCTTACGGGTCATGCTTCTGTTGTTAAATTTACTTCAAAATCCAGTGCCCTGCAGTGACATGGAATAAAGTGACCTGCATGAATTGCAGTCTATTGAGAAACATTCTCACACAACTCTAAAAATCAGATTAATAGCAAGAGACATAATCAGAAGAAACACAGAAAAACATAAACCTTAGAGTTACCACTTAGAGTTTTCCTCTGGCCTATTTTCAGAAGTCCCTTATAAATGATTAAAAGTATGATGAAGAATATTTTGTAAATCTTGAAGCCACTGCTTGAGCCTAGAGGAGCCAGATGTTTCCTCTGCAGAAACTGTTTTCCATAGCATGATATTCCAGTGCTATTAAGGAATACAAAGTGGGTGGGAGGAGAGGAAAGCCAGCTTTGTTCAGCTCCTCAGTATTGCAGAGCCAGCATCCTTCAGCTGCAGCTTGTCTCTGCTGCCTGTTTCCCACCCTTCTGCTTTCCCCCACTTCTTTGTGTGCCATCACATTCACAGGGGTTATCTGGGAAACCATCAGCCTGACAAACCCCTGAACTCCAGGCTAAGTGGTGTGTTTCCCAGGTGACTGTGTGAGTCCTCCAATTCTCCTCTTTCCCTCACCTCTGACTCAGATTCCAGGCTGTCCTACTACACAGCACAAGTATGGACATCCAAAAGCTGGGGGAAGGACTAGGAATCTGCCAGCATAATGAACTGGATACTGAAAAACTAGAAAGATTCCATTCTCTAACTTGACAAAAGAATACACAGAACCAATAGGCAATTCTTTTCTGAATGAAAGCCATATATAGCACAATACCACTCTTTAAGTATATTAGCACCAAGGTTTCACTGGATTTTTACCCATTCTTGTGTCCCAGGTTTCCTGAAGGGCAACACTCTTAATCAGAGGGCTTTGCAGCAGCTTAGGACCACCTAAGACTAAACTATCATAGTTTAGGAAGACTTTACCTGCAGAATCCTTCAAGGGTTTCTTTTTAAACTTGGTTAAGACCAGCAAATATATATGGACAAGAAGACATAGAAAACATTATTAAGCAGTGTCTGTATTACTGCATTCTTACTGAGAGGAACATCTGTCACCACAGATGAATAGCTTTTGCATCAAATTGGATCAGTTCAAAATCTTTTCTAGAATGTGGAACAAAATACCAGGGTTTGCAAAAATGGTGCGGTTTCCTTGACATTGGCAGAAAGGACAGAATACCAGGGTATCATTTCAAATTTCTGGATTTCTTGAGAAGCCCATGTTTTACCAGAGTAATCATCACTGTATTTTCTCCTAATATCTATAGCTGGGTAGAAGACTTTGTCTCTACAGGCCTTCATCCATCTCTAGGTCGCAACAATAGGACATACCTGTGCAGGAAGTGTCAGGATAAAAGTTACAGCCAACAACTTAGGTCTCACAGCACTGCAGTGCTGCTCACAGATACAAACCACATGTGTGAGAATGAAAGCTCCCTGCACAGCCACTGAAACTATGTTCCATAAGAACACAATATCACCACAAAGCTCCTCAATTTCTCCTGTTAAAAAAATCAAACCAAAACAAACTAAGCCCCCAAACAAACAAGAAAAAAAAACCCAAAACAAAGCCAGAAAAAAACCAACCCCAAAACAACCTAAGAGGTTTTATTCTCATCAATTAATATGCCATCCAGGAGCAATGTGAGTCCTGGTTTGCTGAGAGCCAAAAAAGAGTCTGCAAGGCACAAAGTAACATGGCAATTTTATTCCTGGTCTGTTTTCCACTGAAGCCACTGGAGCAGCAGCAGAAATAAGTTGTGGGCACCGTGCAGCAGTGGCAACACGGATAATAAAACTCCAGCTGTTCCTTTATTAGAATCATTTATTGTTGCAGGCACTTCAGCAAGCAACAGGCTCAAACCCTGCTCTTCCAGAATGTAATTTACAGGGTTCAAAGGAAAGTGAACACTGAGAAGGTGTGGATGGAAAACATTTCCTCCTCTTCCACCTTCGGAGAGGTGAGGGCATTCCTCGACCTACAAATATATGCAGAGCTTCCTGTGGCTGCACTGTGCTAATCTCATAACTGCCCACAGGGCTCCAGCAGTGCCTGCAGACATCAAAAGCTGAAAAAGCCACTGACATGGAAAGCAAGAAGTGAAATTTGGCCTCCAATCCACACAGGCAGACAAGGCCACTCTTGCCCTATTTCTTCAGCAATTAACACATAACTATTGTCACGTTACAGCAGCCAGTTCAATTACCACACTGACACTGCTGGTTGTAGTGGATTGCCTACATGTTTGATATTGTTTGGAAGAGTAAAGAACCAGGGTGGGGAAAAACCCCAAAGCAACTCCCTTCATTCCCTTTCCTCTTCCTGCTGCTCCTCACGGGGCATTTCGGTGCTGTGTTTCCAAGGAAACTGCATGGGGATGCTCTGCCATGGGGGATGCTCTGCCAGTGGGGATGCTGTCAGAGCCTTGCCAGCACTCCAGGAAGGGTTTAGAGTGATCCATAGGACTAACAAAGGAAATAAAAGTGCACCAGCATAATTTAAGTGTGAAACTGGAGAGAAAACAGAGAACAGCAAGTGCCCTCCTAATATTCCTGATGGGGAAAGTCAGGTTATTCTGCTGCTCTGATCTAGTGCTGCACTTGTGAGCTGGCAGAATTTAAGAAGTGGCTTCAGACTTTTCTAAGCCAATTTCCAGCAAGAAAAAATGGTCTGTACACTAAGAAATGTTTTTGAAACCCAAACATAGCAAAAAAGAAACCACAAAAAACCAAAAACAAATTCAAAGAGTCAGAGGCAGAATCCTTCCCTTTGCTCTTCAGTTGAGCACAGTAAATTCAACATTTTATCACCACCCCAAAACATGCAGCTTTTCTTCCATCCTTCCTTCCCCCTTTCCCGCTGACAGCTCTGAGGGATGTTTCACTAATGCAGTAGATAGTTAGAGACATGCTTTGATAAGAGAGGTTTAGGCACAGCCCTTTGCAACACCCAGTGCCAGAGGTTAAGGCTTTCACTGTGCAACTTCTCCTTCCTGTGGGAAAAACGCTTTCCCCAGCCATTTATATTGAGGGTTAGAGCAGAAATTATTCAAAGCTGAAGAGGCTGAAATTCACACAGATAATACAGAGAATGAACAGAAGTTCATAATTCATGAGTACCCTTGTGCTGGCCCTTCTCTAGATACTTATTTACAAGAAGACAGTGCCCCTACGTTACAAGTTTCTCCTAAAATTTATCCCAATTTGACCCAAAGAAAAAGTATATGGGATTGAAAGCATCACTAAGAACAGCATACATTTTTCTATCTCAAGTATATTCAAAATATTGCCAAATCATCTCTGTTGTAAAGGAAGCAACATGCAAAAAAAGAGGTAGAAGACCTGTTAGCAAAACTATGTCTCAAAAAAACTAACTCACAGTGCATGTTCTTACCCCAAAACTTGTTCAGTCCCTATTTTTTTCCCCACCTGTTAATAAACCAAGCACACAATTGTTCCATGTGCTGTGGGATAGCCAAGGTGCTGGTTAAAAAGTGCTATTTTATGTGACCAGATTAATGAGATACAGACAGAACTCGAGCAACCACTTGTTTCACTCAATGCCAGAGACCACCCATGGAGCCCAAAGTGTGACTGGCAAATCACAGACTAAAAAAAGTTTCGGAAAGCTTTGATTTCAGCGAGGATATAAAACACAGTTCCCGCAAAATGATGTGCTAAGGAAATTAATGTCTCACTTAGGAAGCCAGAAGCTTTTTCTCCCTGTGGACTCTCCCTCTTCCTTCCTCTCTGTGTGTTGCAAGGATAACTTTCAGATTTTCAGTGATTTGAATCCTTCCTAGTTCACTGTGCATTTTGCTTTTGAGTAACAGCTGATTTTCATGATAACAGATACACCATAAACTTTGCTGCAGAAAACAATCAAATTAAAAGATAAAAATATTCTTCATACCACATACTGTGAAGCCTCAATAAGCTGTTTTCCTTATTCCCTTTCCTCCTCAGAAAATGGACACCCACAAAACTGGATTTTTTATTAATATTATAATATTATATGGTACATCAAAATGGTGATAAATGAGAAGGTTTATCAGGTCTGTGATACAATTGTTTAACATAATATTGCACATTTCTTTCTTTGAGCAGTCATTTCAGCCATAGAAAAGATGAAGTTCAGGGATCCTCCAAATCAAGAAAAGTTGGGCCAAGGATTCTTAAAAAAAATGTAAATATGGGATGAAGAAATATAAATGGGATTTTATTACTATTTTTTTTCTATTAACTTATGCTTCATTTGAAGGGATAAACCAGCAGGATCAATAAAAAAAGAAATCTATGATGAAGGCATTATAAATGGGAACCTAATGAAAACCTTTAATTCATAGTTCACTTTCTTCTTTTTCAGCTTCTGGATGATTGTTTTTTTTAGACCCTCCAACAATTTATTTTTCAGTTAAAGCTGAGAAATAGCAAATCTTATGTGGTTTTTGAAGTATTTGGGATTTGAGAACAGGCATAAAAATGTCACAAGGACAACTCCTTGACTGGAATCGCAAATTTTTGGATGTTCTCTTTTTTTTTTTTTTTTTTCTTTTTTCCCCCTTTACTAAACCCTGTTTTCCGAAAAAAAGAAAGGAAAACTGATGTTGATTTGCTCCCGTATCCTTGGAGAAAGATTAGCTGGAATACAGTGAATTAGCTTACCCACAAAGGATGCTGAAATTGCTGATGAATGTCGTGAATCAGCAGTTTTGTTTGCAAGAGAAAGCTTAATAACTGAAATATGCAAGTTGGATCTACTGGAGAGGCAGTTATGGAAGAACAGCGGTTTCCCGTATCATTAGTTTTCCCTTTAATTCAACAAAAAGCTCATTTATACCTCAAAAAAAACCAGCAAGCAGTTGCGGAAACCTTTGCTTAACACTGAATGAGGCGTCCAGAGCTCAAAAAAGGGAATTAGTGTTCTTTTAACACCTTTGCCAGCTCAGAATTATCTACTTCTGCAGCTCTTCCCTCATTTGCAGAATATTTTCAGAATGTGGTACTGGTCCCTTGATCTTTCCCTAAGTTCTCCTGGTGGGTTTCTGAGGGTCTTCAGCCCCTCCTTCCCCGCCCATCTGCGGCAGAGCAGGGAATCAGCCCAGGCTGGTGCTGCCAGGCAGCAATGTGTCCATCGTCTCAGCTCACACAGGGCATTAACCTGTGCATGGGACTGGGTGATGCCAGCAAACCTGGGACAGCAAGAATTTTATTCCCTCTTTGCTTTAAGATTCATTTTACAGAGCCTGCTGCTTGCAAAGAGCTGGATGTTGAGCTGGGTTGGGAACAGACCTCAGAGTCCCCAGGGTGGCCCTGTTCCATTTACACACAGTTTGATCATGCCTGAAACGTGTGGTTTTTACAAAACCAGGCCAAAAGAAAGCCACTTCCATGCACTTTTCTTAACCTTTGATTGTGGACTGCCAATGTGTACATTTGCTTCATAGAAACCACTTCTCAGTGCCAATCCCAAACTGCTCCTGCACACATAAATAAAGGCGTCTTGTTTTTCAAATTTAAGCAGAAAAAGAAGTCTTGATGTGTTTCCCGCTGGCAATATCGTCTGTTGCAGACATTACTTATCCTGAAGGTCATGAAGGTTTGTTCAATTACAAAGCTCAGGTGGTAGGTGAGATGTGCCAGTTCTTTAGAACAGACTTGTGGTACAAATGTTTTTCATCATAACACCTTATTTCATATTTTTCATCTTTCCAGCAAATATTGTAAATATTTCCTGCAAATATCAGTGTTCTCACTGGTAACAGCGGCATAATCCAAAATGATGGCCTGTAGCAAAGGGCAGGCTTAATAGTGGGGGTTTATTTTACACACTCAGTAGGTGTTAATTTTGCAGCCCCCAAGTTCTGCACACAATGAACTTCACACAAACAGCAACTCCCCGTGTTTCAGTAGATCTCATTCACTTCAAGTCAAGAATATGTATCTGTGAACATCTAAACTGAGTCCCAAACCACACCATTACAAACAGAGGCAGGTAAACAACATGCTTAGAGGTGTTAGCAGAGCTGAGAGAGACATGGCAGGATTAATGGCTGGAATGCTAACACACGGATCACTTTAGCCATGTTTTTACTTATGGCCCTAAAGAGAACTGAAAAAGCAAACAAGACTCACCCCCACACACACATCCAAAAGGAAGAGGCCTGGTCTAGTCCACATCTAAGCTAAAAACTTGGAGAAAAAACTTAAAATGAAAAAAGTTTCAAAACCTAGTATTTTAAAACTTGACATATATCTAATTAATTTAATATTGTTTTTCTTATAATATTAAATAAATTAAATAATCTATTAAATATAAATATATAATATTCTCTAAACTTCCAGCAGAACTTGCTGACTTCTGCTAAGGAGATGAAGTTTTGCAGCCAGAAGCATTCTAATAAAAATACTCATTTCAGTCTCATTACAGAGTAGCAGATAACATTTAGTCACTTTGACTCAAATTTAGGGAAATTCCTTAAAAAATTTGGGATGCAGCTCTATTTTCTTGTGTGGCAGGAGCCCCACGACACAGATTATTCCTACCTGAGACATGTTCACAATCACACAAAGGCAAGCACTGCTTTGAAGGTCATTGTGAACTCTAAGGTGGAAAGAACAGATGGAGAATTATTTTGGGCTGAGTAAGGAAAAACAGGCCCTGCAAAGCCATTCTTCTATTCCATTTCAAAAATCATTAATTTTCATGTACTGCAAGTTTCAACAAGAGTTATTATGGACTTTTATCACCAATGGTGATACAAATGTTTCCCCTCAATTTCCTCCCTTGCAGAAGCCTCATCCAAGTCTAAATCTTTGCCAGCTGCATTCAGGATCAATGATCTGTCAAATGCTCTCACTTCAATAATAGATAAAATTTTGAATATATAAGAAGCTGTCATGTGCTGTGCATGGGAGATACTTCAAGGAACCTCCTGATCTGTTCCTCCACAGCCCTCCCTGACATGCACAGTGGTTTCAGACCTCTGTTTTCCAGGCTGGCACTCAGCTACCAAGCCAAACTACTCCTAGTTGTTCATTTCCTGCCATCCAACAGCCCCTGGACTGCTCTGAGAGCCCAGCTGGGACAGAGGAACAGCATTTTAATACTTTCTGTTCAAATCAACCCTATGGAAAACTCACTTGTCCTACGCCAAACGTACTGATTTCCCTTTGCTTTACCAAGGGTACCTGGAGTACTCAGCTCTCTTGGAATGTTTCAGACATTAGTTTTCAACAGGAACTGCAGTGACAGGACAAGGGGGAATGACTTCAAACTGAAAGAGAGTAGGTTTAGATGGGATATTGGGAAGGAATCCTTCCCTGTGAGGGTGGGGAGGCCCTGGCACAGGTTGCCCAAAGAAGCTGTGGCTGCCCCATCCCTGGAAGTGTCCAAGGCCAGGTTGGATGGGGCTTGGAGCAACCTGGGCTAGTGGAAGGTGTGGAAGGAAGTGGCCCATGCCAGGGGGTGGAACTGGATGATCTTTAAGGTCCCTTCCAACCCAAACCATTCCAGGATAACTCCCTCACTGTGCCCTGCATATACAGACTGCACTTTTTCTTAAGCCTCTTCCCAGCTCTTCCCAAAGTGGCCACCCTAATGTCATGTAAAGATGGTTCGCATCCTTTAGGTATTTAAAAGGTGAAAATCATTTATAAGCACAAGCAAACACTTAATACCAACCCAGCAAGTCTTCACTCAGTATCTTTTCCTTCCTCTGCCTTGATTGTGCACATGAACTTTACAGTCAGAATTTCACTGTGGATAAAACATTACCAAAACCCAAAAGGCGTACAGAGAATTGCCTTGTAACTTTTACTGTAAGGGCCTCAGGATAATTTATAATTTAATATTATGACTTCAGTCAGAGCTGACAAATAGCTCAGGGCTGAATGTTGCTAAGCAATGTTCTACCCAAGTTTACACAGGACCAGGGAGGGGAAGATGAGAGTGGAACAAGGAGTTACAGACATGTTCAATTCCCTGACTAACAGGAAGAACTTCTGCCTTGCCACACTGTTGTGTTTAAAATATAACCCTAAAATACAATGCAAATATGCAACAGCAAAATTGCTTAGAAACACCATGTTTAAGGAAACAAGAGTACAATACTTTATTGACTGAACTTGTGATGCTTCATCAGGATACAGAGACATGACCGTATGTAGGTAGTAAAACAAATCATATAATATATAAACCTCAAAATCATATCTAGGTATGGTTAGAGATGCTTTGTACTGATGACTGTTGCATAACACAGGTTTCAGAGTCACATTACAGGCTAATTAGTTTTCAGAGAGGAACGACCACATTTAAAATGACCAGTTGAGCACTGGTTTGAGATCCTACTGCTAGAGGACCTCCACTGGTATTCCTAGTGGGTAGGATGACTGCAGGATGGGAGGACTCAAATCTGGGAATACTCCTACCTTTTGAAAAGCATGGAAGGCTTGCCCTTTCAGCATCTGTGTAGACACATAAGGACAATCACTTTAAAAGGACACATTTGCAAATCTATGTTGCAACCTTAAACACTCCTGGAAATCAGAACAAATTACTGAGAATGCTGAGAATTGAGTTTTTCTAAGAAAGCACTACAAATGAGATTATTAAAGAAATCTTATATGTCAGTGAATGCTAAGATTGCCTCAAATACTGAGGAAAGCAATAACACTGTGAAAAGTTTTTAAAAGTACCTTTCCATATGTTTTAGTGATGGAGGTCACTACTTTATTTATATAAAACCTTTCCATTTCTGCCACCACCACTTCAAAAATCAGCCAGCCTCCATGAAAGGTATACAAAATCCCTCCAGAAAGGAACTCCCTCCTTGGACCTTGACTTCTCAGCCACAGTTTTTAACCAGCTTGCTTAGATTTCATGTGCATCCTCACAAAGAATAACATCCCAGACATTTCATTTCAAAATGTACTATTTTAACCACATGAAAAAAGCTGAAGCTTCTCAAGCGATGCCGGATTTGACAAGAGCTCCAAATGCTGCTGGCAGCTATCCTTACTTTGCAGGCAACAGCTACAACCAAAACCCCAAATGAGGCTGACCACAACCCAGAAGGCTCATTTTACACAAGTTCTAGGCTGAGGCTCAAAGCCCACGTCCTTTCAGTTGCACACTGTACCAAGAGCTTTTTTTTTCCCCCTGCTGCAGGTTTCCATGGAAATGCATCAGTCACTAATCTAAATAAGTGCGGATGAAGGACGCCTGAAAACCTGGAGCAATTACGCATGTCATTAGAGGGAGAGAATATGATTCAGCCCATCTATTAGAAACGTGGCACAGCTATCGCTTCTATATTTTGGTGCAGCCTTCTAAAAACAATGCTGCTTTATTTTTTTTTTAAACCCACTCTTTTGCTGCCTATAAGAGGCCAAAAAAAAAGAAAAAAAAAAAAAAAGAAAAAAGGCAAATCAATAAAAATACTCCTCACGTAACAGGCACACAGTGAAGTCAGACCGTATCAGTTGCAAAACACAAATGAACATCACACATTTGTTTTGCCATGGCACCTGAAAATTTCCCTTTTCATTCCTGGTCAAAGATACTTCACTTTAGTCATTTTGATGACTAATAAGAAAGTGAATACTTTTATCTGCATTAAAGGACTAGTGAGCCTTAGAAAATGTGATGTAAATAGAATTTCTGATCAATACAATACTAAACACCCATTGGCAACCACAGCATACAGGTCAGGCATATGTGGGCCTCTGCTTATCACAGAGTTGTGGCGTCATTAAGGTTGGGAAAGCCCTCTAAGATCATCAAGTCCAACCATTCCCCCAGCACTGCCAAGGCCACCCCAAATCACGTCCCCAGGTGCCACATCCACATGGCTTCAAAATCCCTCCGGGGATGGGGACTCCACCCCTGGAGACTTTCACTGCTTGGCAACCTTTTCCCTGAGGAAATTCCCCCCGATGTCTCACCTGCCCTCCCCTGGCACAGCCTGAGGCTGTTCCCTCTTCTCCTGTCCCTGTTCCCTGGGAGCAGAGCCTGAATTGCCCCCCGGCTCCCCGCTCCTGTCAGGGAGTTGCAGAGAGCAAGAAGGTCCCCCCTGGGCCTCCTTTTCTCCAGGCTGAGCCACCCCCCAGCTCCTTCAGGTGCTCCTGCTGCTCCAGACCCTTCCCCAGCTCCGTTCCCTGCCCTGGACATGCTCATTCCCCTTGATGGCACCACTGGGAATAAAGTCCAGTTAGTTAGACTCAAACTCACAGCATGTAAAAACCAGAATGAGGGAAAAAACAAAGAGGGGGCACATGTATACATTAAGAACACTAAAAGATGGTACTAAACATCAGCTTGAATATCTATATTATCCTTTATGTTAGCTTTTAGTCCATTAGTTCTTACAATTTCACTTAAATGCCTTTTCTTCATCTGTTGAAATTTTCAAAAAAGGAGCAGAAAGTAGGTCTTCCTTCTCAAATCTGACAATCTTTTATCTACACCTCAAGCCAGACCCTTTCAAGTTTCATGCTCTAACACTTACTGGAATCTAGATTAAGAATTTATTTTAAAAGTGACAGTAAAATTGTTATGAAAGTTAAGATTTTAGACTTCTTCTATGACAGAAACTTACGAAGTTTTATTTATAACACACTTTGAAACCCTCAGGAAATCCAATGGTATGAATGGATCGCTAGAAAATTACAGAAAGAATAACTGGTCCAGTTCTTACCAAAATCCAATCTCAGTGAAGATTAAAGCAAAGAGTGCATGATTATACACACATTTGGAATAATATTTGAACATGTAATTGTAGGAATATACAAATATTACAGAAATTAAATATCTTATAATTCAAATCATGCCATTAGGATGGAATTGTCTAAATTGAAGTAAAAGTGATCACAGTGAATAGTAAAAGACAAGCTTATTATTGCAGGTCAACATTCATAAAGTCACTATGGCTTTTTAACTCTTCAGGGTATTTCTCCTCAGAACAGCTCTGTAATTTAGGGAATGAGGTACCTGAGGCACAGGGAGTGCAAATAGCATTTCAGAGACTCCAGCAAAGGACAAGAGAAGGCAATAAACCTGTTTTAAAGCCATTCAGCTGGAAAAGCACTTTCAGTTTGTAGGTTTAATGATAAAAATGCACATTTGCTGATTGTTACGGAAAAGTCAAAACATATTTCTAAGGTGCCCAAAGGTTACAAAAGTGGAATGGCAAAATAAAATTGTTTTAATTTCCAGATGTTTTCTGTAGGTTTAAATGACTAATTCTTGGAAGCAAGTAGTGATATGAAAATGAATTCTCTTAAGACTGATATGCTCCTGAATCTCCATTATGTTTCCTGCTTAATGCCAAGAAACTAATAAGAAAAAACTAATTATGTTGCATCTTTGTGCTTATGAGATTTTTAGTTATGAGATTTGTTAAAAAGGCTCTGACTGAAGAACCCAAACACTCATGTGGAAAGATAAAATACCCAGGCAGCTGACTGACAAGAAGGGTAGGGATGGTTCCTGAGTCGCAGTGAAAGGGAAGTGCCTGTCAGCTCCACCTCAAAGAGGGAAAAACTACAACTAGAACTGGCCCTGGATCACAGGGAAAGAATTCCTGGTCTCTCAGCTCTTCTTTTCTGGGGCCCAAGCCCAAAGGGACGAGTTCACACACTGGGCTGGCACCTGGAAGGGCCAGAGGATTCACTGCTCTGTCCTGCAAAGCATTCAGGGTCAGAAGAGCTTCTCCCCAACTAAATGAGGAGGAAAATAACAGAGAGGAATTTCTGCAGCCTCTGAACTTACCATGGTTGATGAGCTTCTCTAGAATCACAATTCATTTTTCTTCCCCCATCTTAAAGAAAAATTATGTAAAAGGCTTGAACCTCCCAGCTCACTTAGGGAAGCTCCCAAAACCACTTTCAAACCTGAAAATGTGACAATACAGCCTTGACCTAATAAAAACCTGTATATTGTGGACTTTGTGACCTCTAAAGTTTGAATGGAAATAGACAAAGAGAAGTGGAAGAGATTTTGAATTTGTGAACTTTTGCTTTGCAGTGGTGTCTGAAACACGGGGTGTACTTAATTGAGATATCTACTCAGTAGGTTTATTCCTTTCTAAAAATGTAATTGAGTGTATTAAACCCACCTGCATTAGCCATCTCTCTTTTCTTGATAATCACACTCCCACCTTCTCACCCTGCTCCCTCTCTATTTAACTCCTTCTCACATATAAATTGCACCTCAGCACACTAAAACTTAATCCTCAAAGAGACCATGCAAATCTAATCCCCCAAATATATAATTCAAAAATCCCATTCCATTATTTACCATAATCCCGCACACAGACAGCACGAGGAATAATCACCTAACAGTGATAATGATTTGCACAGCTTGAAGAGTTCTTTTGACACTCAAAATGATCCAACTGGTTAAACAATCCTGCTTTAATACATCACTGTCTAATTACTCTTCTAGGGCACTACAAGTTATTGGCAAACATCACAATCATTTTAGGAGAGAAAGGACAAATAGCTGCTTTTAGATAATCTTCTTCCCCATCACACAACCTGGAGCTGACAACTTGTCACCTCGATGGCATTATGATGTCAAAATTGAGATAATATTGGTGGAATGGAAATGCCTCATCTAGAAATGAGGAAGAGGAAGAAGGCAGCTAAAGGCAGGCCTGCTATTGACAGCACAGGATTTACAGTGAAATGCAGTTCCACCAGCTTTAAGTGCCTTTTGTTATCAGGAGATGATCTGATCGATAACTCACATCACTCCTAAGACCCCATGTATTTCCACAAATGCTCAGCCCTCTGTAGGATTCTTGTGGAAGCTGCCCCAGGTTGACAGTCATTTCCTTTTCTTTTTTCCACTGTGAATTCCTTATTCCTGTTGGCTTGCAATCACAAAAATCAATTGAGAGAATGTGTGTGTTGACAGCAGCAGCCCAGCTGCAGCGAGGTGTTTTCAGGACTGAGCAGCAGGGAGCTCCTCCCAGAACTAAAGTAGCAATAACACTTTTCAAAGCTTTTTCTCAACAAAATCGTTGTTGAGAAAACAAAATGCTGTTTGCACATATCAATTTCTAATCCTGTTTGTAGATACCAAACACTCAAAATAGGTAGCAACTAAAACAACCTGCCTTCCATCCAGGGATATTCCAGGTAAAGCCAGTAATCCATCATTTCATGTTGGCACTGTTTACTTTATTAAACACACTTCAAAGACCTGACTTTTCACACTCCCCACAAAAGGTTGTGCTGAATGCCATCTGCTTTATTCCTGAAGGAATAAAAGCCACTATACATTTTGCTTTGAGATAAAGTGAATCAGAATGGCCCTTACTTAGCCAAAAGAAAAAGAGGAATGAGGAGCCTCCTGAATACATAGAGATCTAATGAAATGGACTTCTTTATCCCAAAAGTCAGAAGAGTAGAAGTCAGTGGGAAGAAAGACAAGGCCTCATCAGCTTTGTGGAAAGCACAAAATACAGAGAGAAGAAAAATCCTCTAAAATACATATATATAACTTGATTTAAAATAAAGTACAATTAAAATGTATATTTACAATGGATATTTGGAAAATCCTGGAGGAGACTTATTAGGCCAAAATATTTCCTGTTTTACTTTGTTTCTCTTTTAAAACTATGCTTATGAGTCAATTTTATTTCCCTCTGCTATCACAGTTAATAAATACATTTCCAAACCAAACTAGCACTAAAATTTTGCCCACTGGGATTGTAACACAACCCAGCATTTCCAGCTGTCCTCCTCTGGAAGGGGCACTCACTAAAGGCATCGCAGAAAACCAAAAGCAGACCCAACCTTTGGCATTTCCCACACCCAGAAGCAACACAGACCACTTGGAATAAGCAACAGCAATTAAAGAAGGTGAGATCTACTGTCCCATGCAACTATTTGGAAACAGAATTTAGCTGAAGGTTTATTCAGCTCAGAAATTTGTAGCTGCAGCTTGGGAGAAAATCCCAGAATCTGACTTCTTCCCTTCCCAAAAGCATGGCTGTGGACACTGGGAAGCCCCAGATGATGCCTTTGACCACCAAAGATTTTGAAGACATTCTCCAGGATAACAGGAGGCAATTTGGTGTTATTTCTGCTCAGTTAAGCACAGTAGTGATGAGGTTTTATCACACTCCCATCTATTTTATAGTTTCACACAGTTAAAGCTTGTGTTGCTTTCTTACATGTTTTCTTTAAAGTTTTCTGTAGCAGTTATTAATTTTCAGAGTTATTTTCCTGCTGTACAACACCCTGCATGGCCATTAAGCAGCTATTAGTATTGTGTATTTTATCTTGGCATTTATGTTGCATATAAAAAGATGAAAGAACCATCAACCACTCTCTTTTCATTTATTTCTAACTCACTGAGTACATTTCCAGTAAATTATGTGAACTAATGGAATCTCCCTATGTATAAACCCAATATTTATTACTAGTGGACAAGACTATAGAAAATAACATGTAACTATTTATGTCAGGCCGCAATACAGACAGGATCTGACATACACAATCAGCTTCTGATCCTGTGGGATAAATTAACAGGCACAAGAGACCACCCTGAACAGGGTTTTTTGTATGGCAGGATATATATGTTGTTTTTTGGTTTTTTGAAGGCTATCTATCACAAGTTTAAGCAACTTCAGTAAATATTCCCACAATGTATCCATTTTTTCCTTCTCTATTTCCTGTCTATTTTATGAGTGCAGTCCTTTCACAGAGAGGAGGAGTGAATGTATACTGCTTCAAAGGGACTGGGAGGGAACAAGCACAGAGTGGGATGAAGGCAATATGAATTATATTTTACATGTTTAGAGCTCATGCTGGTTTCTACCAGTAAAGCTTCAGCTTAATTTATTTTTAAATGAATGTATTTTTGTGTTATTAGTTTTCAAACAGTTTGCACACTGCTGGGGTAACCAATCTATCATGTAGGTAAGACAAAAAAATAGCATCTGTTCTTTCCCATAGCAACCAGGACTGAATCAAAGAGAGGTCCCTTGTGTGTTGATCATGTGGAAACAATTTGTTTGAGAGATGCTACAGCATCATGGATCCAAATCCATGAGAGACCACCTCTGCCACAGGCTGGAAGTGGAACAGGCAGCTGACACAACTTCCAAAGGATTTAACCTGTTTGGGAGGAGTTCAAGAGATGCTGAGCAGCACAGACTGTTTATTTGAGAGAGAGCACTGAGTCCTGCTCTGAGGATTATCCTGTAAAACATTTCAATGTTTTGAATGGCAGAGCTTCCTGGTGTGTGAGGCAAGAAAGAAAGAACACCAAAACAAAACCAGCTACAGCTGCACAGACAAGCTTTTGGAGAATAAGCCTGTGGGAAGGACCCGAAGATCTGAGCAAAGTGGGAGAGAAGAGTAAGGAGGGCGAGAGACAGACAGGAGTTGTTGTGCCTTTGGGCCAAAGCATAGGAATAGGACAAGCTACAGGAAATAAGGGAATGCCAAGCACTGATCTGTTAGAACTATCACAATCATGTCCAGGAAGAATTTGTCTTCAGAGAAGGGTCAGGAATTAAGCTCAAATATTAAGAAAATAGGAAGGAAAACTATGGAAACTCGTCTAATCTTTTTTTTTCTTCTTCATTTTTTTAGAGCATAGATTCTCAAATACATTTAGAGGGTTATTATCATGGTTTTACAGAACAGAAGATGAAAAATAGAAACTATCAATAGCTACAAGGATTCTATACAACAGATGCAAGCTCTATTGACTTCAGATGACATGAAAATGTTTGTAACAAACACTTTACTGCATTCAAATCCCAGTTCCCTACACTCCTACTGTTTCTTCCTTGGCTTAAGAGGAATGGCACCTGGTGAGTTCCCCTCACCTTCATCTCTTACTGGGAAGGAGATTAGCATTACCTTCAAATAATGAGGTTTTTGTTAACAGCTGTTATTTTTACATAAAGACATGAAAAGGTATCAAAATTTGTAAGGATTAGAGTGCTGGACATCGTTTTTCTTTGCTGCAGAAGTTGTTTTGGTATTTGGTTCAAAACTAGAAAGTTCCTCCGTTGTTATGAGGGCACTTGAGAGACTGGCACAGAGAGAGGCAGCAAATGAATGCTCTTGAATCTGAAAAAAGCTGGAGACCCAAAAATCTCACCAGCTGTACTGCAAAATTCAGGTGGTGCAGCCAGCACAGAAAGCAGAGCGTTCCACCTTAGCAAGCCCTTTCCTCAGTGCCAGAGAGGCAATAAAACCATCTGGCAGAGCAGCCCCAAGCACTGCCTGCAATAAACCACTTTACTCCACGGCACAGCGTTTACAGCCACTTGAGGTACTTCAGCTCTCATTTTGAATTAGAACAAAACTGATGAGTCAGACCTGACACACGGAGAAGAAATCAATGATGACTGCTTTTACTCATCCCCAAATATGCCAATGACTGAGGGAAGGCGACTGCTGTGCAGCCAGGTGGTACTTAGGGCTCTTGCTAGGACAGTGTGAGTGTGATTATTAACCAGGTTCTGCAGCTCTGTGATAGTTTTGCTACTGGTTTTATCAAGGAATGATCCTTGTGTCTAAGTGGAATTCCTGATGAGCTTCTGAGAGGCTGGTTATCATCACATTCCACACACACACCTTCTGCAGCCGTAGGAGAGACAATATGAGTAAGTAGCCCCACTCATCCTCTGATTACCGGAGTTTTCCCGCAGTTCTGCTCCGCAGAGAGCTGCTCCTGGTGACGGGAGTCTGAAGTGCTTTGAAGATGTAATCTTAGCTGGAACATTTCCTAGTTATTGACTATGATCTCTGAGGAATGTGAACATAGCACACTACAGATTTCCTATATCTGCATTAATCCATAATATAAAAACATATTTCCATAGATACCACCTAGGGAAGTGTTCAAAAACGTTTACACATTATTATTAGAACTCAAGATAAACTACACTGCTTAAGAAGAGCAGCCTCTGAAATAAGAAAACAGAGTAAAATGCTTCCTTGCCCTCGTCTCCTACTTCCCTGGCATGTCCTTTCTTAAGTTTTGATATCCAGGCAGAAGTAAGAGTGAACTGAAAAGCGGCTGAACCCAAAGGAAGCATTAGAGCCGATTTCCCCTAAATTCGGTACACAAAGGTGCCATCTAGTGCCCATGTGCCGAACACCATAGCTGCTCCCACCAGTGCAGCTCAAACACACTCACGTAACTCTGATGTGCCTCTTCTCTTTATTATTCTCTGGGTGTGCGTGTGTGAGAAACAGAAAGGGTAAGTTCTTAACCAGACTATTTTTATTCCAAGACATCTGACATCCCTCAGCACATTTGTCACTTCCTCCGTGCTCCAACTACTCCATCCGGAACGTGGCTTCTGTCTCACTGAACATTTTTAGGATAATTGTCTCCGTATGCATCTACAAACAGATGAACACCGAGGCACTTATGGTCTCCCAGTATTTTCCAGACAGGAAAGATACTCTTGGCCTTGCTACCTGTATCTTACATACAGAGCCGAAATGACCACATCAGCACCCTGGTCAGCTCTTGTTCTCGTAAGAGGATATTTTGTGATGTGTTAGTGAAGTCTGTAATATTTCAATTCCCTTGCTTATCTTTCCTTCCCTCCTTTAGGAGACTGGGAGTCTGTTGTGCTGTGTGACTAATGCTCATGATAGCAGCATAAAGTTTAGTATACAAAAATATCAGAATCATGCTGATAAATAAAATCAGTTCAGGACAACACAACAGCTCCATCTAAATAATATTACTAGAATTTTCCTATTTTAAAATACTGCTATTTTCTGCCACTGGTTTTCTCCTGACATTGGCTAACAGATCTGGCTTTTGATTAACAAGTTAATTCTTACAATACTCTTCTTCCATTAATTTTGACTTTATTTGGAAAAAAGTAATCTTTAGATGGCAGGTGACAGGAGAGGAGGTGAGCACTGGTTTCAGTAGCACTCAGAACACAGGCTGGGCTAGTAGGATGCTCATCCCAAACTTTGGAAGCAATAAATGCAGAACCAAGTCACATGAAATCTCCCTAGGGATGGCTCTTCAGAAAACATGAGTAAGGTCATATTCTTTGGCAACAAAGGGAAACTCCTGAAAAGTCCTCACACTCTTGATGAAATTGCCTACTAGGAAATACAAGAAAAGGCTTTCGCACAGTATCAGGAGAGATCCACCAGAATATGTATGGATAAAACTGTAATACCTGACAGACTGAAGGAACACTGTTACCATCCTTTTTCACTGCCAGGCGGTGGGTTAAGATAAACTCCTCATAGAAAACATGACTATTTACACAGGGTTTACCTTCCTCTCTATAGATACATCAAAAAGCACCAGGAAAAAAAAAAAGGTACCTAAATGAAAGATAATTAATCTAACAAAGAAAACCCCAGCAAGAACTGCAGTGCTCTTTGGGCAACAGTTCTAAGGGCTGGTACAAGAAGACTCAGGAGAAAGGAGCACCTTCTCATGCCCGTTTTTTTGGCACACTGGTGACCTTCTCTGAAGCCCAAAGGGAATTTAAACAAGGGGCACAGAAGAGTTGCACACACACACAGAGCATCCAGAAGTTAAATCAGAGAATGAAATTCGAGCTTTGGTTGTGTCTTCTTAAAATTCTGCTACTGTAGGTAAAGATAATTGATTTTATGTAAGGAAGAGATGCAATCAGCACATTAGGAATGTAGGAAAGCTCCTGAATATTGAAAGCCCAGACAGAGATACCAGAACAGTCAGAGTTATTGAGAAATAATTCCTAAACAGATGCTTCAGGTTTTGCTATCCTAATGGAGTTAATTGATTTGTGTAAGGCAATATTTTAACTTTAAGAAGGCTTGATTTGAATATTGCCATCAAATCATTAAATACACTCATCAAATGCACACAATGACAATTCAAAATATGTTCTTGGTTCTGAGGTGTTGAAAAATGTCGGGCACTAGGTCATACATTCTGTTTTTAAGATGATTTATAGAGTATATTTTTCTCTTTGCACTTTAGAATAGCCCACCAAGAAAATTAGGGTAGAAATCTCCAAACATGTCTTCCTTTTCAGTCTTCATTAACAACAAGGAAGAGAAAAACCAATGCAAATTTTTGGGGTTTTCATATTCACATGAAAGCATGTTTGACCACACAAGAAAAAATTGCAAAGTCACCAGTAAAACCTGATTTAAGGCATCAAAAACAAGTGGTAAAGTATATATGGCATGCTCATGTTTCATAGGAGGGAAAATCACCATGTTATATTGTGCAGGTTTTGGAAAAAACATTTAAGATGCGTCTTTGCAAGCTAAAGCCTTTCCTTAAAAACAAACCATTTTAGCAATAGTATATGTTTTACAACTACAGCTTTACAAATGTCTTTTATCAGCAATGATAAAATTGTAGGTGTCCTAATGGTTAGTATCAGCCCTATTTCAAGAAAAATGCTCCAGAAGAAATAGTTTCCAGGAAATCACTGCTCTCTGACGTTCCTGAATAGCAATAATGTTAAATCATAATTATTCATTGATGTTAGCAAAAACATTAAAGCTGCTCTTTCATGTTTCAGGGGGTGGGATGAACGGGGTTTCTTATTTTCATGCTCCTTTAAGGGATTTGCAACCTTTACCTCAAAGCTTGACTATAAGAGACTGCTTGGGCAAAATTAATTTAATTTAAAGGCATACAGTTAGAATGGATTAAAACAATTTTAAAACAGAATGACAGGCATTAGGGCAATTTAAATTTACACTTGCAGTTCAAATTACTTTTCATGATACCCACAACCTTTTTGTGACTCAAATATTCTTTATTATCCTAGTCTGTGTCTCCCAAAATGAGCCCAAATCCAGGTTGATGATAGGGCTGGGTGTGGGCATGCCATGCTGGGAACTAAGTAATATTCAGGCAATAATCATTTCAAGCTTATTTATTTTTCACTCAAAACAAAATGCTTTGAAATGGTAGCTGAAAGTCAAACCCTAAATCTGCCACTTAGTGACAGCTTGCATCATTCACAGCCTGCACTGTAAAAGGTTTTTCCAGGGTTAATCTGCAAGTTCTGGTTTAAAAACCAAAACAACCACTGTCCTCCCAAATGCTTCCCAGAACAAGATTCCATAAATCAGGGATAAATGGTATTTTCAGCCTACCCATTTCAGTATCCAAGTAATCTGTTTGAGCTATCTGAAACACAAGGATTACCAAGGGGAAATCCTGGTCAGGGGTGAATCTTATTACAAAGCCCAGATCCTCTTCCCTGTGTGCAGCAGACTACCTGTGATACCACCAGCAGCTATTTTCTTTCTGTTCTACCAACATCTTGGCCCAAGCATGGATGGGAGCCTGATGCACACAGGAGACCGAGACACTCATTCAGCAGGGAGTTTTAAGCTGGTGCTCCAGCAGCCTGCCTTCTGTAAAGTAAATTCCATTGAGTTAACTCAAAGCAAACAGTAGGACCATGAAAAAAGGGTTAAAAAATAGCCTGTATGAAGCTTTCCATGAAAATTCCTTAGAGGCACAGTTGCTGTGACTGTATGAAAAACACAGTTCTCTGAGCTGGTGGTTTAAACTATTGGTTTAACTTGGCGCCTTGAGGAAGGCTGGTGCAAATGTGTGACCCAAACAAGCACTTCTCCCTCAGAGCTGCTCCCAGACCTGTGTAATGCCTCAGAAAAGACTCTGCTACACTCCCAAACAGCAGCTTTCTGTGCGTGGCTGCCCTGTTCCCCCTGTGTATTTGTGCCTCAAATACACAGATCTGACTGGAATGTGACTGCAAGTCTCCCGCTTTGCCCACTCCAAAGGCACGTGACAGTGGCACAGAAGGGAAAAGACCTGGACACACAGCCATTGGCAGGAGAGCGCTCAGCCTGCCCTAGTCTGGGAAGGTGTTAGTCCCAGCCATTCCCTGGACAGCAAGGGCTGGGATTCAATAGGGATGCAAACTGACCTGACCGCTGACTCAGGAAAACACCTTCCAAAGGGGTGCTTTTAGAGCAAAACCTCCTTAGGTGCTCACACCTTCTTTCCCAAAGAGGACAGTGCCACCACAGGATGCCAGCCTGCCCTCAGCTGCATTTCCGTCCGACCCACAGCACAGCCCTGGAGCCCGTCCTGCCCACACCCATCCACACTTTAGCTCCGTACACACAACCTCAGTCACTGCCCAAACAAGGAGAAGGGCACGTTGCTTCCCTTACTTCCCCTCTTCCCATTTGCCTTTGGAGTCTCCTTTCTTTCATCAGGTGTGCCTGTGGGGAGCGACTCCAGCCCCTGACACATCCCAGCCAGAATGTGCCAGCGCTCCATCCTCCAGGGGACCGGCGGCACCCTCTGCCCCATCACTCCCACTCCTGTCTTCCCAGGCCTCAACCCACGTGTTCACCACTTCATTTTTGTCCAAATGTTCCCCCAGACACTCTGGGAAGAGGGAAGCTGGAGCAGCAGCCTGGATTCCTGCAAGGTAGCAGCCGACAAAACAACCTCCTCTACTCCCTGGGATCCCATCAGTACAGGTCCTCACCGTGCCATGGGAGCTGCCCATCCTTTACATCCTTCAGCTTTCCACTTCATTTATCAAGCTCTGGAATCCATTCCCAAACAAATAAATAAGGTTTGATGCTTCCTCAGGAAAACACACCTGTGCTTTCCCTCCTTGGTGTCACACACAGGGAGAGCTCCACTGAGAGGAGAGCAGAGCTCTACAATCTCAGGTGTGATTGGAACCTTGTTTTCTTTTGAAGCATCATTTTTGAGCCCAAAGGTAATTTCCAGGTCATAATTTCTTTAAAAAGAGTAAAAGTCCACACATCACATGTTCTAGAAGTGTGATTATTCCATATATCTACATATATTTATATACACAGCTCTTGCTGTCAATCTATCCATATGCACACATACAAAAAACATGGGTAAAAAGTGGCAGCAGATGAAAACTATCCTTTTCCATATTCAGCTTTTCTGTCCTCATAAAGATTCAACAAAACTCAAAAAGCCAGAACACAAAGCAACCAATAATGCTTTTTAAAATAAAAAAGTCCTGTGAATCAAGAGTAAAAATATGAGGGAAAACTTCTCTACGTGTTCCTTTACAATTACACAATATTTTTCAGGACACCAGTAGATGCTTTCTCAAGTTTGTCTCTTGCAAATAACATGACAACTTGAAATTTATCCATGTTTATAGTTCTATTGGAAAACACTGGGAGAATCCCAAACCTGTATGTACTAATGACACCCTAACTAGTTTTTCAATATTGTTTCCATATAGCACAACCTAAGAAATTGGATGCTGTTTTCAAAGGCAAACTCTTCATATCTTTTGATACTAAGCAGATCTGATGGTAAATTTTACCCTTTTGCCTTATTTGTCACCCAGATCAATCTAGGAGAAGAATAATGAGCTATTTACTGATTTTTTTTACTTTCAAAATATTCAGTAACACATCAAACAAAACCAGCAGGAAGGTTGCCACGCTGGAGTCACTAGTTAATAAGTGACATTTTCCCTTTTTGTTTAGACATTCCTACACTAGGCCTCCATTTTACAGAAAACTCAGGTTTGGTGCCTTTTTAAAAAAATCACAAATATGATAAATTTCTCACCTAATGGAGCAAAACAGCCTTGCAAGAACTTTCTCAAGTATTTGGCTGATGCTTTAAAGCCCATTAACTTAAGTACTTCCACTTAATTTTCAAATGTTGTGTATGAGTTGCAACATCCTATAAAGTAAGGTCAGGACTTCAATAAATTCTAAGAGTTTATTTTTGAACAATATTTACAACACATTTCAATTTTCCACATCTGTCCATGTGGTGAAACCTCAGTGAGCCCCCCAGGCCAGAAGCTGCGGTGGAGCTCACCTGAGTCCTTCAAGTTTATCTTTAGTATATTTTCAGAACTGAATGCTGAGACACCTATCAAAATTAATACTTGAAAGCATCTTGTTAGAGGTGAAGCTTCTAATTAAATAATCAGTATCACCTGCACTTATTAGACAGCTAATAAGATATATGCTAATAAACTCAACTGTTTAATGAGGGAAAGAAATTCAGTAACATTTAACAGTTCTCTTCCCATACACAATATGGAAAACACAACTTTAGTTTCAAGGTCACTGAGACTTTAAACACACCAGTCACTGTTTTAGAAACAATTCATATGGAGTTTTACACATAAACTTAAAAATAATATGTATATATTTCACAGGTCAGTAGCACTATTAGACATACATTTAAACACACAGACAAAATCTTCCTCTTACATCTGTCCATCTGCTGCCCAGAGTACAGGTTAATTCCTCGCCAGGTCAGCAGCATACACCATAATTTATAAGCAAATAATTAAAACAAATGGGTAAGAGTAATAGAAAGATTTCAAGTGTCCATCTGAAAACAAACAACACCCTTAAAACTTGTTTTCTAAAAGTGAAACAAGAATGAGAGAAGAACAAACAAAATTGCATCTGATTTACCAGTTCTCCTAACTACTTAGAAACTAGGAATTTTAATTTCCTTCAATTGCCTTGGAGTGCAGCCTTCCTGGCAAAACCCCTCCTAACAACTTAGCATTGTGTACTGCTGCATTTCTGGAGGATTTTTCATTTTTTCTTCTTCTTTGAGTGAGCAAATAAAAAGAGGGGAAAAAATAGAAAGAACGCAGAGAGGAAGGACCAGAACTGCCCCAGAGCTACAGAAGCCTTGATTATTAAATATATATATATAAATGAATCCTTCTTTCACAGCCCTGTACTGGACTGTCTGAGGAGAGAGAGTGTTTAAAATCAGGCTGGATACTGTGATGTTATCAGCAAAGAGCTACAGCACCACAACCCCCCTTTCCAGACAAAGGAACCCCTTATCTCCAGACTCACTGTTACACCTTTTCAGCCAGATTTTCCTTCTGTCTCAGAGCAGCCAAGAGTTCACAGCTGGGGTCACACCAGTACTTACCAGTAAACAGAAAAACCTCAAGAATTATGTTTCTCTTCCAATTTTGCCTTGCACCTCTCCTCTGATTTTATCAGTTTTCCTTACTGCAGTGCCCTTGTATTTGATCTTTTTTTTTCTGGGGCAGGCACTTACCAAAAATCACCACTTTATATTATATTTTTAACATCCTTTGATTCTTAAAAATAAATCAATCACTGTTTCTTCTCACAGTCTTTTATTCACTGCATATAACTGTATCTTGTCTTTGGACAGTAAAATCTTAGCAAGATACATTTATGATTTTCATGAAAGTGCCTTGGACTTTCCTATCCTTATATGAATTTCCCTTCAACCAGTGGCTGCAGACAGGCATGGAAGCAAAAAGCAGTGCCACAATGTAAGAACAGCACATGCATTATCTGAGAGCTGCTCTATTTAGGCATCATTTTCCTGATCACCTCCAGCACTGTAAGGAGATGCTGTCTCATCTTCCTTAAATTAATAAGAATTTGATCTCAAATAACTGGGGAGTGTTTCAAAGAGTTTTCAGCCTCTGTTGTCAGGCCTTTTATCTGAGCCATTAAAAATCAGAAGGGAAAAAAACCCCAATGTGTCATTTAGTACAGGAGAAAAAGATGACTTATCAACACTTTTGGAATACAGATCTAAGGCTTGCCTTGCTTTCTGTCAGCCATTTTAAGGAAATGCTTTTAAAAGTGCTAAATGAAATTATTTAACTGAAAAATGGCATTTTATTTAATCCTGATAGATACCTAGAATGATTTTACCAGGAGTTGTGCTCAGATAGAAATAATATTTGTACAGGTGCATCAGGGAATCCTGAGAAAACAGAATTTTAGGGAGAAAATGGATGTAAAATAAAAGCAAAAGCTAATACCTATTGCTACTGTCATTTAAGATATTTATAGAAAGAACAAGCACTAAGTATAGTTGATCATAGGTTCATAAGATATTTAGAAGTATCTCTAATTAAAAGAACCCAATCCCCAAACTATCAGTATACGGAAGAGATGTCAGTATTAAAATCCATATTATTTATGAAATTTGAAATGCTCAGAAATTCCAGAAGGTGAAAGCTAAGGATTTTTGCCTATTAGCAGTCATTGAGATCTGATAAAACTGATAAAAATCAAATAACCTGACCCAGATTTTGGTGGGTTGAAAAAAACCCCATGTTTTGTGTGAATTTTCCACAAGAACCAGGAATCAAAAAACTAAGTTTTATCTCAGGATTTTTAGCAGATATTGCCTAACAGCGCTGCTCAAATTCTGCCACAAGATGAAGTATTCTCTCTTAAACTAATAATTGGGCTTAAATTACCCAGGAGGCTTTATCACTATAAATCACTCACTTTATAACTTTTACTTTTTCATCCTTCTGAAGTAATTTGTGACATGAGACATTTTTGATGTCTCTATATGCTCTCAGACTTTAAAATGTGATTTTGAACAGAAAATGTGCACACATCACTGGAAGCAGAGGGAAGACACGGGAACTCCGTTCTTTTGGAGGCATTCCTCCAAGTCTGCACTCCTTTCATCCTGTGTGGTTTGACAGACAATTTCTTGAGGGGGAAAAAAAGAGCCAGAAAAGGCAAAACTCAACACCTGCATGTCTGTGTCTGATTTCACACCTCGGCAACCGCAGCTGCACTGGAAATGTTGAGTTTCCTGACATGTACCCTCACTTTAGGTTGCTGTGCCATTTCTTTTTAGCCTGTTTGAAGGCTGTGGGGAATTGTGCTGCTCCTCTGCATCTGATTAGAGTTATTCCTAAGTGGCTCTTGGCAGGCATGGAAATGGAAGGGAAAGGGATGAAGTACATGGCAGCCTAGGAGCCGAGACAGGCAAATATTATGAATTAAAAATTACTTATTCAGAGATAAAGATGCAGACAGGCTTACATCCATCCTCTAAAAGCACTAGGCTTGCTTTTTAATTTTTTTCTTTTGAACAATTTATTTTATGTTTTGGCTTTGTTCTCTTCTCAAACACTGGACAATGAAAGTATTACCACAGAATCCTTTACTTTACTCTTTCTTCATACTAGACTCATCTCCTGGGCAAAGGAAAACCACTGTCCTTTGAGAAAGGAGCTGGCAGACTCACAGTTCCAAAGCATTCGAACAAACACTCCCACTACAGTGAGAAATCTCTACTGCACCTCAGTCAGCAGACCAAGAGTGAAAGAATGGAAGGCCTTTCGGGGCACAGCACACAGGACCAGTCGTGTAGGAAGATAACTCCAGCCCACAGCCAGCCTGCAGATAAAAACAGCTCTCCCGTTCCCTCTGCCTCCCAATTCCCATTATTATTGAGTGATGATTCATTTCGAAGCCTTTTCCCAAACTGCTGTTTATCATTACTGTGAACACAAATGCCTTGCTCAGCAAAGCTAAAGTGCAGAAACTTGCTGAGGTTCATTCTTTCAATTTCCATCACTTGAGACAAAAAGTGCAGTTGATTTACATCCTCAGCTACAGAGGGTTGTCAGAGTTAGTTGAATATGACTACACCAAGCTCCTGTGTCAGCTGGGCTCTGTGGGTTGGCTTGCCAGCACCTCAGATCTAGTTGCTTGCATTGATTTTTTTTTCCCCCCTCCCAGCATAAAGCAGTTTTCCCACTGTTTGATGGAAGGGAATGCAAAAATAAGGTGTACAGTATATCCCCGATCTTTCTAAACCATAAATCAGAGCCCAGAGTATCTTTATGGATCGCTGTGCTGAGGTTTGTCACTGATCCCCATCTTTTTTGATGACAAATTTGTACAGGGGAAACATATTGTGGAGCAGAAATCACTCCTCAAAAGGTGAAACTTTTCAGCATCATATGAGCCAGGTGGCTGGTTGTGCAAAATATAGAAGCAAGGCAGAAAAGAGTGTTTCAGAGGTCAGAGCTGTGGACAGCATCCTTCAAGGCAGGGACACTTACTGAATACCTACCACTTTGGGCTGTGGGTACCAGGGTTTGTTAGTTGGGCAGCGTTCCTCCAAAAGGCAAGGATAAAATTTCCTAAACACTTCAGTGTGACTGCAGAGCCCACAGTTACGACCCTGACTGGGATTACAATGATAATATTCTAAAGGTATAATATTCATCTCCTGAGTTTTCAATCCATTTGGAATGGCTGACTTTGTATGCACATCACAGCATCCCTTTGCAATGATAAACCCACTTACACGTGGGGCATTCTTGTCCTTTCAGCTTGATTTTAACCCGGGTTTATATCCTCTTTGCCATATTAAGTCCAGCCATGGACTGCACTGTTCAGTCAGAACACATTTCCAACTATCAGGCTTCTCAGCTCTTTACACAGCTGACATGAGGATGCTTGTGACTGACTTCCCCAATAAAAAGATGCCTTTCCTTTCTTATACATAGAAATTCCTTTTATACTCCCTCCATTTAGTCCTTCCAGCTGCAGCAATGTTTTGTCTTTACCTGCTGCTGTTCACGCCAAACAGTTTAAGCCGCACAATAATTTTGTCACAGATACACAAGTACCTTCTATTCAAGGTGAAACATGTGGAAAGAACATTTATCAAAACTTATTATCAAAAACCTTGAGGTGCCCATCAGTTCAGATAACATCTCTTATTTGCAGGCTCTTCTGCCTCGTTGAAACTCTCTTCATTGTAGTGGTTTTCAAAGTTGTTTAATATATAGAATATTTCAGAGTTCTAGTAATTTCCACAATGTTGCTATCTATTCTTACAGTTGCCCTTCTGGTTGAAAACTACCCAGAACTAATCCTAACAAATGAGGAAGGAATTGTTTAAAGAAGATTTTGTTAATTTGGATTGTTTATAAGAGGTGGGTCATTAAGGGAAGAGGCTGGATGAAAAGATCTTTTGCTTTCTGTTTTTCCTCTTCCACTGCTGGACTTAGCACAGAATCATGAATCAATTATATGTGATGAGGCAGTGGCTTTACTTCTGTTATGTCCAGACAGCAAATCTGGTAAACCAAGGCTCCTGTAATTCTAGGAGGACCAGAGCTACAACTTACAAATTCCAGAATTACACGACCTCGGGAAGCAGCAGGAGCTCGGGACATTCCATTTCCATTCCACACTGGGATGCAATGGGGTGCACACACACACAGGCCATATTTCTGTGGGATGCTCTGGAGTTCATCTGCCTCATGGAGTACACCCAGGAATGACACTGCTTTGGAATTCACCTACCACACTACTACCCTGAGATGTTTCAAAATGCAGAAACAAAGAACACCAAAATTTCATTTTCTAGCCCCATCCTTCACATGGAAGGTGAAACCGGACAGGTTTGACATTCACTGTAAGCTAAAGAGAGCATAAACTGGGGCAATTCAGGTTTTCAGAGCTTCAAGCAGCCTAAATATGTCCACAGAGGACACAGTCCAGGCTGAAACTTGTGTTGTGGTCTATATTTCACTGTTTGTCCCTGTCACGTCCTGTGTATCCCTGGCCCAACTTCCACTTAAGCCAAACAGCACACATGTATTTCCATGGAGTTAAAGCGGTGGTGACTGTTCCAAAAGGCAGCATGGAGAAAAGCAGCTTGGAGGTGGCAAGGAGAAGAATATTGCAGACACAACATGTGCCAAGCCCCTTGTCCACAGAGGACAAAGTTGCTGCCAGCTACCAGTACAGCAGCTTTCTTTCCTGCAGAAAGGCAGATCAATGTTCTAGCAGCCTGGCTGCTACATTGCCTGGGAAGGTGTTGTGCTAATTATAAAAGGGGGCAGTGGAAATGAGGGAGAAATCTGTTTTTATTGAATGCACAAGGTGTTGAAAACCAAGAACGCGGAATACAGAAAAGTCTGTGCTTCAGAAATAGTCTGTGTGGCAAAGGATGCATTTTAGTAACACAACTTTGGCTTGTTTGGGAACTTCTGGAATCTAGAGGGAATACTGGATAAGGAAAACTGCGATTTCTGCTTTTAATATCTACGTAAAAGGAAATGGGCAAGGGAACTGTGCTATTACTGATAATCTGTCATTGTATTTTCAAGTAGCTGGAAACTCAGGAGAGATACCAAGCGTTTAAATACAGACACTGCGCAGGAAAGGACTGGATGTGCCACCTCAGTACCGTGCTCTGGTGGATGGACAGGGGATATGATCGCTCAAAGGCTGGACTCCATGATCTCAGAGGTCCTTCCCAGCCTAAATGATCCCGTGATTCCCTCGTTTGGGAAGAGAACTCCCAGTTCAGCGGCTGCTGGGACCACCAGTGACACTAGAGGTCAGCATGGGAGCATCTACATTTGCATGCCAGGCTGGGTCAGCAATGTGCCCTGAGGGTGCTGCCTCCTCTGTGCCCCTCAGAGCCTGAAACTGGGTTCTTTCGGGGGAAAATGAGCTCCTGACCCACTGCTAATGGTCACTGAAGCACCAAGTAGATCTAGCCCGAAATACGCTCCCAGGGCTCCAACAGTTGCTACAACTACCGACAAGGTGTATCCCAGGGCACAGGGCAGAGGAATGCAGAGAGCAGGCTAAGGAAGGAAAAGCCATCCTACAGCAGTATTAAAAATGAGGCTGGGACTAAAGGAAAGGTGCACTGAGAGTTAAAAGACAGCAAGAATTACTCAGACACGTCAAGTCTGCCTTCATTTCAGTATCCTTTGTAAAATCTGAGTGTTCTCCAGGCACATTAGGGAGGAAGGAATAATAAAGGAGGAAGTCAGATTGTAGTTAAAGGTAACTTCTAGCTGGAAAATGAATGCCTGACCTCAGTCATGAGCAATCAGATAATCTACAGCTCTGAATTCTGAGGGACATGAGCATAAAATCACAAGTCTAGAAGAAAGTATTTAGGTAGTATGCCCCTCAGGTTGGAGTAACACCCCATGATGGAGGAAAAGCAAAGGGAAACATCTAAATTCAAGCAGGAAAAACATACATATTTTTTTCCAGTTTACCCAGAACACTTTAGCAAAACAAAATTAGTATCTTTTAACATAGTTAGGAATACAAAGACATTTAAGAATGGAATCAGCTCATTACTGAATAGCACAGGAAAGAGTAAATATGTAACATTTGTACTCTGTGCAGGAAAAAAAAAGCAAGATGTTGTCCCAATCTCATCTGAAGGAACACTCACTCTGGAGAATGTTAAAAACACTTCTGAAAACGAGACAGTACAAAGATTTTGTGTGTAAGGATTTTTTAAAAGCAGCCAAAAGAATTTAGCAGACCACAATAATCATTTTCTTCCATGTTGTTCTCTTTCCATTAAGTCTCAAAATGACAAGGGAACTTGTTCAGACCTCTTCAGCTGGGAGGCAGCAGGTTCTGTGCTGGTGCCATCAAAGGGCACAGGAGACAATCTGGATAATTAGAAGCCCATAAGCCTGGCATCAGTCCTAGCAAAACACCGGAATAATTCCTACAAGTCTGAAATAATGAAGGATTAAAGAAGGGAAATAGAATTAATGCCAGTCAATATGACTGGCTTTTGGAAAAGAGACCCTGCCAAGCTAGCATGGTACCTTTGCAGAGAGCACAGGAGGCAGGTGCTGTTCTGCACTGCCCACCTCCAGACAACAGCTGGGATGGCAGTGAAG
Organism: Acropternis orthonyx; assembly: GCA_035583155.1. Taxonomy (NCBI): domain Eukaryota; kingdom Metazoa; phylum Chordata; class Aves; order Passeriformes; family Rhinocryptidae; genus Acropternis; species Acropternis orthonyx. The sequence continues at coordinate 8,209,263 of JAWWEU010000158.1, forward strand.
GTCCCTAAAAATTGAACTTTTCTTGGAAGTGAGACTGTACATCCCTGCGACACAAAGCACCTGCCCATCAGTTTTACTGGGCATGTAGTGTTTAATTGTGGTTTGTTTTTCTCCAAGAACTATTCCTCTCTCTCTCATTCATGCCGTGTGCATGACAAGCTGCTATTAAACACAATTGTTCCAACTTAATAGCAAAGGCAAGCTGCTTGAAGGAATTTTCCTAAATCTCACTTGGGAAAGGAACTTTTACTGTGGTGCTGCTCTGAAAAAGGCTGAGTTTGAGCTTCATTTCCTCCACATTGAAATGATCTACTTTCTGAATCATTACCATAAGAAGTTGTGCTGCTTTGCAAAGCCCACGATGCAAATTCTTGCAACTGGCACAAGTTTGTGATGTTTCTCAGCTGATGTTCTTTCAGCGATCCCAGCAGACCTAATTTAATTTCTAATCATTTCACCATGCTTAACACATTTTTCTAAATTACTTTAGCATTTGTACTCTGAGGGAGTACTGGCTGATTTCTGCTTGTAAAGCTTTCCTCTTTCATTCCCATTGTTTCCTATGCAAAGGGAATGCAGCAAACTGCACAGAGCAATCCCACCATCAGCTGCTTTCACCCCATATTTCAATAATAATATGGCACATACTGTGCATTGCACAGATCTCACAGGCCCAGCTCCAACCTTCACCCACCACAGAGAGCAGCACTGCCCCTTAGCCTGGGTGCAGGGCACTTCTGGGGACAGCCCAGCAAAGCACGGGAGTGCACAAGCTCACAGTGCCCATTTGGGGCCTATTTAATTATATTTCATCTCTTTTAGAGTAGAAGAAGGGTGTATTTAAGTCCTTAAACCTTATTATTCCCACTGTACTATAAGCAAACAGGAAAACAATCAGCAAGTATGAAATAGCTATACATTGCTCCAGACATGTGGCATAAGTTTTCATAATTTCACATCAGAAAATTTGTAGGATGCTTCTGTTTATATTCCTTTATTGCTTCCAGCTTTGGTAATCCTTTTGTTATTGTTGTGACAATTCTTTTCTTAATTTTTTGTTATCCTTTGGACGATCAAAGAAATTTTTGCTTGAAAAAACTCTTGCCATGTATTAAAGCAATGGTGTCACAGACTGAATTTACTTCCTGGAGTATTTCTCAGAAAGATCTTTAGGCATTTGTGACAAACAGGTGTGGTTACTTCCTCTTCAAAACCACTAAAAAGATGTAAAATTTCTTTCATATTTTAGAATTTCATTTAATTTTCTTCGGATTTGGAGACAAATGCACAGCTCAAATTTAATGCAGAGCTGCCACAACACATTCAAGAAAGGTGTTTGTGAGGACTTACTCACACAAACCACATCTTTCTGAAGTCTTTCCACCAAGTGGCCACAATATTTTACCGAAGGACCTTCTGAACAGGCTCTTCACCAGCTCATGTTGCACTTACTGAATTCACTGCTCTCCAACTAATGAAATTGCCACTTGTTGTCCTCTTTTTACACCTTGTTTTGAAAATTGCACTGCTCCCAGACTGGCCAATTCCAACCCCAACCCTCCCCTTGTTTAATATGCCTCCATCTCTAAATTCTGACTTGTTCTCAAGCCCCTTGAGAAGCTCACAACTGCTGCCCCTCTGCACTCAGAGCCTAATTCCATTCTCTGCAAATAGTACGTCTGGTTTTGCCTCCTGCTCTTTTTCTCTCCCAGAAGGGAAATAGAAAAGGAAGCATAACCTTCTCACACAGGGTTTAGTTATCTAGAGCAGTGTTCCTGATGTCTTGCTCCCTCATTCTTTTCAAGCTTTCATATGACAAAAGCTAGATTTTTACCTCCTCTTCTGCTCATCCCTCAAACTCATATTCCATCTTACCACAGCTTCCATGAAAAACAATGAAATTAAAATACCTATCAAATATTATAAATATTTCCAAGTCCTTACTACTCTGGAATTATTATTTTGTCCAGTGCTTTATATTCCTTTCCATCACATATATACTATATAAGAAAAGAAAATTATATCTTGCAGTTTATAATGACATGCATAAAACCCCCGTTTGTGAATGAATGATACAATGCATAAATTTCAGTGTATCATCTCTGCAATGGCAAAAGTTCTTAATCAATACAACAGAGATCTAAACCACATCAATAGCTGATTTAAAACTGCATCCACTCCTGGAGAACATTAATTATATTCTCAGAGCTCATTTATAATGAGCTTTTAATTAGAGAGGATGTCCTCACATCTTAATTCTTAAAAGCAAAGAAATTATGAGATGGGAGGTAATTTTTAAAATAACATGCTTTAATGTAGACTTCTTTTATTATACCAGAGCCATAAAGACTCCTTGCTTAAAGTTACTTGTGGCAATACAGGAGGATTCCACTTCCTTTGTCATCAGCAAGGATGTATATGGGACATCCCACTAATGGGTGCCTGCTCTAAAACTTAGGGAAAGGTCAACAGAGGGATCTTTATTGCTATGAACAAGAGCTAAATGCATTCTATGAGTACCCAGACTGGGAGATGAGTGGCCAGCTTTTCTTCCATTATTTAATTGTCTCATTCTCCAATATTTTAGGAAAATAAACCACAGCATAATCCTTTGCATTCAGTTCTGTGTAAAAGCCCTTCCAACACCTCCCAGTGTAGTCCCTCACAGGAAAGTCCATTTGCTTGGACAATCAAATCTGATTAATGAACCCACCTTTAGTTTCCAATTCAGCAGCTCAGCTCTACTGAATTCTCCCATTTCCAGCATTCCATAACCAGAGTGCTGTACAACACTTTGCTGCCCCTCTGCTGGGACACACACACAGCATTTGTCATGTCAGGGCTCAACGGGAGCTCGCTCTGATTACCTGCTTTGCTTTCACTGGCTTTGCTCTGAACTTCTTCAACACACTCCGCAGGAAACCAGCCGATGTGTCCCCGGGTGCTGCCTTCCCAGAATCCGCCTTCTCCAATGCTCAAAACTAAACAGAGACACACAGGAAGCATTAAACCTTCCCTTCTCACATAAATACAGGATTGGATACATAGCACATCCAACAATAACTGAGCATCCTCTTGGTAAAAGCCAAAGCACAGTAACTTGAATGCTGGTACCCCCAAACGGGTACAGATTGACCTCAAAAGGTGACCCTCCCTGGTCTGCTTTTGCAACCTCTTCCCAAATTTGTTTTTGTCACAAGTTTCCCTGGCCCTCACACAATTCCTTTCAGTTTTCTCATCGCTGCTTTTACCAAGGAGAAATGCATGGTCATACCACAACCAAAAAATGTTGTCTTGCCTTTTCAAATGAAGCAGAAGTGCTGGACCCATTGTAAAACTGAACTAACATTGAAATGAATTTTACTAATACATATTTTGATATCTCCTATTTTTCCTGCCTCCTAAGGAAATTTGCTATTTTATTTAGTGGGCAGCTCCAGAGATTTGCAATGTAGGTCGAGTAATATGATTTAAAGGTCTGACTACACAGCAGACACATGGACCTCCCACAGGTGAGACACAAAATGTAGATGCTTTTGGAAACATTTCAATGGTTTTTCTCAATATAAGATCATGACAACATGAAGAAGAATGATTTACCAAGAGAAGAAAAAGCTTTAACCTGTAGTTCTACTTATCTTGATATTAATTCTAACACTCAACAAGGATTGTGACAAAAGCCTGCAGAACAACAAGGCATATTATTATTAATAAGCCATTGGAGGTGAATTATGGTAATGAAAGGATCCTAAATACTTGCTGTGAGTACTATGTGTAGATTAATAGTATAGAAGTTCCTAGAAATCACTGGATGTTTACTATATATTTGAAGAATATAAATGTACTATTAAAAAGATACTACACATTAATATTGATAAAAGGTGATATTACGAACAAAAACATATTGGCTTTTAACACAGGTCCTCAGAGCACTTCTGTCCAACACAGTGTTGGGTGGAGAGGTCCCTGAGCTCCCCAAAATCCGCCTGTGGAAGGTGAGGAGCTCTGAGTGCCAGCTAAACCTGAACTGCCCCTGCTGACAATCAAGGCTCAGCTTTGCTAACGTGTGCATGTGGTTTCCAGGACCTGGGAAAATGTCTCTGCGGGGTACTTCGGCACCCACGGGATATGAATAGGCTCAGAGCTACTTTGATGATCTCCAACAGCAGCACTTTTGGCCAGGCTTTAAAATCTTGGTCCCTGCCTGGCTGCGATTGAACTCTGTATCAGTGGAACTGCTGTGACTCAATGGCATTGAATCTGAACTTGATTTGCACTATTACAGAGCCAGATGAAAATCAAATCAATCATAGTCCCCCAAAAGAAGTTAAAATGGTAATACTAAAGAAGAGGTAAGAAATCTGGTTTGAGACACCAGAACCTCTAAGGATACATTTGAAATTAAGTGTTTACCCTTTTTTTCCATCAATGAAGTCCTAACCTATTTGTGGTATTACTTACAGAGCATGGACATCTATAAACAGAAATATTTGACAGCAAATGTTTATAAATATGTCAATTTCAAGCCTTTTAATGTAGTATATTCCAAGAGACAGATTTCATGAAATGCACATTTACACACCCCTCTCAGAGGCACACATCAAGTCCCAGGAAACACCCACTAAGGAAAAATCCTACACCTGGATGGGTCCCAAATGCAGTTTCTGAAACGCTTTGCTGACATATATGAGGAAACCTATAACTGCCCAGGGTGTTATGGGATAAAGGGGAGGACACTGCCCTTGGATGACACCAGCAACTCTACACTGAAAATTAAGCTGAATAAAGAAATTTGAGCAAGGCTCTTTTTTTTTTGTTCCTTAGCACTTGTAGATACTGTTAAGAAAACAGAAAATATTTCATCTCTTCACTTAAATGTAAGCAAAAATAAAGAAACCGCATACTCTTTAATTATGTCAATCAAATAAACAATAGATAAATAAAATATCAATAAATACTAAATATTTAGTGATTTATTACTTATTTTAATAAAAATACAATATGGGGCATAACTAATGAAAAAAATATGTTGATCTATTCCAGTGGTTCTTGAAAGTGTTTAAAACCTGTGCACATGAACACACATTGTCAATCTGATAATTCAGTGTTACATAAAACAGAAGCCTGACCACTCATCCGATATATATCCAATATATATGGGATAGTCAGCAGCTTCCAGGACCTTTTTAACAATGTAACCTCTGCTCACATAAAAAATGCATTTCTTATATATGACATAATGAACTAGGAAACCTTACTCACCTATATATATATTAGAATTATTGTGGGATCCTACCATACACTGATTTAACTTCAAGTCATAAAAGAGAGTGTAGGACTCCAACCAAAAGAAATAGAGGAATGTCAGGCAGTGAAAGATTCCTATTGTCAGGAATTAGTTTTTTGTTTTGTTTTGTTTCGAGGGGAGTTTTCAGCATTAAATTTCAGTCCTGATTGCACACCACAAACAGGCAAGATGGTTGGAGCAAAAACTACTGAAAGATTGAGGCAGACTTCCCTAATTTGGCCTTTGGTCCATCTGTCAGACCTGCTATTTTGATGCCCCAAAGGACATGGATATTTCCATCTCTAAAGGAGAGATGCACTGCCAGGAGGAAGTTGAGTATTTCATGCCCATGGAGTAATTCCATGTGTTTTTTGGAAGCAGCAGCTGATCCAAAGCAATGCAGGAGAAGAAATTTGCTTTCTAAGTCTGTCTGGGAGTGCAAGGTGAAAAGTGATTACTCCAGAGCAGAAGCAGCCCCACTTTAGACCATTATTGCATGAAATATTAAATATCAGCTGTTACTAATAGCAAGAGCAGAGGGAAAACACATGCAGTCCTGCCTGAAGACGTTAACACCCATGGAAAAGGGGCAGAAGGGGAAATGAGGTGTGTCTGGAGTGCAGCTCTGGGTCAAGCCAGTCCAAAGATTACATCTACCAGTGAATGGCTTTGGACATACCAGCAAGGGAAAACATCATTATGGGGAGCAAGGAAAGAAGGGAAAGGCCAGTGGAACTGCAAGAGGCACAAAGGTGGCACAGGAGGCAGACGAGGAATGTCCAGGGGTACAGCAGAGACAGAGACAAGTTGTTGGTGAGGGGGAGGACCAGCTCATATTACTCAAAATCCAAGCTGAGAACTAGGTGGTTCTGCACTGCCAAAACACTTGAAATAATCTTCTGCAGACATCTCCCATGGTGCCATTAGTAAGAAACTCTGCAGCAAAGGCCAAGGGCAGAATAATCTATATCTCTATAAAAACTGGTCACAGTGCACATACTCCAGGTGGGCAACTGCAACTTAAAGGACAAATAAAGGTGTAATTTAGCTTTTGTAACCACGGATGCTTTTCTAGAATGAGGCGTTCATGTCTGCCTCCCCTCTCCCAACAGTGCTTAAGAGACTCATTGTAACAGATCATTTGTTACCAGCAAGAGATTTTCTAATCCACAGCTTCCCTTCTGAAGGTCATAACAGTGGTGAATCAAAGCATAACTTTCCCAAAATTAATAATTAAGCTCTACCATTTCAAGCAGTTTTTCCTTTTCTTTTAGTAAAAACAAAAGATGTGGTTGCTATGGCAAGAGCAGGTCAGTCTCTTCATACACAACATAAATTACAAAAGGAAGATGATGTTTTCACAGTAAAATTAAGGGTCTAGTAACATCAGGAATCCCGGTATGCCTTTGCTCAACAAAAGTGTGGCTTAAAACAAGAACTATGTTCAATTCTATGAACAAAACTGCAAACCAAAAGTAGACAACTACCAAACAACAGAATAACAGGAAAACATGGATAGGCAGGTGCCAAGGAGCACCTCTTAATTTAATATCTTTAAGTTTATACTTAAAATCAGTCAGATTCTGCTTTGTCAAATTCTAGAGAAAAACATGAGAAAATTATATACATCAACTATTTTAAAATATTATATATTGTAAAATTACAGAATAGAGCATGGAATGTTTTGTCTCTTGAAAGTTTTGTAAGCCTGTTGGTAATATATATACTGCAATTAATATAAAATGCTGCTATCAAACAGCTTAATTACTCAATATACTATTATAAAATCACTTTAATCAATGCAATATGTAAGTTATATTGCACATTATGCTGGTTTCATTATGTCACACTCAAGAAACAGAGTGTTTTTTCCCATTAAATTCTGGGGACTACTATTTCTAAACCCCTTGAGATACTGGAATGTCAGTGAGTGGATTATTCCAGGCACCCTTACTTGCAAAAATGTCAATGGAATTTACAGCCAAATTCAGGCCAATGTTTTGTAGCTGCTACAGGAGGTACCTGAAATGTCTTTGTATCATCTAAATCAGTTTTTGGTGCTCATATAAACTGCATTCTTCTTTCCTGGGAAAATAAATAATTATATGGATTGGGAATGAGAGATCATGCTCTGGGAAAAAAAAGGACATTTCTAAACCAGGAGAAAAAAAGGAAAAATTATCAGAGTGACAGTAAAGTGTCCCTCCATTCAAACTGCAGAATGAAATGGTATTTACCTTCATCCCACTCTTGTGCTATTCATAACAAATGCCATTTACCTATTGAAATACAAAGGTTTTCCACCTGAATCTTAGCTAAGCAGGACTCAGTGAAAATCTGAGCTCTGCTTTTGTGGCTTGACATAACAGTTTTCTAGATTTGCTTTTCTAAAATAAAGAAGATTTTTAATTTCCACTGGGTAGAAACCTAACTTCTTTCTCTCAGAAATATTTAATATTATAATTTAGGCTTTCCTCTTGTTAAAGTATCTGCTGTCTGATATAAATTTTCAAAATTATTTGCATTTGGAAAGAGAGCTTCCAAATGACAGACAATCTAAGCAAGAATACCCATTTCAATGATAAAAACAATTTTGCTTATAAAAAGCCCCAAAAGTAATTACGACTTAAAAGTGTATGTTCCTGACCTTGGGTTGTAATGGCAACCGTTTTCCTAAGTATAGGTAAGAATTTAAACAAAAAGTCAATGTTTGATGTATTTTTGCTGTATTTACTACTAGGTAAATCAAAACCACTATTGCTTTTAGTCAGATTCAGCAATTCTTTCCCACCTTGGGTTTTGGGACCTCACAGAGAAACCAAATCAGGGAAATAACATGGACAGAAAACACTCCCCACTTTTTAAACTTACATTTAACTTCCAGTTTTGCCTCCAAAGCAAAAGTGGGATGCAAATGTGACTTCAGGGAGTTTACCCTTCTGTAATCCCAGTGATCCTGCTGGCCTGCCTGAAAAGCTGCCTTACCCACCTGTGATTCGGCCTCGAATCTGTGCCTCACTGCACATCTCCTGTCCATCTCAGGTTTGGGTGCATGTCACCAGCCCAACCACTGTGCTCAGTGCCAGACCAAATCCTGACTTAAAACAGCCTTCCGTCTTTTAACAACTCTAGTTCCTCAATAAAGGAACAGTGCAAACAAGCAGCATTGAGGAGAAGGACCTCGGGATGAAATGATGACAGTGACTACAGCAGAGCAACCACTCACTACATCAAAAGCTACAAATACTGCACGTAATCCTCTAAATCTGAGGAAATTTGGCTCAACTGGAATACAACTGAGTGAGCTGAGCTGTTCAACATTTGGCCTTATGGGGGGTTTTTTCCTCTTTTTTATCCTTGCCAACAACTTCCTATGAATATTGCGTTTTCCCTGTTATTTACATGTCTGTTAAATAGTTTTGAGGAAGTGAAGGAGAGAGAAAAAGGGGATAAGAACAAATTCTCTGCACTGATTTGAATGTTGGTCAGGAATTCAAACCAAGCATTGCAAAAGTCAGTGTCTGTAACACTGATCACCATCTCTGTTGGGGACAGTGCAGACAGGGTCAAGTTTGCTCTTCTCCACAGTGATGTCCAGACTTCAGACCCGGGGAATGCAGAGCAGAGGGAATTAACTGAGAGGAGGTCCCAAAGCAGCTTAGATGTAGAGCCTGTGCTGTTGTGCTGGACTATGTTAGTACACTCACAGGCCATTCACAGCTCCTGGTACTCCCTGTCTCCTGAATATTTCAGGCCAGTAGCTGACTACTCAAGAAGAGCTGTCTTGGAGCAGGTAAGAGTGAAGACAATGGGGATTTGTGGATGCCCTCACACCCCGATCACTCCCTCACAGCCCTGACAGCACAGCGAGCTGTCCTCTCGGCGCAGGAGCAAGGCTGTGTCTTCACGACACCACTTTGACAGCACAGCTCTCTTCTGCTCTTCAGGTACAAGCAGCTTCAAGAAATGAGTTGGGATATTATCTGTGATGATTCATATTTTATCATGTTAAGAATTGAAATCAAACCAAGCAAGTAAGGAGACAGTAAGGAAGCAAAACAGGGCAATGATTCCAGGTAAGATTAATATTCTGTTTCACATTCATTCCATCCTTCACATGAAAGGGCAACAAAACAATAGTTATGCAAACCTCTTATGTTAAATTTTGCTGCCACACTTATACACACAAGCTGCAAAATGCTCTTGAAGAAACAAAACAGCATTTCTGAGGCTCTTCCCTTCCCAGTATATTATTTACTAATCTAACAAGTGCAAAACCTCAAGAGACCAACTTCCCTCCTGCCCACAAGCACTGCCTGTTGGCAATATCTTCAAGCACAGCAGGGGTTTAATAATCTTTCTTTTTCAAAATGACTTACAAGTATATTTCACAAGAAATGAAAATGTTAGTGGTATATTTGGATTGCCCCACTGGCTGAGATCATGCTGAAGTAGAGGCAGTGTCACAAGGGTCAGTATTTCTAATGCTGAGAACCACTGACTTCCTGCCCAGAACAGATGCCTGAATCTCTGCTCCTGAATTACTACTGTTCCTCTGACCCTGAAGGATGTAGCTGAGAGCAAATCTTGGTTGGGACAAACTCTCCTCTGATGTGCAGACTGTGCTGCACAGGAGGCATCTCACAAGACTCATGAAGTCTGTTGGAGCATATTTGAGATACTGGAATAACTCCCCATTTTTCTACATACTAAGCACTAGAAAAGTTGTTCAGTCACAGTAAGAGCCAAAGAAACTGAGTATTTCCCAGAACTAGCCTGTATTCTGTTTGCCTCCCAAGGGAAAGACAGGAGGCAATATCAGGGCAGAAAACAAGAATTTAATGTTGGAAGCCACCCATGGACAAACTATACTGTAAGCAGGTCCAGGGAGGGGATTCTCCCCCTCTGCTCCCATAAGACCCCACCTGGAGTTCTGTGTCCAGGTCCAGAGTCCTCAGCACAAGAAAGACATGAACATGTTAGGGCAGGTGCAGCAGAGGCCACAAAGATGCTCAAAGGGCTGGAGCACCTCTGCTATGGAGACTGAGAGAGCTGGGGAGTTCAGCCTGCAGAAAAGAAGGGTCTGGGGACACCTCACTGCAGCCTCTCAGTAACTGAAAGGAGCTTATATAAGAGAGGGAAAGTCATATCCCAGAATCATAGAAAGGTTTGGGTTGGAACAGACCCTGGATGTGTCCAAGACCAGGCTGGATGGGCTTGGAGCAACCTGGGATAGTGGAAGATTCCCTGCGCATGGCAAAGAGGTGGAACTAAGTGGTCTTTAAGGTTCCCTCCAACCCAAACCACCCTGGGATTCTATGAAAAACAAAACTGTGAGCAGGATGAGACTTGAAAAGCTCTCAAAGTATTTGAATATGGCAACCATGCAGGCCTTTCGTCTCTAGGTCAGCAAAGGATAATTCATATGCATTTCAGGTGTGCTTTGATACAACACATTCTGGTTGTTTTGTTTTCAGGTGACCAGAGACTGCACCATGTTGACTGGCACCTGGAACTCAGACCTCTTACCTTCCCAATTCCAAGTGACCTTCTCAAGGATGCACAGATACTTCTCTACTGCTTTGTCCTCATGGAAAAGAAAACTGCTGATTCTTTGCTCACAGAGAACTTTGGAGCACTGCCTTCTCTTCATACCTCTGAGTTTTGTTACACAAGAGACCATTTGATTTTCAGTGGAAGAATTCAATTTAGGAATGCAAAAGCTGATTCAAATTCAGATATGTGTGTGCATTTGGAGTGGGGCAGATTTATTGCTATGGACTTTTACATATAGAACAGAGAAAGAAACAAGTGAAAAGTGTTTCAGTGAGGAATAAAACTAGCTCTTCTTCATGTATGTGAAAACATAAGACTAGGATAGCTCTGGTACAAACAAAGATATCAGATTTATTTTTGCAACAGCCATGGTTGTTCTCTCATGAGCAGAGACACACAAATGATGTCAGTGTATATGACTAACAACTAAAAATAAAGCAGGTATTTTTGTACAGTCTACGTAATATCCTATTAATACAAGACCATTTTGTTTAGTTTACATTTTCTTTGAACCTTGCCCATTCACAGATTTCTCTGAGCAGCTTCCTTTTATCACATACTGTGAACTATTGTCACTCATGCACTTCTACCACTTTTAGAAAGGAAAAAAAAAATCTGCTTCCTCTCCATCTGATGAAAGCACTTTTCATCAAGAGTTTAGGAATTCATCCCTCTCTTCGTGACCCTTCTAATTCTACCAAGTTAAAAAAGAAAATCCATAAAAACATTTCCCAACTAATCCCTTTCTCTAATATGTTCTGGGTTTTTATCCCTGTAATAAATGCCTTGCTGCATCCTTACTGTGATTAGTCTCATGGGATGTACATGTGATGAGCGTCTCCCTAGGGTCAGAGTGAACACGGGTCAGAATCCCACAGCAAGTGCCAAAACACATTGGAATTCCCCAAAACAATCCAAGAGCCAGTCCTTGGGCATCAGTGTTTTACAGACAACAGAGGGGCTAAAGCAAAGCTTTTGGTTTTCAGATGTGAGGGTAAGGTATTTCCAAGGGAGGAAAAACTGAATCCCATAGAGTTTAATGTTCTTTCATTTTCTCCAAGGACTGCACACAGCAAGTTTCTAAACTCCAAGCAGGCATGAGCTGACTGGATCATGGTCTTGCTAAGTAATTCTCTAGAAGTCAGTAAATATATCCAGTATCAAGTGTAATCTCTGCTCAGAAAGAGAAGAAAAAGCAGGACCTCCTGACAGTCAGTTCTGACATTCACAGAACAGTACTGAGGATTAGGAGTTCTGCTGCCTGTGCTTTTGGATGGTGCAGAGGGGTCCCATCACACTCTCATTGAGTAATTTTTTAAAAATCATAGAATTCTGGAATGGTTTGGGCTGGAAGGGACCTTCAAGATCACCCAGTCCCACCCCCTGCCATGAGCAGGGACACCTCCCACTGTCCCAGGTTGCTCCAGCCTGGCCTTGGACACTTTCAGGGATGGGGCAGCTACAGCTCCTCTGCCCAACCTGTGCCAGGGCCTCCCCTCCCTCACAGGGGTGAGTTTCTTCCTAAAATCTAATCTAAATCTACCATCTTTCAGTTTAAAGCCATTCCCCCTTGTCCTGTCACTACACTGATTCTCTATAAATAATTACAGTTTTACTGAAACAGGGACGGGAATCCAGGTTTAACTGGACCTGGATTTTTGGCACAAATACTAAGTTTGAGCAGCTTCTTCAACACTGTTACACAACTGACACTTTTCTAAAGCATCACTGTCTTTTTACCTGGACTCTCTGTTCTCTGCATGACCTTGCTGTGTTCATTCTGACATATTTTTTTGCAGCAACCGAGGAACCATTGACATGGTAACACAAAACAGGACTTGGTCTTGTTCTGGAAGTTTTGCCTTTGATAGCACTGGGAGTGTCACACAGTGTCCCAGCCCTGCTATGCAAACAGCTTAAATTGTGTTTCACAAGCTTTAATCCTAAGCAATAGCACTGACAGTCCCTATGTACACTTGTTCTTTCTCCAAACTCTCCCTCAAAGCAGACTGACATCTATGGAAACCTCACTAGACTGCACTGCAGCAAAGTTCTCTGAAATTATTTCAAACATACCTGGAAAAGCTAGAACTCTACCAGATTTTAATTCTAAGTGCAAATCACATTCTTGAAGCTGGAAAAATAACCCCTGTGGGGATGATTTAATGTTGGATGGGCATGCCTCCTTTTGCTAACAGCAATAATTAGTTTATAGTTATTTCAATACCTACATTTTCCCCAGCAATACAAAAACCCAGCCATAAACTCATTTTGTATTTTAGCATTTTGATACCCATAGTGCCCCCACACTTAGATCATAACATGGTAAGAAAATTCGAAAGGTGGACTGATTTCTTCTTGCAATGTTTCCCAATTACTGTCATAATAACTTAGAACCAAAGGGTCCCAGATTAACTTTTTAAAAATACTAAACTCTTCATTAAAACTTAAATCCCTTTTCTTGGGATACTTTTGCACATGGTAGTTTCAAATGTCCATGTAAACCAGCAGCCAGACGATGAATGACTTTAAAAAATTCAGCATGCCAAGCAACCTGCTGCAGTGTTTCCTCTTAAGCCTCTTTCTGTCCTGTCTCTATGCAGAACTGCCTCGAGTGCCTGTTGTCTTATTCTGATGAGAAGAATCTGTGTTGGTCTTACATCCTCTACAGCAACAAAACTACTCCTACATCTTTAAATCCATCAAGTCAATTGAACACATCTGTACAACATCCCCCAAAGAATAGATAATGGGGATCAACAACACTCATTCTTTGTCTTGTGGCACTTCCTAGGTCTCTGTCAACACTCAGAAAGTTATTTACTACCACTCACGACCCCCAGGAATTCATCCTTTGTAAGTACCTGCAATTTTTCCTGCTATTATCAAATTTTTGGAGATTAAGAATAAGCAAAGAGTTCTGGGGTGTGCTTAAGTCTCTTTTTTTTTTTACCCCATCTTTTGTTTTCTACCATATGCAACATTGGGGTTTTTTCATTTTCATGCCACTGACCAACAGGCACCTTTCTCAGCTGTTTTGTTTCTCCACCCTTCCAGAGAGAACTCCAAACTCCACAGGGCAGACCCAAGGCCTTCCCATTTTATCCCAAGAGCCCGGATTCTTCTGCAGAGGTAGGAAAACATCACATTTGCTTTTAGTTTGCTTTACACTGTTGCATGACACTAACTCATGATGTAGCTTTACCTTCCTCTAGATCATACCCATTCTTTTGACACCTGAGGGCTTTTAGGAAGTTCCTCTGGACTACTTCTCTTGCGTTTATTCTCAAAGCTGGTTCCCAAACATGCAAAGTTGTCAAATTTGGTATTTGGCTTTTCCAAGCAATTCCACAACCTCAGAGCTTTCCTTCTACTTGACTCCAGCCTAGATAACTTCCATTAATTGGGGAACTATAATCACTGCTTCCTACATGATCAGGGAACAGTCTTGAGAACAGCAAAATTATCTTTTCAGTCCTACAGACTCTCCTAAGTTTCACCTTCCTCCCTCATCCTTGCTCTTAAAATGAATCTTGCATATATTTTATCTTTAAATGCAGTGTTCTTCAGAGTTCTGTCCTACACCTTCTGAGTTAACAAAAATTATTAAACCCACAAACACTTCAGAATCAGTACATCCAAAAATAAATATGCAAAAATACCTTCTAATGGCTCACTACTTTTTTTCCAACTACTGTTTGCAGGCTCAAGGGAGGAGGTTTTAGAAGTTTTCCTTTGTGAGATAAATAGTTTCCATTGCAAGAAAATTTGCAGCTGCTTAACACTTTTATTTAGGACACTGACTTTATTCCCTTTTGTTTGATTTCCATAACTGTTATTTGGTTTGTATGGCTTGAACAGAAAAGGTCTTTTTTATTCCATGACTAGTTTTACCCGGACGTGCAAAATCCCAGCTGAAACTGCATCACAACCCACCTCAGGAAGGTGAGTCCTGTAAACCCTCACCCACCTTCTCAGCTGTGTCTGGCTGTATTTAATGACCTCAAAATAATACCACAAAGTCCGGCCTTGATTTAGGCACAGTCTTAGCTGGGAAGTGCCCCAGTGGACAGAAATTAAACAAGCAGCACCACATTTCCTCCACACAGTATTTACAGCAGGTTCTACCAACTCACTTATCTCATGAGGGGACATTTTCTACTTAACCAATACATGGTTCGATGAAGAAAGGGCTTGAAGCAGAGTTGCCCTGATCCCTGTTTCCTTGCTGTTTGGATAGTTGGCATGATTACAACCCTTCAAAGTCCTAGTGGTCATTCTGGAATGACTGCAGGAGCAAATGACATGCTCTGGGTAAGAGACAATGCTGCTATTATTGCACAAACTTCTCATTTTTAGTAGTGCTTGGAAGTTAAAGTGGTGACAAAATATGCATTGGTTCCAAAGCAGAGCTAGGAGCAAAATACCCTGTAAAGAAACAAATGCATAAAAGCCCTTCTACTGAAGAGGTTATTTCCCCTCCCCCCCTCCCACCCTAAAATAGAAATGTGATGTAAAATTTCCATCTAGAAGAAGAAAAATGTTTATTCAAAATGAGCGAGGCACTCACCTTTGACTCTGTCTCCTTTGTGCAGGTGAATTTCCCCTTCCCCTTGAGGTTGATATGGCTTGACGACAATAAAAAGTCTCCCAGGTACAGCGCTGTAAAGCTTCCGCTTGGGACCCTGATAATCCAAGGCAGACAGTGCATCCTTGTTGGCACCAGGACTGTAAACGGCACTGAAAATTGAAATTAAACAGCATTAACCGCTGATTTAAAAATGGGAGAGTTAATCATTTACCGCCACATTAGCAGGATTAAATTAAGCAGTGAAAGACAGAATTGACATCTAACCCAGCAGAAAAGAGACATGTTTTTCCCCCTAAAACAGAAGTTTTCAATGGTTGAAATCTTTCAATATGAAACATGATTAATATTCACCTGACCATAATGGCCTAGAAGAGAAAACATGTAACAAGAAAGTTTTAAGCTTGCACATTCACAGACCCCAATGAAATTTAAAATTTATATGCAAGTTGTATATTACCAGCATCTCAATTTGTCAAAACGACTTTCAAATGTCAGTATTTACAATTAGTGTTGGGAATGGAGCTCTTTGTAACGCCGAGTGAACAAGGGAGACAACTGAATTATTAACTCAATGGGCTGAATAAGCAAGATACTTCATCACTCCAAGGCCTGGAGCTAAATTTAGACCTGCACAAAGCATGGTGCTTATGGCAAACATTCTCCAAAATATCATTTCTTCTCGATGGCACTCAATGGCTTCAGACCAAGCCACAGCTCATCAACAAACTCACTTACAGTGTATAAAGGAATTACTAAAAGGCAGTGGAAAATGCATAAATACCAATACCAAACCTCTGGGAAAATAAGTGAAAGGTCCAAAAATTTATGGAAAAAAAGGAAGAGGCAAATATTAAAGAGGGTAGAAAACCTATTGGAGGTATCACAACAAACTTGCACCACACTACTATTCAACTTGAAAAAAAAAAAAAAAAGGCATTAAAACTTGAGGTCTTACATAGAAAGTTTAAAACCAGGAAATATTAATGAGAAAGAAGAGTATTAATAAAGATTTATAGGGAAAAGCTAGGATTCCACTGGAAGAAGGATGATCTAGTGATGATTTAGCATTGTAACACTTTGCTTCCTTTCTTGTAAGAAAATATCTCAAACTGCTTTAAGGAAAATGAGACACAGGGGCTGGAGTTTGCTCGGTTTTCACCCCTTTTTTTTGTTTTTAACCAATCTCCTACCAAAATAAGAGTAAATAAGTCAACAGGTACAGAAATTGTATGGTAGGAACCCAAACACAGTGAATCTATCATATCAGGAACACTTCCATTTTCCTGTAGTAACATCTTCACCTTTTGGAACAGCACCCCCTTTTCACCTCCTTCTGTTCTTCTATTCCTGTGAAGGTGTGCTAATAATGATACTTAGCTTATAAGAGAACTCCAGTTGCATGACTGTGAAGGATTTTGCATCAGAAACCTCAGCCAGCTCTCACAGTTGTTTAAAGAAAGACTGGGAGAGATGACGTTCGGTTTTCAGTTCTTCTGCTCTGTTCCTTTTTCCTTGGAAGTGAAGGAACAGTCATCACCATAAAAAATTCCAGATCTCTAAACTGTTGCTACACATCCGATTTCCACTTGCATCAAGCTGTGTTTCTGCCTGTCTGGTGGCAGCTATTCACAATGTTATCTCCCAGCATCTCCTTCAGCTGCTATCACAGAGGATACATTCATTTTCTCTCTTACTGGAGGAGAAAAGGGAAATGACACATTTAACCCACACAATGAATGCATAACTTCTCATGCAACAGGCTCGCTGATGGAAATCAGCGCTGCAACGTGGGGTAAGGGACTTTTAAAAATAAAAGATCTTTCATCTCCCTCCTTTTCCCCAGCCTGGGCTCCAAGCCCAGCAAAGTCCCATGCCAGGAAGAGCAGGAGGAGGGTGAAGAGATTTCAGAAGATGTGTGGACACGTTTCCCCTCTCTCCCAGAAGAAGGTGGCCATCCTTGGTAGCTCAGCCCTGGCTGAGGCTGTGTTGGCACCTCATTTATTAATCACTGTGGGACAAATTCCACAGGAAGGGTGTCCATTCCTTTGCTTCTCCAGCCCCAAACACAACCAGGTTGCTAGAAAAAGCAGCAGCCTCATGAGAATCATAGAACAGTTTGGCTTGGAAGAGACCTTCAAGATCGTAACATTGCAAGCCTCCCACCGTGGGCGGGGACACCTTCCACTAGCCCAGGCTGCTCCAAGCCCCATCCAAGCTGGCATTGGACACTTCCAGGGATGGGGCAGCCATAGCTTCTCTGGGCAACCTGTACCAGGGCCTGCCCACCCTCAGAGGGAAGGATTCCTTCCCAGTATCTAATCTATATCTCTCCTCCTTTCATTTGAGAAGATAAAACACCTGAGCCACACAGGCTGCAAAGATCATGTGAACCCCTTCCAGCATCACTTTCCAGCACGTCTTCACAACACAAACCCCTCAAACCTCAATAACTCTTAGTCAAACTTAGACCTTCTCCAGTATCCTGCCCCTTCTGGCTTCTTCTGCTTCACAACCCAACCTACTGTTATGTCAAAAAGGTCTTTTTCATCTAAGGGAAGTGACAGCTTCATGGAGAATGTTCTTATTTGCAAATAATAAGCAGAGACAGCAACAATTCCCACAACTGGCTGACTGTAAGTAGGTGGTCATGCAGTTAAACAAAATCTGTGAGGAAAGGGTCATACAAGGTGCCATTCATGACTGGAAGATGGGCCTCTGGCAAGGAAAGGCACTATAAGAAGGAAAAATTATATATAAAATCCTTTTAGTTGTCTTTAAATTTCTCAGTACTTGCACATACTCTGGACTTTTCTGAAACAAGTTTTGATGGTACACAGGAAACTCTGTAGTTGTGATACTGATACACTAAGAGAAAGACCAAAATTTTATTTCCACAAACCCTCAGGCATTAAATTGGTTTCCACCATCATTTTCTGCTCAAAAGGGGAAGAGGAAAGTGGCTGAACAAAGTCAAAGCAAAGAAATATTTTCTCAGTAAAAAAATTTTTCTGATTGTTACCTACACCTCCAAGGTTTGATCATACTTCAAGAGTTTGAAGTGTGCTGTCCCAGGAATACTGATGGAAAAGTTCTTTTTATCCTTTCCATCTAAAATAATCATTGACTCTGAGGTGAAACCTCCCACTCTGGTGGCATCAGTGGAACCCAGTGGAACATGAAAGCTCATTCTCTGAAAAGCACCTCATGGCCACCCCTTCACCCAGTTAAGTCTCATCACAGACTGGTTTTAAGATGATACTGAGCTCTGTGAGGAAATGCCACCCAGATTAGATCCAAATGAGCTTTTGCCATTAGTGTGGCATACAACAAAGTAAGGTGAGTTTGCTTTGCTGCGTGAACCCACTGGCGGAAGAAATTTGTCTCCTGTTCCTTCCATTTCCTTTCATTCCTTCTTACACTTCAGCCAAGGCTGTTCTGCAGAGCACCATTGTCTCCCCTCTCCAGCAGCACTGCTGCTACCACAAACAGCGCTTGTGTCTGGGTGCTTGTGGTCAAGGAGAGAACAAAAGTGTGCAAGGTGACAGCAGAGAGTGTCAGCTACATGGCATTTTGTTTTACTGACTTGAAAACTCCAGTGAAGATCCATTACACCTACAAATGACAAAGAGAAGCCAACAGCTGCATTTCTTAACAATGCCCAAGTCCTTTTCTACTCTGAACAGCAGATTTCTCTTTTATATTAAGAAACTAGACAGACAAAACCTGACATTTTAGGTGACTGGTGAGTTAAATGTGTTTGGTCAAAACATGCAAGCTCTAGGTGTCCCCATCAGTGCTCAGCTCTAACACCTTCCTTCATTTTGGCAGCTCTGCACTCCCAGCCCTCCTCCTGGTACAGCTCCATCTCTTGCACACCTGGCACATGTAGCTCCTGAGTCCTCCTCAAAGTGAAGCTGGAATTGACTCTTCACAGGGCAGCAGCTTCTCAAAGCTGCAGCTCCCATTTGTGACCAAAACTCAGACCCAGGGCTCAGTTTCATTATATTACTTAAAACACATACATCACTCTAGTTAGTCAGGATTTGCTCTGCAGTGGGACATGGCAGCAGGATATTTGTGTGGAGAGCCTGCTACATCACATTTGTAAATCAAGAGGAAAGGAAAAGCAGCAAAGCCATAGGTAATGCAAAACCCTGCAGCACAGATAGTCGTGAAAGAAGCCCATGACATCCACCCCCACTGTCTCAAGAAGCCCCCTTTGCTCTGGGCCAGCCTGCAGCTGTTCCCTCTGTTTTACTCTTCAGTTCAGCACAAGGTTACAGAAGAGAGGACTTAAACATTCTCTCTTCTATTACCCATGAGCAGCTCCAATACAGGTCCAGGCACAACTGATCTCTCAGAAACAGTCTACTTTGCTGTTAAATCTAATCATTATTTCAACTATCAAAAGATCTTGAGAGATAGCATCTCGATTCGGAGGTGCCAACCCTGTGTTAAGTCACTGCTGGGCTCTGCTGAACTTTAAAGCCTGCCTGGCTGCTGGAGCCCTGTGAGAAAACAGTTGGTTCTGTCTGGTGCTTCCAACTAAAATACTCACACTTGGACACAGGCCGCTGTGCTGAGATTTAATACCTATACATTATATAGGGTACAAAGCAGGCATATAAATAACAGAAAAAACATGGCAATCTAGCACAATGACTTCAGGGACATCTCAAATAGCCAGAAAGTCACCTGATGTGCCTGTGCTGCTGCCGTTTGGCATCGTCTCCCAGCCTGTTCAGGGATGGCGACCGGCTCCGGGAGGACGGAGTGTAACTCCCCACAGTTTTTACAGTTCCATTGGGATTATTCTGCATCTGCTGGAGTAGATGAGGTGAGAGGCTGCGGTGTGAAGAGGCAGAGGAGGACGCTGACCACTCAGGGAAGTTGTTGATGTTCAGGTTGTTGTCGCTGTTGGAACGGAGCAAGATGCGAGGGGCTGCCAAGGTGCTCGGAGGTCTCCGCCTTCTGTTGGAATAGGTGGGAGCCTCCCTAAAGGGCACTGTGTGAAGAAAGGCATTCAGGGTAATCTCAGATGATTTCACCACTCATATGTGTTTACCACCACAGAAAAAGATCCAGCAACATATGGCATTGTTTCTTCTGCACAGACAGAAACTCTACCTTGCCAGCAGAGCTGATCGAACTCATTATCTTCAAAACATTGTCAAAATCAAAAACAACATTAACCTATTTACTGGCTTGGATAAACAGTTAGGCAACACCAGTGGCAAGAGCAAGCTGAACAGTCTGAACTGTGGTCTAGAAAATGGGAAACACCTCATAATTGCCAAGTTTGAGGTTCAGAAAGTTCATTTTCGTGCTGTGTTGTCACATTCAATCAGAAAGGCACAGAACAGGGCTGACCAGCACAACTTCTGAGGCATGAGCTTGCACCTTCCTTGCCTCAGCTGGCACCCAAACTCGTCCATCACCAGTTCAGGCCTAACCTGAAATCTCTAGTGTTAACAGTCACCTTATCCCCATCATCCAGGTTAAAAATCGAGGACAAGGCTTCTTCTCCTGGCAGAACCCTATTACACTGCTGCAGTCCCCAGGTGCTCCCCCTCCTGCTAATCTGGGCATTTCTACCACATCTATTACTATTGTATATGGAGCATATTGCCCGGGGGGAATACACTCCCTCCGTCACGTGCTGTGCTGTGCCCCAGAGAGAGCATTGCTGTGGCCAGTGCTGCAAAACACTTGTTAATGGAAGAGTCATAACAGAAATCACGACAGAAAACAAGGCGAGGGCAGTAAAAATCTACCGGAGAGCACAGGGTCCATCCCCTCCTCAGCATTCCTGCTACATTTGCACAAACACACGGCTTTCCACACCTCTTTTTCTCCCTGTAGTGGGTCAGTCTGTTCCAAGTGTGACTTAAAAGGCGAATTCACAAATAAAAAAGCACTGTTATCACTGGATGTGATGGAATTTCCTACCCTATCATAAGGTAATAAAGGATTTGACCCCAAAAACTCATGCTTGCCTTGGTCCCCATTGTTAAAGCTCCTCTCATTAATTCATCTCAGAGGAGCTCATGGGGTCACAGGACTCGAGCCAAAGTGCACACATTTACACCTGAAAAGTCACAGTAGTATAAGTACCAAAAGGCAGCCAGGCATTATTCTGAGGACTTCATTGAGCTGCTGGAATTCTCAAAAAAAACCATATTTAAATTGGGAAAGAAGCCCCACAAAATACCATCCTACATGTCTAAAGTGCCAGTAAGTGCCATTTATGAAGTGCCAGGAATGTCTACTCATTCAATACCCTTCAAAACCACACCAAAACCAGAATAAGAATGTCTGTCATACCATGCAAGTAAATAAATTCACATAAATATGAATATAGATAGGAATCAATCTGTCCTGCCTTGAAATAGAGCCTTTAATTGAGAGAACAAAGCAAAATTTAAGGTTTCAGAGCAAAACCGAGAGCATATTTATAACATAAAATAGAGGTGGAACTGCATGTAGAAGAATGGTTTATTTAATTTTCACCAGAATCAGTTTGCGATTAACTACAATTCTGAATATTTTAAATATTCTTTGTATTTCTAATGAGCTGAAACTTTCTCTAGTAAACAACTCAACAACATCAGAGCAACCAAACAAGATAACAGTGTGAACAGAGAGAAAGGGCTTAAATTCCCTATTTCCTTTGGAACAAGGCTGAAAGAAGGGAAATGGTCTTTAAAAGCTGATAAAGGGGATAAAGCAGAGAAGTCCAGTATTTATGCTGGAAACCAGCAGAAACTCTGTCTAATTTCAACTTTTTCACATTTCCTATTTTTTTAAGGTTTCAAAGCAGCTGAGTATGTCACTGAGAGCATCTGGGTGCTTCAGATGTCACACTGGAAGCCCTGGCTAGTGCCAACTTACAGAAAACTCCCAGCATTTATCTCCCAAATTGGCACATACATATCCTTAGATTGAAGTAGGGGGGACAGAGATGTGACATTTCTGCATACCTCTATTTTTGACAGTTGGAATACAGCTCTAAAAATTACTTCATTGAAGATAAAGATCTTTCCCAGGTACAATAAAGCAGAATTCAGTCAGGGAGAAAGCACACAAAACTGAATATAGGGAATGTCTGACACGTTTGCTCCCTGAAGGTCTAATCCTGCTCCCTTAAGGTCACCAAAGTTTGTCTTGGATTCAGGGAAAATGGGGTCTGACCCATAGATTTTAATTTTTCATGAACTTCAGCAGGTGACACTCATAGCAGCCTGCCCAGCCTTCCAGCCACAGACCCCAAACCTGAAATATTGCCAGTGTTTTGGGGCTGTTTACTGTGACTCTGGAGAGGCTGGTGGGATCTGTCCTGGTGGGAGGGAGGGAGGGAGGGAGCACGAGGGGCAGGGTGGCAGGCTGGACAGGCAGCTGCTGAGCACATTCATACCCACAGAGCTGAGGAACCAGCAAATTCATCCTTTTCACCTTACATGTCTTAGAAGGATTTTGCCCATTTAAGAGTTTAGCTTTTGCTTTGTTATTAATGTTCTATTCTTAAGAAGTACGAGCCAAATTAGCCTTTACTACAGAAAATAAACAGGGAAGAGGACAACTAATGACACCAACTGACGCGTGTCTAACACAAATCTTTTATAGAAAGAGTTAAAAATAAGCATTTCCATGCCTAAAGTGATTAATATTCCACCCAACTGTTTCTTTTCCCCAGCAATCTGCAAACTGTAAGTGGGTGGATATTTTTTTAGCTGCTTCTTATCGGCATTATTTATATTATTTTCATAATTAAAAAAAAAAATAACCACAACACAATATGATGAAATGCAAATATCCATGCTTTAATTCCTGTTGGACACTGGTTTTTCCCTAATATTTCCCCCACGTTCAGGACTGTAAGTCTAACTGTTGCAAAACTTGTCTGGGAAAAACACTTGATAAAAAATGACATGAAAATGCCTGAACTAATTACATGCCCCTAAAGTTTAAATTTATCATCCCTAAAAGCATACTTGAAAGTACCATATAATCCTTCCTCCAGCTCTCTGAGTTCTATTCCTGGCACTTCTTACATCTGAAGGGGCAATTCAGCACCATTCACTGACAAAATTCACCCTAGAAAATCCTTCCGTGTCTCCAAATGCATTTCTTAGGGAACGAAAACATTTCTATAACTACTTGATTCTTCAGAGAAAATCCTAAAAGGAACAAAGTCACATCCAGCTTTAATAACCACTTGCCTAAATGGACTGTCTAACATCAAATAATTTTGAAAAAGAAATTACAGGAATTGATTAATTATAGAGTCCCTAAGCCCATCATATTCACCCATCATATTCAGTGTACACAAGAAAACACCGGTCTGAAACATCAAAGTGTTCTGCTTTCATCGCTTACCTTCTTTCTTTGTGAAGGCATTTAACAAAGACTTCATTTTCCCTTTTTACTTTAGCAGCAATCCCCTCATTATATAACCTTTGCTGCGAAGAAAGAGGCAAAAATAAAATAAAATAAAATAAAAAAATAATTAAAAAATGAAAGAAAAATTACTCGAGCTACCCAATCTCTATGTGTTCAGGCTGGCTGCACCCTGACATAAGCAGCAGGTTTCTGGGCACTGTGGAATTGCGAGCATAGCTGGGCATGCAGTACCCAGCGTTCTGGTGACAAAGCCCACCCCACATTCTGTCTGTCAGCTGGGAGCCAACTGTGCACAGACTGGAGCTGCTCAAAAAAAAAAAAAAAAAAAAAAAAAAAAAAAGCTCTCGCCATCTCCCCCAGCATTAGTCATGTGAACCTGCCGCGCCACAGCCGCGCAGACGATGCTCCCGCTCCTCTCGCAGACCGTGTGTGTGTGCGGGGCGGGGGGACATCCCCGTCCGCCACGGTGGGCAAAGGCTCCTGTGCGGGGACATCCCCCCTTTGCCAAGGTGGGCAAAGGCTCCTGTGCGGGGACATCCCCCCTTTGCAAAGGTGGGCAAAGGATCCTGTGCGGGGACATCCCCCCTTTGCCAAGGTAGGCAAAGGCTCCTGTGCGGGGACATCCCCCCTTTGCCAAGGTGGGCAAAGGCTCCTGTGAGGGGACATCCCCCCTTTGCCAAGGTGGGCAAAGGATCCTGTGCGGGGACATCCCCCCTTTGCCAAGGTGGGCAAAGG
>JAWWEU010000158.1:8233931-8274622 GCA_035583155.1 Acropternis orthonyx
GGGGACATCCCCCCTTTGCCAAGGTGGGCAAAGGATCCTGTGCGGGGACATCCCCCCTTTGCCAAGGTGGGCAAAGGCTCCTGTGCAGCCGCAGCCGGGCACGGGCAAGCCCGGCCGTGGGACACAGCGCGGAACTCGCACGGCTGACCCCCAGCTGCACAGAGGATGTGACTATTTACTTGCTTATTGCTGTTTATTTGCTTGTTGCTGTTTATTTGCTGCCTACTCACTTTTTACTATTTCCTTTTTACTACCTCTTTCCTTTCTGTTCTTTCTGCTATTCATTTTTCCTTCTTTATTTCCTTTCCTCTCTTTATTCCCCTTTCCTCTTTCCTTCCTTTCCCCTCTTTCCTCCCTTCCCCCTGGTTATTTCCTTTCCCTCCTTTATTTTCTTGCTTCCTGCAATGTTCCAAGGAAGCAATTGGAGGAGAAGTACAAGTCACACGAGGCTTTCACACAATGACTACGTGAGGAACCTGCCACTACACAGAATATCTTGCCATGGCCTATATTCCAACCTCAAACACAGGAGATACAAGCACAATTATTTTCCCTTCCCCTTACATTGCACTGGCATAAAAGAGAATTTCTTTTTGCACAGGGTGAAAATAGGCAGGGGGGGGCGCGAAGATCAAGCTCTTTTGCTAAATTCAGTGTAGTTGCCAGAAAATACAAGATGAACTTCTTAAAATACTAATTTAAAAAAAAATAAATCCCTAGCTGTGCCAGGCAGAGCAAATAACTGAAACAGGCAGATAGGAAGCAGGGGGAGGTGCTAAAAATGACAAAAATTTTAAGCATATCTAGTTAAATCAAAGATACAAAGATTCCAAAGAACAGGAAATTGGCTGTCTAAAAAAAAGAGTAACCTACATTAAAAAATTGCCCTAAATAACATAAACTATATAACAGTTAATAAATATTTATTCCATTTCAGGCTTCTCTGATCACCCCTAATGCATCTATTTTGAAAATTAAGCAAGTTTCTTACTGAGAAAACTTCTTCAAGACAGAAAATAAATTACTTAAATGGATTTAATGTCTTTATGCATAATGATCTCATAGTTAACACTGAAAAGAATTAGGAAGCATAAATTAATTGAATAGTTTTAACTTAATTTAACATTCCAGTGTCAAATTTATAAAGAAAAGAATATTTCTCTAATATAATTTTATATTTTGGATCAATTTATTTTCAAAAGCAACTATCTTTAGCAGGTGGAAATCTTGCCAGGGGAAATGTTGGGCACAGCATCAAAAATCTTTATTTGACAAGAAGAATCTTCTTCTTAACTTTTAATAGATGCTAAGCTTTCTAAAGGATAACTTGGAACTTTTATTCATTAACTTATAAATATGTGCATTAATTAGCTCCCCAGAAGAACCAATGTAATTTCCAGAACAAGAGCTGCTACACCAGAACTGTGCCACCCATTTGAATTACAAGCTTTTGTGCTTTCCATTTTCTAATACCTTCACCCAATCCCCCTGATTATATTTGGAGCTACAAATGCCAAAGGAGCCACGAGCATTAATGGAATCCTTATTTCCTTTTTGTGTGGGTCAGGGGCTCAGAGCAAGGAGAGCCCAAGCCTTGAATCCCAGCAGCTGGGCAAGGACAGGGTTAACCCAGCCGTGCTCATTCATGTCTGTTCATATACAGTAAAATAAAAACAGACAGGCAACTCTAGTCAATCAAAATCAATCCCAGGGGGGATTTTTATTAGATTCTTGCCAGAGCTGTAACATTTCATCATCTAGAGGTTTCTAATCAGTGTTATAAAAACATAAAAAAAATTAAAGTCACTTGAAATTACTGAGTTCTGTGGAAGTTGTGGGAACTCTTTCTGCCCTACACCAGCAGATCTATCACCTGATGAGTGATCATTTTATTCCATTTAACTGTCTTTTCCCCAATGCAGGAAACACAATTTCTTCCCACATGACAGAGCCTCCTGCAATAACCACTATTGTACAATGGGAAAATATGACAATCAAGGAAGTCAGCGAATACTTGCAGCTGCAGTTTGTGAGTTTTTCCTCATTTTCACTAATAGCTTATTAGAGTTTGTTTATTTTAACTGAAGTTCTGAATTCTATGGTGTTGGGAAATTTAAAAAGAAAATATTCCAGCAGCTTCCACTTTTTCCTGAAAGATTTTCTGCCTCACAGCTATAGTCTCAGTATTGTCATCTCAGGACAAAAACATAGTAGTTTGACTATACTGGTACAGAAAAACCAATATAAGCCATAATTCATTTGCAACCTTAATCTAAAAATCACCAAGAATCCTCTAAGCAGAGGTGAGGTAAGCCCTTATTTCCTACTTCTTTGGCAGGTGCTCAGGAAAATGGGTGGGAGCTCTGCATGGGGATGTGAGAGGAGAAAAGGCCACCTTAAACAGAAATCCAAAATACAGGCTCTAACGCTAATTTTGACGAGCATTTTTTGTACATTTGTAGCAAAAGGCTCACAATTTTCATAGGTATTTGAGTCCACAGCCCCCCATTAGAAATCTATGGAAAATCAGTGACTTACATAGTCTTGAGGATCTATTTTTAGGCACTTGGATGCCTTTTAGAAAAGCAAAAAACTACCTGACCAAACCATCCCACCAACACCTCTAAGGGCAAAGGCTCCGCAGATAATGGCAGAACACAGCTATGACTGCCATGATTTTATTCTTTTTTTGATTTTGTCCATTTTGGAGTTCTTGCCAGAAAAAAATCCCTTTAACATCTAAGGCTGCTGTTAAAAATGCCCTTCTTAGCATGTATAAATGCATTTCTCTCCACTATAAAATAGGCTTCCCGTATGCTAAGCCACCAAATGGAGAGTTAGGCAAGAAAAGAGAGATTCAAATATAGACTGCAAAGTACATAAAGGCTCTTGGTGGCAGGGGGGAACCCAACCTAGGTTGCTGCAGAGCTTCTAGGTTATTTACTTTAGTCCAGAAAGCCAAGGGTGGTCACAAACCCAGGTGGTGGGAACAGATTCAGGAATCCACCTCAGTGAAACACTTATATAAAGAAAAAGGGGGTTTTTTTATGTTAATTTTCTGAAAAAATATGTGGGGAGCTTGCTCAGGGAGCTGCAGTTAAACCAGAGAGAAGCATCTGAGCCTGCTGAAATGATGCTGAAAGAGCATGAGCTGCCCTAACATCGGGGGCATCTCTGTTGCCACCGTTAGTACCTTCTTAGCACCCGAGTACCAGCGGCATCAACCAGCAGCCTTGAGGCTGAGTCTGAAGGGTGGAACGGGGGCAGGAGACTGTGTGTAGGAAAGGACAGCAGAGGGATGGCTCAGGAACAGATGGCAGGAGTTATCAATTAGAAGGAAAAGCAAAAAATAGCAGTGTGAGCTCCACAGCCACTTGTGCCAGACATCCCTCCCGTCACCGGGCATCGCTACATCGCCGGCCTCGCACTTCGCTCTCCATGACAAGGGCCAGCGTCACGCTGCTCTCCTGAGCAACTTCTTCCCAGAACTTCCTTGAAAACCAACAACCAGGAGCTGGAAAAGCTCTCAGCTCAGCCACAAAGGTGTGGATGGTTTAACCACGGCCAATTTTTCTTGTGCTGGAGCAAACTGGCCACTGGTCTCCAGTTCTGCAGGGAACACTTCATTCAGTCCCTGTTATTACAAGTACCTAATGCCAAAGCCTGTGAGGTATGTTTGTGGGTACATTCCAAAGGAATCTCAAAGTTGATGAATATATAGCTGTCACACACAAGTGAAATTAAAATCATGGGAAATGAAAATCCTTCCTTTTTGCCGTGCTCAAGTGATTATAAATAAGCCTTAACTAACATTACAGCAGCAATGCAAAAAAAAAAAAAAAAAAAAAAAAAATTCCAAGAGCTGCACGTGTCTGCAGAAGGGAGACATATTCACCTTAGGGCTTTACTTTGAGATGCTTATACAACATCGAGCAGAGACAGAGAATCTTCTACTTAGATTACATTAAAAAATTGCTGGGTATTGCTTAAAACTTGTTACATGTCAGAGCAAATGTCTGACACCTCTTTGATAGGGTAGAAGGTAACAGGAGAAGAAATTATGATCCAAAAGAGCTTCAATCTCATGGCTTTCCCCTTTTAGAAAAGAAAAATTGCCAGGCTCAATGTGGCAGCACCTGCAAATATCTGAAGCTCTGCCTGCAGCAATACAGAAACACATAGCAGAATTTACCTGAGAGCCGACATCAAACCTCGGTCCCCAAGGATGAGAGGTTGCTTTGTGGGAGGAATCTGGGTCAGGGGTGCAGGCAGGGACAGAACAATAGAAGGTTAAAAGGTGGGAAAATGAAACCCTCCAATTCTGTGTAAAAGGCTGGAAGGGGGGAGGAAACAATGGCCAATAATGAGGGAGATGTCTTGCAAGTAGCAGCTTGAAGAGAGAGAGAAAGGCAAATGCAATGAGAGGAAGCTACAGTAGCTGAAGGGGAATTTAAAAACATGACTGAAACCTACCAGCAATGCCGAAGCAAGCAGCCTATCTCAATAAAATATGAATGGCTCACTTTCATTCTAACAGGTAGAGCTGCAAAAGCAGCAACTTCTCCAAATAACCCTCCGTGTTTTCTGTAGATCTCTTTCTGCGGAGCTTTCTCCCTGGAACGGGAAGGCCAGCTCTGGCAAGGGATTCTCAAGGTTTTATAGTCCCAGAGCACTCACAGCCCTCATTTCTATTATGCATGTTTGGGTTGAAAGCAACATCCAGTGTCACTCTGAATAATACAAATAACTACAATGAATATTTGTGTCTGTCCTCCACACATTTGTGCGCCCACATAACAAAGAGTTTTCTCTGCTGTCCGTGAAGACAAGGAAGAAGAGAATCTTTTAAAAAGTAAATAGCTATTGAGAACCCTTTCAAAAAAGGCAGTGAGTGATTTGCAGTCAATAAAACATGATACTACTTGTTGTAATTGATTTCTTCAAACATGTATTGGGCTGATTTCAAGGTTGTTTTCATCAGCAAGTAGCACTCATCCAGAAAGGTTCATCTTTATACAGCCCAGACTATGAGTAACCAGCTACTCAGAAGTGCCAATGAAGCAAGAGATTAACAACTTGTGCAGTATCTGGACAGAAAGATCTGTTTAGCTCAGACTAGCAGCCAGAACTGAAAGCAGTCAAGTGTGAAGCCCTGAAGCTGCATTCTTTTACCTCCAACAATAAGATAGAAATTATGAATCAAATATAATTATATCCTACTACAAATTCTTATGGTCTTTAAACAAGCTGGTGAAAGGACGGTGCAATTTTCTCCACTAATAATACACCAGGAAATCTTGTCCTGATGCAGGACCACTCAGAAGCATCAAAGCACACAACAAATTAACTTCATTCTTTACATTATGTATACTTTGAGTTGGGAAAAAATATCATTTAACATGAGGGGGCTGTGCATATCCCAACCCACATAGTTTATGCTGAATTAAAAAGTAAATTAAAACCCAGTGTCATTCAAAGCATTTCACGGCTGGTGGCTCCTGCAAACAAAGATGCCTGACTCTGCCTCTGATGTCTGACACTGATGGGCCTCAGAGGCAGTATTTGAATTTGTGGGTTGCAGTATTTGAATGTGTGGGTTGCAGTATTTGAATGTGGGGGTTGCAGTCTGATGTTGCAGAGAACAAAGACAAGTGAACCTGCACAAGATACCCAGCAAAACAAGTGCACTGATATTGCGTTGCACAGTGTTTCTGTCTTCTGGTGTTGTACAGAAAACAATCTAATTTTGCCTTTGTGTAACTTTCTTCCTACCAGAAGCTCTCAACGAATTCCTTAAACCATTATGTTGTTCCAGGCTTTATTCAGTGATTTGATTTCACTGCTTTAATCTAAGTGTGAACCTCTTTAGTAAATAGTGGGACAAAGCATCTGTGCTTCCAAAAGTGTTGGTGGATCATGTCAGTTTTATTTAGAATAACACCATTTTCATAACTGGAAAGTGTATAATGCTCTCAGTGGGGCGGGGAAGAAAAGATTGGACTCTTGCAGAAGTTTCAAAATATGTAACTGGTCAAAGTGATCAAATGGTGTAACAGAGGCAGGTGTGCTAGTCCAGCACAATTTATACAGACAACTGGACTGGGAGAAGGGGGGGGTATCGAGCAGACTTATTTGTTGAAATTCCTGACCAAGTGTGAGTAGCCAAGGCAGGAGTGGTAAGAAAACAGCAAAGAAACAAATCCATAATACCTTCTTTTAGCTCCTCTTCTTCAGCTCTTAAATCTTGGTGTCCTTCACTGCCATTTTGCAATTTCATTTTCCCTTTTTCTCCTACAGTTGCCTTTTAGTGCTTCCATCACCAACTCTCTAGGATAATCTTCCCACCTCCCAGGGCCAGGGGAAACAAACAGTACAAGAGAGCACAGCGGGAGAGAAAATTTCTGGAAGATACCACCTCATGGCAAAGTCACATAAAATTAGCAACCAAGACAAATGGACAGGGAGAGGACCTGGACACAAGAAAACAGTGTCTAGAAGAGGAGGATATCCACGAGGCTGCAACACACAAATGCTTAACAGTGGAATAAACCTCCATATGCCTAAGCTTAATTTTGAAGAGAGGAGGGAACAATCAAGCTGTTAATGTGACATTACTGTAACTTTTTAACACCTTATTGGACTTTGAGGGTAATATTTTCAGTGAGTAAAGAATACAGTATTTTACAGAGGACACAGCTGGGCTTGAACTGCCAGCAAAGGAACCAGAGAACTGCGAAAGCTTTTCACTCTGTGGGCCGGTTTCCCACAGGTAGACACTACTCTGTGATGTGTTTAATGACAAAAAACTTGAATTACCACTTTCATATTTTACAGCAGAGCAGCAAAAGGAGCCCACTTTTATCCTGGCAGAGCTATTACCAACAAAACCATAAACTAAGCACAAAGAGAATGAAATTGTTGCCTCTGCAGCCTCCCTGAAGCCCATGGATCTGCAAGCAGTGAGAAGAGAATCTAAGGAGACAGTGCTGTTGGGGGTTGTGAGTGTAAAAGCAGCCTAAGACATCCATATCCCATAGACTTGCACAACACTTGAGAAAGCATAAAGCATTTCTGTGATTGAATATAGTGAGAGGCATCCTTGTGGCACCCACAATATCCCTCTGCATGCTATTTTATCCCTCTTTCCTAGTGTAAGTGATGTTCAGGAATTCCTCCTTATTCTCATCACCTCAATTCCAAAGAGGACTCAGGCACCCAGTTAAGCCATACAGACACTTCTGAGATCACATTTTTGTTACCTGAGCACAGAGCCTCTCCCTGCAAATTTTCAGTTGGCTTTTCTGCTAAAGATGGTAGATGTGCAATGCAACCATTCACCCCCCAAAATATCTTCTCTCCTAAATAGAGGATAGCAAGCTCTGAAATCATGTTATTAAGCAGGATCTTTAAAAGATAATACCCAATAATTTAAGCTGATAATTGTCTCGCTATCCTTAGTTCCATTTAGACACTTGGTGTTACACAGAAAGTAAAACATTGCTGACTTATTCATTAAAATAACAGCATTTTAAATTATATTAGTAGCCTACATTTCTTCATCTCAAAAATAACTGCTAATGAATCATGCTGGTATAAGTAAGAAAAGATAAAAAAAGCATGTATGTGCTGTAACAGGGGGTTATCTCTGTACAAACATGTAGGTGTTTGCAGCATTTGTAATGTTCTCAGTGGTTAATCCCATTGAGAAAGGAAGGCTTGCTCACTGAAGAGCCTTTGAGGTGGATTAATGATTAAAGTGATATCACAGTACTATCTCCACTCCTGGTTCAAGACATTATCACTGGGGTTTTGCAGTGTTTGAAAATGTTGAGGAAAGACTTTTTCCCCCCTCCCCAGTGTTTGCGATGCTGCCTGCAGACTGAGTTTTGCACTGACAGCTGGGTTTAGATTTTATGTAACAAGACCATGAAAAAGAACTCTTGTTTATATAGGTTAGTAAGTCAGAGCAGGTAAATAACTGAAAGAACAAAGAAACTGCAAGCTTTAAACCCCTCATCAAAAAGCAATCTTATGTACACTGTTTCAGAAGCATTCCCATCTATTCTTATGTCTCTGGCAGCAGTGGTAGATGTGATATTCATTAATTCAGTGGAAAATGCATGGCTGACATCCAAGACATTACTATGAAAATAGAAGTGTTCTGGATATTATTTGGCAGTCACACCCCCGGCCATCATGACTACTACAATGAGATTTGGCTTCCGTGTTCAAGTTTCAAAATAACTCTGTTTTCTTCCGGACAAGAAGTGATGCAGATAAAGCCAATGCACATCTCTAAAAAAGAATGGGAGCAGAGAAAGGAGAGCAATTGTACAAACAAGTAAACTGCTTGTGTTGTTCTCTGCTAATTTTTGGCATTTCAGGTGGCACTTCAGAGTAACTGCACAGTGTGTGTTTAGGAGAGAAATCATTCTCACTTTGGTATTACCTGCACAGGTACAGCAGTTACACGCATGAAACTACTCCAGCACTTTCACTGCAGGAAGGATCACTGGACATCAGCCATCTGGGATCCAGCTTTTGGTCCCCTATATCTAAATTAAGATGATGACTCTACTCATGAATTCAAGAGCACAATTCAGGTATGAGAATTTTAAGAAATAAACAGTTTATCTTTATAAACAACAACAAAATCACATGGAGAATACACTATGTACCAAAAGAAAAAACTACATAAGACACAGGGTAATATAAAATACATACTTCAGATCTTACATTAGGAAGCTTCAGCTGAGAAGCAAATTCAAAGCACTTGCAGCATTTTTTTGATGTACTGACATCTGTGATAGAGACCTAGAGCAAGGGAAATATCCAGCCCTTGGCTCCACCAGTGAACACCAGACATGGTTTCATTGGGAACTTGTGATGCAACGACCCTGCAAGAGTCCCCAGTGGCTCTGGCTGCTGAGGAGCCACTACTGCAGACAAGAGAGAGGTGATCACAGTCCCCAGGACCCCTCTGTTGCAATGGGGGCCAAACACACGGTCAGAGATTATTCTCACTCCCTATGCCATGTTCCGGTGGTGATGAGGAAAGCCTAAGACCATTCCATCAGCAGCGGTGGAGGGTGATGAAACAAGAACAAGAATATATGGGCATCTATAAAGTGGAGGAAAACTTTTAGAGAATCACCTCAAGTAAATTTTCCATAAATGTTTAATATATCTTACCTAGTTGAGAATTTGGCAAGAAATTTAGAAATTACTCAACCTAAGTCCCCCTGGCTAGGACCATGCTTCACTTTATGTTGGGAAGCTGCAAGGAACATCAAAGGAATTATTAGCAGAAAAGGAGGAGAAATAAATGGGACTCACAGGATACATGTGAGGTCAAGAAATAAAGTACAAATGGAAGCAGAAGGCCTGGAAGAAAGGAAGCAAATACAGCGAAATTCCAGCGACTCCCAGTGAATCTGGAAGATGTAATCTGAAAGAGATATTCAATGGAGAAAGTGGAAATGGATTACTGCTTTAAGATGCTTAGGAGTCCCAGTCCTCAGTGACTCAGGGAAGGGTCTGTCACACAGAACACAAACTGCGTACGCTGGGAGGCTGCACATGGCACAGGGAGTAAAGCGCAATTCCTGCAGGCTCTGCTCAAACCTCCCTCAGTCTCTGAACACCAGTCACCACTTTAACAGAAGGATTTCGCAAACCATAGAGCAACCAAAAGCAATACAGTAAATAACGGAGATGCAGGAGTGACTAATTAGGGATTTAAATTTATGTAGGAAAAGCTACAAAAAGCAAAGGCTCTGAGCAAGCTCCTACAGCACCGTGAGAGTCACAGAGTTCTGACATGGGAACACTTGCACCTCTTAATCTACAGGTTTTTAAGCAATGAATAAAAGGAAAGATACAAATGTTCAGATCCCAGCTGCAGTAAAGGTGGTGTATCTTTTTCTATGGACTCTAATGGCACCAGTTTTCTGTCAAGAAATAAAGGAACATTTGAATGATGCAAGACAGGGAATTATTACAGAGCAAGAGAAGCAGACCTGTGTGGGATAACTAGAAGAACAGGACACTATAAATGCAGAGAAGGTATTCAAATTATTTCTCCTCTCCCCCATCACTCAGTTCACTGATTTGTCTAAACCCATACCTGGGAAGAGCACACAGGTGCTCCACCGTAGTCAGCTAAGGGGGAAGCCAAGTAGCTTCTGCACAAGTCCCATTTCTCCCCAAAAGCCGTGCCATTCCCCCCTAGCTCCACTGCCCTGGGTTCCAGTGCCACCGACACTAAGAAAACCCTCTGTTGCTTTGATCCAACAAGGGAGTGAATAATCTGTGGAGAAAAATTGAAACATTTCACATCTGTAAACTCTCCAGAGTACAGATCCAACAGCATAACAACCAGTAAGCCCTCCACTTCAGACATCATCAATATTCTAATATATAATGTTCAAAATAATAACTAATAAACTCATTTTTAACTAGTGGCCCAATGGACCCTTATCTAATAGCATGGGCTGAGTTTTCTCTGACTTAGTACTTTTTTCAGCTTACAAGATCAAGACTTAGCATTTAAAGGCTGTTAGGCTTCTTTAGAAGAGACTACATGAGATTTTCTGATCATTAACTGCAAGGACTGGACAGTCTTCTCTGAAAATAGGTATTGCTACAGGTAAATAACATCACAAACAAAATACAGGTTCTCTCTCCTTATCATCACCTTACTCTGCCTCAATGTGGATTTTAGTTCAGAATCTCACTAATTAAGGCTCACTGAACAATTTTAACCTTCATCTGTGTTCCTGAAAGGGTGGAACTGTCAGAGACTTTGTTGCTATGCACCATTATGGCTGGGAAAACCTTTGTAAATCCAACTGATCTTTCTTCTCTGCTCTGTCACTCTCCAATACAGGAAAAAGGATGGGGGGGGGAGCAACTGCCTTCCAACTACTGTTCTGTGGCTGACAAGCATTTCCTGGGCTTTTACAGTTTTGCATCTATCAATACTCTGCATTTTCAATACCTACACAGTGCAGGTGATGCCTAGAGTCAGTGACAGAACAAACCTCCCAGCACACAACTGTTATTGCCAGGTAAGAAACGCATCTTCACTGACTCTTCTGCAAAGAAAAGACATGCAAACACATACAGAGGACAAAGGAAGAGAAGAGAAGAAGCCTCAAGGACTACGGACTGTGATAGCAGTGCTGAATAGACCCCATAAGCACATCAAGGGAGTGTAAAAAGAGAGAGATCAGGAAGCAGGCTGGTAGAAAACAATG
Organism: Acropternis orthonyx; assembly: GCA_035583155.1. Taxonomy (NCBI): domain Eukaryota; kingdom Metazoa; phylum Chordata; class Aves; order Passeriformes; family Rhinocryptidae; genus Acropternis; species Acropternis orthonyx. Next base: position 8,245,190 of record JAWWEU010000158.1, read on the forward strand.
TCATCGCTCCAAAAACTCCTGTAATGAAGGAACGGGGTAAGGACACCCTGAAGGAGGGCTGAAGTAGTTCAACAGGAATATTAGGATTACTATGAGGCAAAATTTAAGGAACAGTTTTAAACAATACGAAAAAACACAGCAAAGGAGATAGGAAGCTGAAACAAAGCAGAAATTTAATACTGATGGCAATAATCGGGACATATTTCTGAGCAAACGGAGGCACAAACACACACTGAGGACAGCAATCATGGTCACAACCCAGCAGCAAAGTGTCTCTCCCAGGTCTGTGGACTTCAGCAACTTTCCAAAACACGGCACACTCAGACAAAACTTGTGAGCAGCCCAAGACTTACCTAACCTGATACTACACACCAGAAACTCTCAGGGAGTTTGGGAGGCTCCAGGAAGGCTGATGGTGTTGTAGGATCACAGGCTCAGCCTCCGTGCCAAAGGCAGGAGAATCCAGAGCAGCAGCCTGTGCCTGCGGTGATGCAAGGCACACACAGCCAGAGGGACTGCCCAGCACCACCAAATCAGACACTGCTCTAGGGAGCAAACACCTCTGAGGCCCTCAGGCTTCTTGGGGGAATAAAGTTATGGCAGGAATGAAAACAAATATCATAAAACAACGTTAGGTTTTGTTTAATTCGAGAACAGAGTGATTTTTCTGGAGCATTAGGAAGGCACTTACTCGCTACTAATCTACAGGCATTAAAAATTAGTGTTCATAATAAACTAAGAAGGACATTAAAATCTTTTTTAAAAGGAGTACAGGTGCTAAGTAATTCATGTGAGCAACAAAAGCACTTCAGTGCAGCAAGCACAGAGCAAAACCCAGCAAGCCCTTTTGGGCTTGGGCATTTCTGCAGCGTATTCCCAGACCAAGGAGCAAAAGGGACCATGGCTCATGCATGATTTCTAAGAGTCAGCAGGGCCTGGCAAGGCAAGAATTACACTAGAGCTACAAGACATCCTTTACTCAGAGTGTTCCATGCAGAGCCACCTGAGAAGTCTATGGAATTTCTGGATACGCCAGGCTGTCCTTCTGGCCAAGGAAAAGTGCCCAGAAAAGCAGGGCTGCCAAGGCATGGTGGATTTACCACTGAATATAGTTTCTAGGCCCATTTAATTGAATTTTGAAAGATTGTTTCAGTGGGGCACAGGCATACAATCAGTTTTTAAAAAAAAAAAAAAATTCCCCAAAAAGTACCTTTCTACACCATTAGGCACCTGACCTACTATTTCTATGCCCCTGGTGCTTAATTGTAGTTCAATTAACTAGTTTTACCAGTCTCCACATAGGCACTTGGTGTGGCACAGCAGCCCCTCCACTGGAGAGGAGCAGGGGCTCTCTAAAAATGCTGTCTCACAGGAAGTGCCATGGGAAAGGAGAACAGCCAAACCCACAGCTCTTGCATGAGCAGGATGGGGTAGGATGCTTAATTGGAAGGTTTCTGATGGATCACAACACCTTTCACAGAGCCAGACAACCCCCAGCCAGCCCTGCTGCCTCGGAGTCAATAATTCTCTTTGGTAAGTTAAAAGATTATGCTTTTCGACCTCACACAGCAGCACTTCAAGAACATCCTATTTAAAGGTTTGCACCATTTAAAAATACCTTTTAAGCAGGTAAATTACTAAATTTACAGCATAACTTTTATTTATTGCTTAGACTTTTAATTATATTGCTATGTACACCAAAAAAATCATTATTTGTATGAGGTGACATGTCAAGAAATTATCATTCAACGCTCAAAAGGACTGTAATTTTCTTCATAGGTATTTAAAAGCAGTTTGACAAAACAAATATGTTTCATTTGCAGAGTATTCTAGGAGGACTGGAAAGAAGAAACAATTAAACAGTACCCTGCAGTAAAATACCTGCTTCCTTATTTTTCTTGAAAGTTTACAGATCTTCACTAAGAAAAATCTTTCACAAATGCAGCCTGGAAAAAATCAACATTTTCCCCCACTGTGGTTTGAATATTCTAATTCCAGCCAGTTGCATGTCTCTGTAAAAGCCATCATTAGATAATTTCTGTCCCATAGCAACCACTTTGTTTTCTCGGGGAAATAAAATATTTTTACCTCCTTAGGCAATACCTTTGTCTGCATGGTTTCCTAAATGAAGCTGTTTGCAACCCAAAGCTAAGAGCACAATTTACACTGGGCTTCTCAGGGATTTATACCTATATATGTGGAAAATAAAAAGCCAGCCATAGGCTTTTCTAACTATGTATAAGTGTGTGCCTACACAGTGAGAAGGAGTGTTCAACATTTTAGATAAAAAAGCCTGGACTTGTTAATAAAATATTTAAAGTTACACATTCAAGTTAATAAATTGATTTACATTATTAAACAATTATCTGGAAGAGAGCAATGGAAAGAAGAGAGAGGTATTTTTTAACAATCTGAACGTGCAATGACAATTTATGTGAGAATTTAGTAAGTGGTAAGAAAGTAAATACGACACCAGAGACTTCAAGCCACTTGAGAGGATCTTCCTGTCACTGTCAGAGCTGAGAACTCCACAGTAATCCAAAAGCTTTAGGACTCCTGGCCAGAGCCCCCAGTTCTCAAATGAGGGCTCTCAGATCTCTCTGTGGATCTGGCTTTTTCTTAAAAGGGGCTTTTAATTATTGAATCACACTAAAGTGACTATACCTATCTTAAATAATTCACTGCTGCTATTTCACTGTGCAAGTCATTGCTGAAATTCCCTACAGGCATTACACAGAAGAGAGAAGCACAGAGTGTAGTAGTAAGACACCAAAACGATGGCATAAAAAAGCCATAGAGGCAGATCTGGTACTACACTGTGACTTACTGGGATCATCTGAGATCATCATCATCACCTGAAGGCTGTCTCCATTCAAGCATAAAAGGACTACCATGAAAAAAGACTCTGAATTTTTTTTTTTTTTTTTAATTAGATAATCCTCTCATGTCTTTTCATGACATCAAAATGTTGCTGAGTTGCAGACTGAATGAAGAGGGGCACTGGAATGTGCAAAAAGTATCCCAGGGGAAACTTGAAGTGCTTGAGAGATGGGAGGCTAAACAGGATGCAAACACCCACACAAATGCTGCAGGAAGATAGTAAGGAAGGAAAATAAGAGTCAAGTAGCTGTTGTACTACACCAGATCTTTAGGAAATCTTATTTCTCCACCTAAATCTTGCAAAATAAAACACCGAGTCTACAAAGGTGAAGGTTTGAATTTTCATAACTGATCCTCAGGTTTCAGCAAAGGTGACAAGTTTCCCCCTCTATTTCCCTGAGCCTCTCCAACCAGTATGGGAAGAAGACTGGTAGGAATCTGTTTGATCCCATTGTAGAATTCCAACCTTTTTGTCATTAAGCTTTAATGCAAGGAAAAGCATGATCTGAGCAGCATTTCACTGGTGATGCAATGTGATGGGTGCATTGCATAATGTCATGGGATATCAAAAGATGTGTCCTGGTGTAACCCCCCTGGTACACAGCGAGAGGCTCCTGACAATCCAGAAGGCAGATAACAGCTTTGAAGCTGCTACTGCAAAGTTATCACTTGTTTTCAATGACTGAACAGGATTTGTGACTGCCCAGCCTTCGTGGTCCAAGCTGCTCAAGTGCTTCATTATAAAACTGCTCCTTCATCAGCTTCTGCAAGGCTCATCTCTCTTCCTTAATTTATTATGATTCCTGTCATATGAGCACGGAAAAGAACGGTACAAAGTGGACTTAAGGCAAGTTTTGTGCTCCTTGGTTCAGGGGCTGACTCAAAGCTGTTCTAATTAAACCAGAGCTCCCCAGCGGGGCTTCTCATTCCATCACTCCCGAATTCCTCGGTGGTGGGGACAAGTCAGTCACATTTTTGCTCTCACTGTGCATCCTGAAACATGAAGGACTGAAACAAGACCTTGCTAGGCTTAGGGAACTGCTAAACCATCATTTAAGTCAAGCCTAGATCAGCTCAAAGCTGATAAAGAGATATAAATTAGTCGAAGAACAAGTAGTAGTTTTTCATATTAGTATTCCAACTCACTTGGGCATTTTCATTTTCAATATTTTGTATCAATTCCTAAAATACTCGGTATAAATTCCTAAAACACTCGGTATAAATTCCTCTTCAACTGCACCTTCACAGTTCCAAGAATCAGGTCTCAGTGCCTCTTTTATGGACATAAGGTGATGCCCTGTACTGTGTGTTTATGGGCCTTTCATCAGCTAAAGATGGAGCAGAATTAGGAACCCATGAGATTTTAACTAAGCAATTGTCATGGCTGATTCTGACAAGAACATGAAAATGTCATAAAACTAAGCAGAACTAAGCAGTCCTCAAGATAAATCCCAGCTTCTAATAAAAACAGAGCAGGGCACATCTATGCATTTCATTACAAATGCTGTAACCATGGTAGAAAAGGCAGCACAATTTGATTCTGACAACCTGTAATCCTCGCTATGCCACAGTGTGAACAGAAATTTTAAGAAATCTCCAAACCACTGCATTGTAACTTTCAACCAAGAGAAACAAAACCTAATCAAAGTGTATTGAAAACTTCCTACCTTTCAACTAGGGCTCAGGGGGAAGGCTTAAAATGTTCCTGTTACAGCACAGCATCCTTTTGGCTGAAATAACATACAATGCACCTGAAAATATATTGGAGAGGACTGAAGAAGGAAATTCTAAGGGGAACCGTGAGCAAATTATGGCAGAAGATTGGAGATACATTGCCAAGACTCCAGGCATGGGTACCAGCTTCCTACCTTGGACACAGGGCAAGAGGAGTCACTGCACATGAACACAAGCACTTTCACTAAAATGTTGACTTGACTTAGCTCTTCTCCAGACTCTTCTCACAGATATTGAACTCTCCTCTCAAATCAGAATAAGTGTTATTGGAGATACCTGAACAGCTCTGAGTGGGTCAACACTGCACAGGCAAACTTAAAATCTGGCAGCCCTACCAAGACTGCAGTTACCAGGAGCTGCCAGTCTTCATAAACGCCAACCTAAGAGAATCTCCATCCTGACAATTCCCTAAATTAATGTGTAACTGCACACTGAGTAATTATTTCTTTCTTTGAGACACAACAGTGACAACTGGTAGTAACTAATTTTTTTCTAATTGAACGTCTTTCCCCAGTTTAATCTTCAGACTTTCTCCACAGCAGAGGCAAATTATACCAGAGCACACAACAGCTATCCCATATGATTTACTCCTCCAAAAGCATTAAGGAAACAAGGAATCTGAATCATGTCTTACACTCATGATGGAAAAAGTATTGGCTAATTCGTCCCTGCTGATTTTAAAAGTATTTGGGTTTTAGGGAACTGTGAATGTGGGTTTTGTTGCTTCAACATGTAGTTAAGTTCTGAAAACACCTCCTTTGATCCAGCATCAAACACTTAGTCACACTCATTTCTGAAACTCAGATCCACAAAGAGACAAAGTACAGTTAAAGTGTCAGAAGAGTCACAGCAAATACACCTAAAACAACACAAAGTATGTTTAACATTTCCTTTGTACTTCTGATAATACTCAGGACACTGCAAGATCTCACATCTGTTGTTCTTTTCTAAAGCATTTGAAGCATTTTCTTTCAAGTTTTGAGAACTTAATTACTCTAAAATGGCTCTGTCATTCACTGCACCATGAAAAATGGATATGAACACTCCCAGATGTCTGTACACATGTCCATGGACAAGTGGGCTTGCTTAGGCACACTGCAGGAGGCTGTAGGAAAGCTTTCCTTGCCTAAACTATTCTTGACAAACATTTCACATGAATAAGGACGGTAAACTGGAGCTCCCTGGAATTCTGCATGGCTCATGCAAACCTCAGGGCAGCACCATGGCCCAGTGAAATTCCAAAGCTGGGCTGTTCGAAAGGACATCCATGCCCAAATTCTGTTGGTTTTCAGTAAAAACTAAGCATATATTTTAGTAATAATTAACAAAATTTCAACCTCCATTGTTCAAGGAAATTTGGAGTCTTCCTATTAAGAGCTGAATTGTAAACCACATGAAAGCACCTCGTGTACAATACAAGGTAACAAGATACTACACAAGGTAACTGGATCTATTAAGCAATAACCACTCCCTTTTCAAATTGCTCATTTTGTCAATACCATAAAGGATTCTGGGTTTTATGCACCAGTTTTCTAACCAAGGCTGTCCTTTTTCTCTTGCACATTTGCTGGCTTTCCCAGGAGAAAGGTAGGACCACGTGGAGTAGGCTACCTGTACACAGAATCCTTGCTCAAACAGCATCTGCAAGAAAACTGTGAGATGAGATGCAGAACTACATTATTCTTCCCTGCCAATATAGACATCCAATACACCCTGTACTAACACCACTTTTAAAATAAGAGTGTGTTACTCTCAAACATCTCAAGGAGTTACAGCCCCTCTGACACAGAGTGGGGTTGCAGAGCATTTAATCACTACACACATGATTTCATATATGATTTCATATGGCATAATATAAAACATATTAAGGAGGTTATTCTATTAGTCACAATCAATATACTAAACCCACTTTATTCCATCCATCTTTTCAATGTTCTGAGGCCTAAAGGTGGAGTTCAGAGTCATTCTGAGCCCAGATTTGTTAATAGAATTGTAAAATTACAACATGGTTTGGATCAGAAGGAGTCTTAAAGCTCATCTTGTACTTTGTACATCCCATGGGCAGGGACACCTTCCACTAGCCCAGGCTGCTCCAAGCCCTGTCCAGCCTGGCCTTGGACACTTCCAGGGATAGGACAGCCACAGCTTCTCTGGGTAGCCTGTGCCAGGGCCTGCCCCCCCTTCACAGCCAAGAATTTCCTCCTAGAAATCCTCTTTATTTACACCAACTTAAGCTCAAGACAACAGATGATGGGTCTGTGAAGTCTTTCCTTACTGGAAAGCTGTGCTCCTAAAATATTCTGTATTTCATGGATTTCCCTTTACCGGGAATAAGAGCATCAGAATCAGACCTTTCTACTACTGCCCCCAAACAGAAGAATTACCATGGTTTAATCCTTACCTGACAGCAACGGATTCCAGGGACTTCTACTTGGATATGGGAAGCAGGATCCTTTAAGAAGGGCAAGGAATGAAGGCAACATCAAAAAGAAGTTAGGTGTCAGAATTCTATTTCCAGGGGAGGATTTGAAAGCAGAAGCTTATGGAAGCAAAGCTCTTCTGATGGCATGATGTGAAAATAAGAAAGTGGACAAAATAAACATTCAGAGGAGATGAAGAAGCAAACTCCTCTTCCTCTGACTTGTCCCGCTCCGCTGCCCCTGTCACTGTACACATGGAACAAGGGAGTGGAAGGTAATGGGGAGCATTAAATGTGACTGAGGCTGGCAGAGCAAGCTGACACAGGATTTGGAGGACTGGAATATCTCAGAGACACACCTGGAACAATGAGGAACACTGATTTAGCTGCGGTGCTCTGAATGGCACACATGCAAGTCGGGGACCATCTTCAGCAAGACACCAACAGCACCCCCTCCCCGCTGGAAGCACAGAGGCACCATCACAAAAAGATCCCCTATCTTTTTGGGAAACGGCTTGCAAAGCATGATTTGTAATTATTTCCAACTTCAATCACCCCTCAAAACAACTATTCCCTTCTTCCTCTCCATTATTCCCCAGTTACACTTTGGGAGCCCCTGCTGTATGACCCAAACCCAGCCCCCAGAACATGCATTTCTGCCAAGTATTTTCTCTGCAATTTTCAGTGTCTGCACATCCAATATCACACAAAATTCACAAAAAATTCCTAGGACTGGTTTTGAATATTTATGGCATTCTGTTATTGTAGCTATTAATCTGCTTTTTAAACAGTGGCACAACTCAGTGCCTTGTTTACTACACAACCCCTGCAATTTCACCACGCTTTCAATCTTTTATCTTCCGAAATGTCAGGCTAAGTTGATTTTAAAAGCATTATTTTACAATACACTTACTCACATCTGGATGTCTGTAAATTGAAAGGATACTGTTCCAGTTGGGGAGACTGGAACAGCTGTGTTTTATAAAACTGTTTTGTTCAGTACCATGATTCTGTATTTTACGAAGTTCTTTTTTAGCCACACTCCCACAGCACTCTCGTATGAAACAACATTATCCAAAGTATTTGAGATGTTTGACACATCCCTGGAAGTTACCACATTTCACCATTCCAATTAAATATTTGCTTTAGAGTGGCCAATGACACAAATTTCAGAGTTTTGATATTTTATGGATCAAATTATGACCTTGAACAGATGCCCTTTATTTATAAGCCTAATCACACACAAACAAGGACAACAGTTGTGCTTTAATTTTTTGGAAATCTGGAATATAAAAGGGTGTTTATCCAATAAGCTAAAAAAGATGAAAATATCTGCCCAACCCAGGTACTGAAACAAGTGTGTAGCAGGATACTCCTAGGTCTCTGAACAAATTATTAAGAGAAAAATTTGAAGAGGTTTTCCTAGTAAGTGGATCATAGTAGGCTCAAGTGTTATATCAATCATGACAGCATTTTATGTGTTTCCATCTACCTCCATGAAACATTCCACACATTCCACACAAGAATTGCATTTATCTGTGCCCTAAGGTTGCCAGTGCAAGAAAGGACACTTCAATTATCCTTTTGGGACATACTATAGAGCAGGAAAGAGGTGTTAGAAGGAACCAGTGTTCTGAGATAACCTTAGTGGTAGGGGGGGAAAAAAAAATATATATATATTAAAAAAAACCCAACCCTGTTCCTGATAGATTTAGGAAGCCTAAGCAGCAGGTACAACAATGTTGCATTGAAATCTTGAGGGGGAGTCCCAAGGAAAATAAGCTTGTGATGGAAAATTGGCAAGTGACTTTTTCATTCAAGTAACAGGTAGTCAAAAGGAAGAGAACAGAAAAAGCAAACATTGCCAATATTTTGGCATTTGTAGGAGTTCTCTAAAAAAAGCTTATGTAGGTTCTCTACAGCCTTAACCTGAGAAAAAACATGCACATTAATGCTGCAAAGGAGCTGACACTTCTCATCTGCAGCCCACTCAGCCAGGGAACATCCACTTATACACCCTCATGCATTATTCACCAGGAAAATGGAAATAATCTACCAGTGGCTCAGCAGCTCAGAATCCAATGCAAATCAAGGGAAAGCAGTTAGGGCGGAAGGAGGATCATTCACAACTCCTGACACTCCTCCCCTCGCTGGAGACTCCCGGAGGAGCAGCACGAGCCACTAGCCCCACCACTGGCGCTTGGGGCGGCTCAGTCTGGACACTGGGCTGGGATGGCAAAAGCACTGCCCAGTGCCCGGCCTTGACAGGGAACTGGCCTCGTTTTCATTCAAGTAGGGTCTCACTCCTTGGCAGTAAAGGTGGGTCCTTTGGTGCACACCTGAGAGAGTCTTGATTCTTTATCATCATCACGCCGTGATGATTACAGCATTATACAATCATATTCATTCTTTACCTGAGTAAGACATTTTGGACATAAAGTTTCAGTTATGTAAAAAAAACCCAACATTCCAGTGAGGGAAGAGGTTATTGCTGTCACCATCTTCATTTCCAATAGTAAGGTTTAATGGGAGTTACCCTAGACTGTGATTTACAGCAGTTATTTTATTATCTTTAGGAGTATACAACAATAAACATTAAGATCAGATAGAATAAATGAATTTTTAAATCCATCCCTGTTGTGACGTTCTACCCCATTACTTACAGGCTAATGTGAACAGCAGAGGCTTGCATAATTTCTGCAAGTTTATCCAAATTACCCAGGACAAATTTGCCATGAAATCTACATAAATCTGGTATCATGAAGGAGTTCAATGTGCCTGCATTTATGATCCTCGAGGCACACCCAGGTGGCTGTAAATGCCATGCAAACTCCATGCATTAATGTTCTTTATCACAACCTAATGGCTTTAACCCTCCTGGTTCTAAGGACAACCATTACACCACATTTAGGCTGTGCAGGTTTTCCCCACAATGAAATAGGTTTCAAATCAATGGAATTGGATGTTTATTTTTCAGACAAGACATTTTCCAGGGTAAGAAGTAAAAGCTAGATTTAACCAATTAGTTATTTATTTCCACAGTTGCTTGAACCCAAAAATCCTATTTGCCTCTCTGGAACTGATCTCATGAAGTTATAAAATTACATGAAAACATTCTTGTCATAACTATAGCATTGTAAAGTGTAAAATAATGAATAAAAAGTCAAATATGCCTCACTCTGGATTGCAAAAAAATAAATTAAGGTCATATATTTTTGCAGAGCTTTCAGAAATATATTTGACTATCAGAAAGCCTAAGGAAAAACAGAATCCTAAATGTCAAATATTCCAGGTACAATGAGAAAAAAATGTTCCCACACCCAGAATCTGAGATGAAAAATCACTTCAGTAAGAATTTGGCTGGATGTTCACACATGGAAGATGAAGCACAAGCACATCCTCAAAGAAGGTTAACCTCCAGCTCCCAGGATCTCAGGTGCTTCAGACATGCTGCTTTCACAATACATCTCTCTTAAATCTTCCACACACAAGAGGCATTTCCTTGCCAGAAATAAGCCCTACATTTAAGATCACCTGAAAGCTTAAAAAATCCTTTACAATAAGCTATTTATATCACTACACATTGTAAACACAGACTCAAGATCCTTAAATAAACTGATCATTCATTTAGGTTGAATAATTAAAAATGTATGCTTCAATTGCTGGCCCAAGATACAAACCAGGAACATTCTAGAAAGAAAAAGGAGATGAAGTATGTACCCAAATAGTTTGCAAATACTTAATTTCTCTTCAAATCTGAACTAAACTGACTTTATTCCAAATTTTATGTGGTAAAACAGAAAATTTTGAGTATCAGCAGACACAGAGCTCTGATTTTGATTTCAAGCTGCTTTTGGGTCAGTGCCAGTTAAACTGATTTTTTTCTACATGTTTGTGGGGAAAACAAAACAAAACAAAATGGTAGCCCTAATGGCTTTATTTGTACACAAGTAAACCTTGACTCTGTGTGTTCAGTTTGATGCAATTAAAAGATATTCAGCTTTGCAGAAAATATTCTTTATCTAATGATAAAAGAAGCTTAATGACTGATCTGGATTGGATGATTTGAAAACATCCATTCGCATCTTGCCACATCAGAAGCAAGCAGCTGATAAAATGTTATTTAACACCAAAATACAAAAGCTGTTTGAAATGGACACCCTGTGGGTTTCATGAGAGTAACATAAAAGTAATGGCTTTATTGTGGAATAAAAATGGGCAGAGTATATATTTATTCTATTATATATTATACAGTAAATATTATTATAGTATATATTGTCGTGACAACCCCCCCCTTTTCTTGTAACTCTACATGCGTAAGGAAGGGAAGGCACAAGCTGCTCTTTATTTGAGAACAGTCTCTGATGTTTATTTTCTGTACTGGCCTGACACCCCACTCAGCAAATTCTGGGCTTCAACATTTTGCCTCTTGAAATAGCTCTGCCCAGTGAAATGCTGACCTCAGGGGACAAGGACTCACACAGGAGTTAAGAAATACACCTTCATTTACCACTGATGTTCACTGATGGTCAAACCACTGCTACTCTCCCAGTGCCACTATGCCCTGCTTGCCAGGCCCCTATGAGCCCCTCCCATCCAGCAGAGATGGCTTTGGTGCTCTCCAAGTCAAATTTTGGGAGCATTTTACCGTGAAAAAACCCACAACAAACATAAAGAACTTGTCAAAATTCAGAGATGTCTTTACCATGGTATGATACTTGCCTGACCTTTCCTCACTGCCTGGAAGCAATTCAGACAGAATGGAGAATTTAATCTTCCATAACATGTATTTTAATGACTCATTATTTTACTAGTTTTCTAGTTTCCTCAAAGCTTAATGGACTTGAGCATGATTATTAAAATGCTGCTAATAATAATAATTAAAAAAAAAATCAAACCCAGAAACCCTTTACTTTTCTTTATTTTGGAAAAAAAAGTATATAACAAAAAACAATTTATCTATAACCAGTAAAGGACATTCTAAAATTAGAACCTGTTAGGGACAGTAGCAAAGTGTCTAAGCCATATGCTGGTGTAATATATACAAGGTATATATGTCCTTGCAACTTGCTCCTTCAGAAACCACCACAACTGCTATGGCACAGCATTAGTCCAAGAATTTCAGATTTTAATTTGCACGTAGCACCAGATCAGTATGAACATTTGGGTATCAGAAGTACATTACAGTTTCTCTTCCTATGTCAAGGACATGTTGCTATCAAATAATCAGTATAAACAAACGGGGAATCTCTGGATTTAAGCAGCTCCTTACTCTAAGCTTAGTCCATTTTCTCACTTGGACAGAAGACACAAAGTAGAAAAGCAGTACCTTTTTTAATCAGCACATATATTTTTCAGCCTGCACAGGACACAGCCCACCAGCTGCCAGAAAAAAAAAGATTTTGCCTTTTTTCTTCCCCAGAAGGAAACCCAAACACACCCTAGGATAAGGCACTAGCCTAAATCCGCACTAATTTATGTGCCTTTTATCCAGATTTACATTTCTTTAACGCAGAACATGATTTGCCACTTGCATAACAGAGTTTAGACACCAGAAAAACTCCCCCCCAACGTTTGAACTCTCCCTCCTGGGGTGGCACGGAATGAACTGCAGCTGGTTATTTGGAGGGAGCCAGGGCTGGAAAGCACAAACTAACTGGGAAGAGGAAAGGGTGAAGGGCAGAGGAATTCCTGGGCACCTCTCGCAGGCATGGTGGGCATTGCCAGCCCCCAGGATGAAATCAAGTCTGCTGTTTCATCAGAAAGTCCTTCTTTAGGCACTACTGCCTTCAAATCTCTGCACATGCAAAAAATGAGGTTTAATTGCATACAATTCTGCCAGTAAGTAACTTTTGAAATGCATTTTCTAAGGTGCTCCCCAGAAGGATGAGAAGCACTGTTAACCCAGAAGGGTTTTGACTCAAGTAGATCTTCTCTTACTTAAAATCACACAAAAAATCCTCCAGTGCAGGCACGTGGAAAAGAGCCTCCACCACCTTTGGGGGCAGACTAGCTTCGAGCCTCAGCTTCTGTCAGGGAAGAGGATAAAGGGAAAACCTTCTCCATCACCAAAAAACTTAGGCTCTCCCACTAGGCACAGCCAAGCCAGCACTGAAAAAACACCACCCAGAAACCCAGAAAAGGGGACACGCTATTTACACAAGGAGGAAAATGCAGCCCTGTGCTGAAAACCTGAAGCAAGTTCTATCTTAGGAAGCCAGCTAATTAAATTTGCTTGCACTTAGTTGAAATGAGCGATGTTGCCTTAGTTCTTACATTTTTTGTCTCTCCTGGTTAACTTCACATGTAAGAATGTTCCTCTGTTGCTAACTAAGATTTCTGAGTAAACATTGCTATACTAATGGGCCAAAAGATGAAAAAACCACTCTGTCTTAAGTACAGACTGGAAAGGAACACTTGGGATCACTCTTAACTGGTTTTAATTCCTAAACTCCAAACTACATGTCACAGAGCTTGTAAACTAGGGAAGTCCTTGCATCCAATAAAAGTCCAACAAGTGTTTGCAAAAGAAAAAGAATTTTAGCTTTGGATCAGTCAAGCTCTGAAAATGTGGTTAAGATTACCCTGCATAGGGCTGAAATTCAGCCTTGCTCTCCTTTAGGATAAGGGGATGAAACTTCTTATCCAAATAATCAGTTTCATATGAAATTGCTGTGGGAAAGGAAAAGTCAACATGCAGAAATCATTGTAACTTCCCGAGATGCAGGAAAGGGTTATGTCTTCCATGGGAACAGAAGCTGAATAATAACCAAGACAAAGAATTGGTGCACAGAGGTATGATACACAGAGAGCTGGCACGGGAAAAAAGGGAAAGAAAACCAGGGAAAAGTGAAAACAAAGGAGAGAAATCATGATTAAATGGGAACTGATTTGAAATAGGTAAGATGCAATCAGCTGAAAAAATTATAATATCTTTATTTGGAGTGAAATTTGACAAATCCAGTACAGGATGTGAGGAAGACATGCTGAAGAAAAGGCTCTGGGATGTTACAGCTGATCCCAAACTCAGTGTGTGCTGCTGGGGCAGACAAATGAGCTCGTTCTAAGCACCCCTCGAGCCAGACTGACGCTGTCAAGCTGCACTAATAGCCCCCAGCCTGGAGGCTTCCCCTTGTTAGACACAGCTCAAAGCTAAGCTTAAGTCTACAGCTTCCACTTTGGGGTCTCCCAGGGGCTGAGCCCCAGCACATGCAGAGAAAACTTGTGGGATTGCCTCCAAAAGACACAGCCCTGGAGTCACAGGGATGCAGACAAGAGCAAACACAGCACAGAGTGCGGAGAGAACATTGTCCTGGGCACTCAGCCCTCAACCACAGTATTGCCTATGGATCAGCCAGGGAGAGACCTGTGGGGAGGGCAGAAATTGGTTAGCTTAGGCTTAGGAATTTTTTTTCCTCACCTCACTGCTACACTGCAAGACATTTGAAGTGGTTCTCTTCTGTTTTCCTGAGTTTCCACCCCGTGAATATCAACTGCACATCAAGTACCACTGAGAAACAGCCCAGTCCTTGCCCCTGCACTCAGGCCAGAGCCCCTGTTTTGGCTGGGGGGTTCTGCACAAAGGACCAAAGTATCTCCTTTCCCCCTCCAAGCTCCCTACTGTCTCCTCAGGTGTGCATTTTTAAGACAGAGAACCACAGCGTTTAATCACAGCCCCTCCAGAGACCAGATGTCTCCCTGCTCTGGGGAGGAGGAGCCATCACGCTCCTCAACATCTCCTCCCATCCTTCAGGTAACTGCTCAAGACTGAAAGCTAAATAAGATTCCCCTGGAATACCTGTGGATTGGGGGGAAAAAAAAAACTCTGAGCCACTGGCACTTGAGAACCCTTTACTCAAAGGCATTTTTCATGGAATTATCTGCAAATACTCAATTGGCTGCTGAAATATAGCTAACAAAATGCACCATTCCACTCGTTATTTTGTTTGTTTTTATATGCATCATTTCCTGCCTTTAATTTTAATTCCATGCCCTCTAAGAAATGCAATCTCACAGATATATCTCCCCTTTTATTTCCCTGTAATAATATCATAGCAGTTTTCTCCAGCTATTTGCCATCTCCTCACTCCCTTCACAGCTTTTCCAAGCTGTAGAATGAAGAAATATGTAAAAATAGGCCACAAGAAACCAGACACACTTGATCTGCACAGCAAAAAATAGAGCTCTTTAGCACCTGGCATTCTCAAGAGTGTTAATGAAGCTGGCAAGATAAGCCATGCTTTGACCCAAAATAAAAAGCATAGCCCTCAAAAGAAGAATAAATCTGAACTACCACAAAATTTTGCCTTTTGGTTTCTTGCAAGGTGTGACCCCAGATATCTGGACAAGTGCAGCTTTAGTCTGTCAAAGACCCTGGGGTCAAGTTACACATGTACCCTGGTGCCTGAAATCCCAGAAATCCTACAGGTACTCTTGGATGGGTAGGAAAGCCAAGAGGAAGGAGGGAGACTCAAAGGACAAACCAGTCAGTTGACAGCTTTTTTTCAGGAGCAACAAATAATTTTTTCAGGATAAATAAATGATTTGTGTTTAATTATGGATCCGATGAAGCACATTTAAAACCAAAAATGCATTGCAGAATTTATGTTGAATTCTGCTGTCTCAGATGTTCCAAAGAGATGGAAGAGGCAGTTTCCCAAGCAGGAAATGCTGTAATGCAAAAGATTATATAGAAATAATAGAAATTTATCAAGCAATGGGTTTTTTGGTAAGGGAATAATTTTGGGGAAGGAACAAAATCTGGGCATTTTATTTCCACGGTTTCTGTATTTCTGAAAGCCAAAGAGATGGGATGACAGGTTGAAGATGGTCTCTTTACCTGGGTATTGAAGTGCAAGCCTGCAGGAGTCAGTGGAAATATATAATTAACAGAAAGCAGAGACAATCCTACACACACACACACACACACAATCTTAATGCTATAAATCTCCCTGCCTTTTCAATTCCATAAATCTTTTGTTGTTTCTGTTCTGCATAGATTTCACCCAGTTAGAGACACTTGGCTGGATAATATTTACTCTGTAACAAACAACGTTTACTTCCTTTAGGACTGCCACTTGTGACTGGAAAGAACTGTGGAAAACAGGAAACAGCACCCTTCTGATTCAGCTGCAAAATACAGAAAAATCATCTAAAACACATTTTTGTCAATGAAGTGGACATCTGGCAATGAAACAAAATGGGAAAAATAAAAATCTCCAAACACCAGCTCATTAAAATATAGAAGGGATGACAGAGAAGTATCATTTGCCTTGGATTCCTTGGAAACTCTGTCCGAGATGCTACGGAGAGCTGATTTAAATACTCAGTGAGTGTTTACTCTGAGATATCTTCCACAGCGTGACAAGACCTTGACTGCAAGAGGTGCAGCTTATCCTGAACTCCAAGGGAAAGACTGTCAGCTCTGACACAGCCCAGGAGATTGAGATATAAATGGAGTAACCAGTGTGAAATACTGTGAGCAGTGTGAAACACAGTGTGAAATATTACACTCATTACAAAGCTGTCCCTTCATGCTTCAAAGCCTGTCCCTTCATCAAGCCTCGTCCGCAATTTGAAAACAAAGTCTCTGGGAGGATACTATTTCCTTTTAAAGAGACTGCATATTGCCAGACCAATTTTCACAAAAAGTTTTGACATTTGTACCTTATTATTAAAATCAGATTATTCAGAAGATATTAGAAGAAATTTCTGCAGTGAAGCCGTGGTTCTTAAAGTAAATTGTCAAACCATTGTATGCTGAGGGAAAACATCACATAAACTTCACTTTGATAAATAACCTGGTTTGGATGGAAACTGGTATGTTTAGCTGTTAAAAAACAATGTAAATATAAATTCAGCATAATAGAAAGAGGAGTTCCAAGCAAGGGAGGCAATGTAGTGTAATCAATCTGTTCAAAGGGAGAATATTAGCAATTACTGAGAAAGCCAACTTAAAAAGGGTCTTTGAACCAATCTCAAAGAGAGATACAGTCCTTGCAATCACTAAGCTCACACAAACACTTAGTTTTATATTCATACTAAGTTTTTTAAATACAAATACTTGTTTCATATGATTGGCAAAGTAACAAGTTTGCCTCTGTATTTGGAAGGCTTTCCCCATTGAGACTCAATTATTCCATAGAGGTTGTTCCTTTCCCCAGGTGGGAGTTATACTGAACCTAATTCTTTTCAATAATGCAGTGATTAAGATACACACTGGCACAAAAATAATCCACATATTCAAAAGGTACAAATCCAATCTTGTGCCATTAGTCTTAACTTTGTGGACTCCTGGCAGCCTAGGAAATTATTGGGTGCTTAGAGAGGTTTGTGATGAAGCACTCAGCACGAGGAGTTACAAGCAGAGTTTCATGGGGGCTTTTACCTTCTCCTACCTTTTTTTTTCATTTGGTTGGTTGGTTTGTTGGGGGCTTTTGGTGGGGGTTTGTTTGCTGGCTTGTTTTTCTCTGCATTTACTTCAGGAAACACAGGAATGTTCTTCAGGAACCATTCCTGGCTATTTTTATCAAACTCCATTTTGCCTTTTATATATATATATATATATATATAACTCCAGCATTCATTTCATGTCTTTCATCTCTTTTTCCTGTGTTCTCACCATTGTAAATGGAAGAAATAAGAGAGCCATGGGAGTCTGCACGCATCTATTTCTCCACTTGTCCTCCCTCTATTTTTGACCTGGCTTCCGTTTGAAATCCCACATGGCATTCAACACAATCTTGGAGAGCTCTTGAGGCTCGTGTTGAAAAATGATTTAAAGAAAACACATTAACTTTTCAGGAATACCAGAATGCTTTGTGAGACTCTTCAAAACAATTTTTCTTCTGTAGCACCCCTTGCTGGGCTGACTCCGTTACCTCAGTAGCCTAATATTGCTATTGCCATCCAAATCCCCGTTTTGTTACACAGAGACCTAAATATATCATGATAGAAATGCCCTAATCACACATTCAAGTGAGTATAGCCTCTTAAAAAAGGCACAACTACAGCAAGTTTAGGGATACAGATTTTGGTGGAGCCTGAGAAGGCACTTAACACAGATCAAACTGACAACACTGATCAAAACTCACCCAGTCCATGGCAGTTTCTTCTGTTTGCTTTAAACCTCCATTCAGGTTTTACATGTCAGAGTTTTTCCTCTCTGAGAGTTCAGACCAGCCCTGAGCTGCTAAGGAAGGAGTGGCTTTAGAATGAGAATGTTGCACAAACACAGCACAGCTGAGGAGACCCAGCTACACTCAGGGCTGCAGCCAAACTGATGTTAGAAGCAAGGGGCTTGATGTTTAAAGAAGGGGCAATTAACTCCAGAGCAACTGAAACAAAAGGATCCAAATCTATTGGCTCACAAGACTAGGATACAGTTTTCCAAATCCCATTTAGAGTATTGCAGGCCTTTAACAAGACAAAATGCTTTTGCTGGTTCTAATCCAGTTCAAACAGGAATTAGTTAATATAAGTGCTGTAATCTGCACTATGAGAAGGTCAAGGCAGCATGAGCACATAAACCTCTTCCAGTTTTATGATCTATGACCTATAAAACTGAATCTGAGATGACTGAACAAATTTCAGGTCACATATAAACTCCAAAGTGCTATTTTCTTTTTACATCCCCTCAGCCTAATTCAGCTCCTTGACTTATTCTGCCCTTGTACCTGCCCTTGTCCCTCAAAGACACTCTGGTGGAGGATCAGGCACCTCACCTGGAAGGCTGAACTGGAAAGGGCATTCCTGAGGGATGCATCACCTGCTGCCCCTTTCTAGTGACCTTAAGGGGAACTCCAGGGGTTTGAAGGATCTAGCTCCCAGGCTGAACAGCACTGGGAATTTCACTCACAGTGACTAACTGGAAATCATTATTGCAAGTTCCAGTTTGACCGAAATACTGGTTCAGGATTTCAGCATTTGAGAGTTTTGAGGTACTTGCACTTCTCTCTGCTCCCAACCTGATCCTTGCTCTGCATATTTAGCCCAATGGCATTACCCTGTCATGGATTTCACCAGAATTTTTGAGGATAGTACAACCGACCCAGTGACTTAATTTCTCACTTTACAAAATATAAATCTTACTCTTTGATATACAAAAATACATTTAATTTCTGTCAAGGCAACTATCCCTGGCATCCTAGAATCACTTTTTTCTAATTCACTGTGTTTTATGGCCTTATTTCTTTTTTTAATTCAGTGACTTACACTAGATGTGTACAAGGCCCCTGATTTTCCTCCTCTGTAAAGTACCTCAGTGGTGTCAAGTCAGTGAAAGTTATTAAAAAACCCACATGAGCAAAAAAGCCACTGCCAGTGAAAAGATCCTGCTTTATAGCAGGCACATCCCTCAAGGGCTTGGGTAAGGTCCCTGATCCAACTCCATGATGAAACAGCACTGATGTTGGGAATGTTACCATAAAAAGGACAGCTCCAGCTGCTGGATACAATGGTCCCAGCCTGGAAGGTCAGAGGAGGTGAAAATCATTTCTCCTGATGAGCAGCCAGTGGACTCGGAGCCAGCTAGGAGGCAGATTTGGGAAAAGCAGGAACTGGGAGCTCTGGAAACACTTCCAACCATTTGGGTCTGAACAGAAAGACTGAGACAAGACTTAAACACGTAGCAATCCTCCCCCTTTCTTTCCATTCTTTCTCTGCACTCTCCAAAACACCCCAAACACCCCTAGGGCAGCCCTGCATGACTGCACTCTGGACTCTGCCTGAGACCAAAACTAGCCCAAGGGCACTGAGAGCAGCCTGGGATTCCTCTGGTGGGTTATTTTTGGCTCAATTGCAAAAGCTCTTTTGGTTCAGGCTGCAAAATAAACTCTAACAGGAGTAGCTGTGGCAACCCCTGCCCACCTGGCATGTGGCAAGGGCACGCTACAGACTGGTTTACAGAATCAGGCCAAATCATCCCGGAAAGAGCTGTATTTACATCAGCACTCACCCATGGCATCCTTTCTCTCCTCACTGCCCTGCTCAGAGTTCCAAGCAAGCCGAAGAAATCCCAGGCAATCACCACACACTACATACTTTGCACCAGTCCCGTGTTCTGTGCACAGACTACACCAAGCCAGCCTCTGAAAATAAAGTCTAAACTTTGAAATAAAACTAGTTACTGCATTGTTTTGTCCTAATGCACACAGAGAAATAAATGACTTGTGATCAAAGGGAAAAAAGAAAACCTCTGTAAGTTTTCTGAGCTCTGTCTTACATTTCAGGATGTAATTAATTAACACACAATTCCCAGTTTTCCAATTTGTTTGGTACCACACAGCAAGACTGAGCACACAGAATTCTGTTTCCTGCAGCCCTTTGGAAAAGAACAGATAAATAATAGCAACAAATTTCCTTCATACTAATCAGCATTTGTTTGCTTAGATGTCATTAATGCAAAGGGGTATTTTGCTATGGAGAAGAGAAATAATTATTGCTTTAGCAGAGGGATTTGACAGAAACTGCAAAAGGAATGTAAGATTCTGACACTGTACCAAACAATATTCCTTGAAAATGTAAGAAATAAAAATCTCAGTGTTTTTGCCATCCTGATTACATTAAAATCATCCTTTTTTTTCCCCCAATAAATATTTTCTAGCACATGAAACAGGTGCATGTTCCTCACAAATGACAAATATAACACGTTTCTGTCCCTTTTGCTTCTATTAAGTAAGATGTGATAAAAATAGAATGTCGCCGATGGTTTTGTAGGTTTTTTTCTTTGATTTACTGCCTTTTCTCATTTCTAATCTGCTTTGTCTCAGTGTGATTTCCCCCAGCCTGAGAAGTATTCTGCAGGCTTTTAATTGATGAAAATCACAATTATTAAATGGTTACCCAACCTGAAATAAATAAGTAAACAAACAGGATATTCGATGGGCTGCCCAACATTGAATAGCAACACTTACAGCTGAAAAGCCAAGATTGCTGACCTCAATCACTCTGATCTAATTAAAGAAAACAAGTTAAAAAAGCAATTCTACCACAAACCAACTCCTAGCCTTTTGTTTTGAAATACCTGGTCTGCTTATTCTACGATAAAATACACATTTTTCTTAAGATGTTTACAGTCATAATGCCAATAAAAAAAAATATTTTTACTCATACCTGGACAACCTTTTATTTAAAAGCAATTTCCCTGTGTGGAACATGTATACAGCCTACCATATCAGCAGATTTTCAATATCATAAAAATAAAAAAATCCATGTGAAAGCACAGACAAACCATCACACACACATATCTCTGCATAATTATAGAGGAATACAGGAACTCTGACTTGAAGCCTAGCAACAGTATCCAAGTATTAGTTAGTCTGCTAATCAACTACCAAAAACTCACACACCAGCCCAATGGGTTTCATTTTTCTAAAGCAAACAAAAAATAAAACAAAAGAATCCTATTGCTTTTAGTCCAGAGCTGCTGAAGGACAAGATGCACAATATAAAACAAACCTTGTTCACTTGAAGAAGAACAACCCATGTCATTTAATCCATCTGAAAATTCATCTCATCACAAAGGACCAAGGCAAAAGAGAGCTTTAAAAATAGGTTATCCAAGCCAAAGGATTATCAGCTTGCAACATACTTAATATCTGCATATCTGTATCTAATGAAAGCTTCAATATTCTTACATATATGATTGGGTTTTGTACCTCCATCCTATAGAAGCCATAGTAAATTCTGTATAGCAAATGCTTCCTAAATCTGCTGTGCTCATTTACTCACAGACAGCTGCAGGCTGGATGAAAACAAGCAGGGATTAACTTTTCTATTCATCACATCTTTTAATCCATTACTTTCTCTTAGTTTGCAATAAATAAATGCATAAAGTTAAATAAATTATAAGTGTGCTATAGCTAGTTAAAAAAAAAGTTGTTTAAAAGGGATATCATTATTACTATTGTTATTATTATGATTTTAATGGTGTGTAACTGCTGTACTGTACATCAGGAGTATATGTAATGTCTTCCTCAAAGCAGAAAGGGAGATGGAACAATAGTCACAGAGCTGAAATACACTTCTGGGTTCCAAAGACTTCCAAAGTAAGTGATAATTAAAATAAGCTACTTTGATGTTGTTATTATTCCTCAAAATACTAATTTGGGGAGGATGATGAATTGAAATAATCTGAGAAGCCGTACTAAGCATTTCATACTGCTTGGAAAACAAGACTCTAAGTACCTTATGGTAATAGGGTTTCTTGCTTTATGAAAAAATACTATTGTAATTTATTTCAAATAGGATTACTTTTTAAATGATATGGCAATTTTCATTCACCTTTTAAACAGCTGCCAAGAAAACAAAAGGGATTCCCTCATAAAGACACGAATACAATGCAATTTGGATCTTGTTTTTAGTCCTTTACTGATACCCTTTTTTCCTCTCCTTTGACACTTTTATGTTTGTCTTACAAAACTGCATCATCCCTGCCTGATTAATGTTAACTTTCCTGTCAGTAACAGCAAGGCGGTTTTTATTGTACTAAGCCACAGGAATCCCCAGCAAGGCTTTTTTTTCCCCCCTCAGTTTGTGTCTGGAAATGGCAGCACCAAGTTTTAAAAAAAAAAAAAAATAAATAAAATTTATCTGTGCTAAATGCTTCTCATGCCAGTTTCAACAAACTGGTCCCCCAGACACCTGATGTACTACCCGGGGTGGGAAAAGGGACTGGCAGTGATGGTGGGGAAAGGAGCATGGACTTGCTCAGAGAAGGAGGGAGAGGATGTGTGAGAGAACACACATGGTTTGGAACTTCCATAGGGAAAGGTCCAACTGTTCAACAGGATGCTGTGACTATCAAATTTTTATGCTGATACTGCAGCTAAGAGGAAGCAGGTTCTACAGAGCTCCAGTCTGAGGGGAGACACAAGGGCTTACAATGAGAAAGGAATTCAAATGCTCAGGGAAGGTTTATGATTGGAATGATGAGAGGAGTCTGGGGGCTGGGATTCCAGGTCTCCCCCTTCCACAGATTGTTCCATCACAAGATTCCCTCTGTGGAGTTATCCAAGAGACAGAGGCTGCAGCGCCCAGCAGAGGAGGTGAGAGGAATCAGGCTTCCTCCAGACTGAAGGAACAATTGGGAGGGAAGGAGGGGGAGGAGGGAGAACACCTGAATATCTCAGGAACACACACCAGCTCTGTCCCCCCCTCACCGTGCTGAAACCCTGAAAACCTGTCCTGAAACACCCTCAGCTCAGCCAGCTGAGTGGCTTCTACAGCACAACTTGAGGTTGTTGAGAGACTTCACCTTCAAAAGCTTATGTTTTTCCTGGTTTGGATATAAACTTTAACTTCTTTTGCTGCTATAAAAGGGAAACCTTCATCCCTCTGACTAAATATGTTTGCTTACATTGGCCCTAAGCAGATGCTTTCATGTGGTGAGATCTGAGGGAAATAACCAAACACACCCTGGAAGAACATCCCTCTCTTACAATCAGATGTCACATTACTTGCAGGGTTATTATTTTTACCTTTTTTGCTCTAAAATAAATATTTTTCATTTTTCTTCTTTTTACAGAACTGTGAAGTTTTATGATTATTGCAAAGAAGCTTATTTTATATATGTCTGATTTTTCAGCATTTCAACACCTCTGTCTAATATAAGTTAATTTAATTCACAATTAAACTAAAAGCAAAAGAACAGTCTCTGTGAGATTTGATCTGCAGAACCAAGATTTAGTGGTTCTCCTGTAAATTAGGGTTTTCTACTGCTGGAGGATACCCTGGTCTTTCTCCACCTAAACTGCCTCCCCATCATCTTCAGCAACAGGGACAGTCTGAGCACCACAGTTTGGCAGAACGAGACAATGGGGGGAAAAACAGACAAAATTAAAACCCACACCCCTTTAAGATTTGTATTTCAGCCTCTTCTTAACTGCCCTAAAATGGTGTTCTACTCTAAATGCCAAGGAAGGCAAAAGTGGAATAGGAAATAAGTGATACACCCAGGACTTGAACATATATATTTATCTATTTATTTTGGGGAGGGTGAGTGCACTGAGATGTTGATGCTTTTGCAGCCTCATCCCGTTAATCCCCAGGCAGTGGATTCCCTTGTGCCTCCGGAAGGCTGAGCTGTGACCTCTGCCACGAGCAAAGCAGCTCATTCACCCCAAGGCACAGGACCAGGAATCCCACTGCTGCCAGATCCCTGGAACTGCAGTCCTGGCACCAGGGCTGGAAACAGCTTTGTGACTGCTGACAAACTGGAAGACATCCACATAAAACCTTCTGCACCCAAAGTACCAGCAAATTCCTCCCACGGGACTTTGGGACAACAAAATTACCTAAGAGTGATGTTAATTGGCACATGCCAAAACAGAGTGTAGCTCCTCGCTATGTAAGGTCAGAAATTCCAAGCAAATACTGCTTTTCATATTTTCAAATGTTTCTGTCACCAGATAAAACCTGCTCTTGAAACTACTGCCTAAGATGCAGCCTCCAGTCACTGCCACCAACTCAAATATTCCCACTCTTAGGACAACACACCCAGGAAAGAAGGTAGATGGGTTTTGAAAGAAAAATATCATTTCCACTCCTATTACCTAGCTGTATATTATGCTTGCAATTAGGCTACAGTACTGTGCATAAGGAGCACTAAAAGTTAAAAGGTTGTATCAGAATTTTTCCAAGAGCAGTGTGGATTTTTGTCCAATGAATCAAGAGCAACGTGGAGTTTTCCCCAAACTGTCTTTCCAGTGAGTGCTATTGTGGATAATCCTGAATATCACAGACAAGCTGACTATGAAATGATTTACCAGCTCACCATGTAGCACCTTAAACCCCCACAGACAAGAGACCCACCCCCCCCCAACGCTGCACATATGCCAAAGCATTTCCCACAGTTGTAGCTTGTTGTTGAGTCTCAAAGAATTACAAAATACAAAGTGATTACAATTACTGAATGAGCCTAAATTAATAACAACAAGGTTTAATGAACTGGCTTGATATCAAAGTTCAGTATGTAACCAAAAATACCCTTGTTGACAGATGAATGATGAAATGTTTCCTAAGATCCTAAGTAGGATCTGTCCTTATATCCCTGAGGATGCTTCCCAGGTTCTTTGCTGTTCCTTCCCCCTCTGTTGCCTCCGAGGAGGTACACTACTCAAATGATGCACGCTGGAATACATCCAAAGCTATATGATATAGTGGGTACCCAGACAAGCACGACAAGCAAAACCAGCTGGTTGAAGCTGAAATGCTGACATCATTCTGCACACCCAGCATCATCCCAGCTCTCAGGTTTTCTGCTCAAGATTTGGGTCTTTGATTTACTTTTTTTTTTTTTTTTAAAACTGGGAGACATTCCAGAAATAGACATTTTGATGACTTCACTTTTTTTAGTTGTTTTGCTTTGGGTTTTTTTAAGTAATAAATCTTAAAGGAAAAATGTCCAGCTAAATTAAATTAGGTGGGAGGAACTAACACCACGTAACATTTATTCCTTAAGACAAATCTACTGATTTAAATAGTTATGCTCAATCCACCACTGTCTTGCAAAAAAGTGCAAGTGAATCACGGAACTACCAAGATTTCTATTTTTTGATGGAAAAGCAAAGCCATCAGGAAAATTTGGAGACTATCAGGAACTAAGTATGCAGAAATAAAGGGAACATTTGAGTCTAAACCACCATTTCCTTTCATTTCACAAAGTCATAAAAGGATTAGCCATATGTAAATATAAACAACAACAAGATGCTCAACATATTAGGAATAACTGGTTCATTTTTAGTTAATTTTTTACAGATTCCTAATAAATACAGAAGGATGTAGAATTCTTACATGGCAGGAACTATCCCACTATCCCAGGAAAAAAACCTTCCAAACTCACTATGAACTTTCATGCAGAAGTTATGACTTTTATGCCATGTGTCCTCAGTTCTCTCAGTGAGCTGAAAGCATCACAGTGCCACAGAAATTCACATTACCACACAGAATGTTTAATTCTATTCCTGCAGATGATATGCAGTCAGGAAAGGAAATGGAAAGCAGTCCTTAATCCAGAGCAATTCTTAACCTTAAATTTCATGTGAGCTGGTCTAATTCTCCCTATAAATTAAATACTGGCAAGTTACAGATTTGCATCACTGGGTTAAATCAGTGCAAACAACGACACAGACCCTCCTGCTTCAAAAGAAATCCCTTTTTTGTTCAACTTCAGGATGTTTCTCTGGAATTTTAATGAACCTAAATTAAAGCATTTTAATTCATCTTTATTAAACTGTATTAGGAACAACTTTTATCAAAGTGGTTTTTATGTTCATGGCAAATTTCTTTATGTAAAATAACTTTTAAAAGCCTTAAGGTTTTTTTTGTCAGAGGCCTTTAGTCCCTGTCACTACCCTTCACTCAGTGACACACACCAAACCCAGAGCTGGCTTCTGCCATGGATTCATTTAATTGTAGGGAATCATCTTTCGCCATCTTCTTCTAACCAACTATTCCTACCTGAAAGCTGCTTTAGACTGATGCCAAAACAGCCTGAAAGAGCCAGCTTGGTCTTACAGGTATGTGGATGTGTACTTAATCTGTTACGAACTCATTTATACTTATAAAGCATCTGTCATTCCTGTGCATTACCTTATCAAATTTCCATGTTCAGAGCCTATTTTGAAAACATTTCAGCTTTTTTCTCCATCTTCATTTTTGTTATGAGAATTAATTTGAAACCTCCCTGAAAAGATCCTTGTCATCAGCCCTACAGTCATATCTTATACAGAACTAGATTTAACATCTTTGCAAAAGCCTGGCTTAGAAATGGGTAGCTTATTTGCAGTGTCTGTAAATATTTTGCTTACCAATATCAGCTTCCCTGTGATTCTTGATATATTCAGCAAGCTCAAAATTTCCCGCTATTATAGCCACCTAAAGGATTGCAAAAGAGGTACAATTAATACATTACCACCACTTTCCAAGGAGGAGCACAAGCATGTTACATCACTGAAGAAAACATCATGCACGTTTATTTGCATTTCACAAAGAGGAGTAACTCTCTATTGCTTCTATTCTGCAACACATTCCCAAAACAACACTGAGAAGTGGCATCTTAACCTATTTGTAAGAGGCACTGCCAGTCCCTCAGCTCCCCATTTCCTGGGAATGCTGATGGTGGGAGTCTCAGGAGGCTTTCCACATTGTGGCAGCAGAGCCAGCAGTGAACATTACACACAGGACCCCCAAAGCCCTGGGAGCCATAGTGGTGTGTGGGCAATGCTGCAGAAGCAGGCTTGGAGAGACACACCGAGGGCATTACAGGCCTTTAATTGCTCCTTTCTCACTACTTACCTGGACAATAAAAACAGGAGCTAAAATGCAAAGCACGTGAGAAAACCAGGGAAGAAGTATCAAGAACTACAAATATTCAGGTACCTCTAAGACACCAAAAAGGACTGAAACAGAGAAACTGGTAAAGCTCTGCATGTGCATAGAGATTAAATTGTCTCAATAAATTGAGTTCTAAAATAACAATTTGCTTTTTCATTTATTTTCTGGTTGTTGAATGCAGATATGTAACTATCTATTCAGAATCCTCATCTAAATGCACTTAAAAAGAGAAATATCTCCACCAGCTATGAGGAAAGTAATTTTGTTATGCCAATGCTGTCCCCTCCCTTTTTCTTCTCCTATTTTTCCCCTGAATATTAAGCAATTGTCTTTTCTGGCCCCATTTTGCAGGTATCAGATGCTATTCCCCTAATGGCTCTGGGGCTTTCCTGATGTATATACAAGGCATTTATAGGGTGCACCTTTCCCACAGAAGCATCTACCAGGTGCAGGTTAAAAAAAAAAACACAAACAAAAAATTCTGCTTCTGGACTTTCCTGGATGCAGGGCTATTGTCAGACATGAGAAATTCATGAAAACTCAGGGCAATTTCTGAACTGATGGTCAAGAAAGATTATCTGCTGGTTTGTGCCAAATCTCAGGGATGACGAATTATGTCAAGGGAGACCTAAGTGCAGGAATGGTCTTAGGGAGGTGTGTGAAGTACAGTGAATGGGAGTAACATCATCTAATGCAACAGGCATAAGATCTTATTTCTGCCCTCAGCACAAGGAATTGAATGGACAAGTTTATTTACCATCAACCAAAACAAACTAATGTGGAAGTGCTTGGAAAACAGAGACTTTACACACAAGCAACGAGCCACAGTCAGAACACCCTGACTATTATGTGTATGATATTTTTCCAAATTGCTTTATATGGTAGACTCAGAGCAGGCTTAAATCATAAGCATTACATCCATTTCGCCTAAAGACAAAATAATTACACATACAGGAAACATATGCACTTCTCATGCAGCATCTCCTGCCTTTAGTGAGTCTCACGCTTGGTTAATAGTGAGACTTGATGATCTTAGAAGTCTTTTCTAACCTACATGACTCTTTGCAGGGATCAGAGTGAACCTCCTACATATCCTACCGCAACTGAAAGAAGTCCCATTGGAACACAGGATTGTGATGATTCTCTGCTATGGGTGTGTGTGCTCTGCCTTTGACAAAAGGATGCACTGCACTACTCCTAAATCAAACTGGGTGGGATTATCATGAATCCTTTCTTTAGGCAGACCTGGAAATCCTTGCAGAAGAATTTAAAGAGATGCTGTCAAACACAGTGATGTAATCTCTGATTTTAATTTTGGACGAAACAAGCATTAGTGGGTGTAAAGAGGGACAGACTGACTTAGTTTGAGTTATAAAGTCTACTGGCTAGTTAAAGAGCAAGCAGGACCTGTATAAAAATATAATACAGTACCAGAATAACTTTAAGTTACCACACAAAGTTTAAAACAAACAACTGAACACACCATTTATTGTGTTCATACCCTGAATCCAGGTCTTCCCCCAATTTCTTTTTTAATGCGTTTCAGGTTCCATCATATTTCCTTGGCAAATTATTTCTTGTTCCATTAAAGATTTTCATCCAATGCAACAGGTAAATACAGTAATTTTGTTTTCCTTTCAAGTGCACCTATTTCATGGCAGAAATTCCATTCCACGTTTCTATATCATCTAGAAATTACACTCAATATGTTTATACTTGTGCTCTAAAATAATCCTCAGCAGCCATGACCATGGCATGTGCATAATAATGATTTCTGTCCTTTAAACAACTAACACATGTAAATATCATCATATTTACGAGTGAAAATCGTGTAATTTTTTTCTCAATACAACATCAACAGTAAGGAAACGCTTTGCTTTGGGCACTTCTCAGTTTTCCTACATCAAATGTTGATGGATTCCTGGGAGGAAAATGCATTAGAATGGATCAATAACACTGGTTCAACTTAATCCTGCTGCTGCTTTTAGGCTGTACTTCTCAGGTATGACAAAACACTCATGGCATATCAAGATATCTGCAAAGATCAGATCATTGCCCAGAGAAGC
>JAWWEU010000158.1:8274722-8380940 GCA_035583155.1 Acropternis orthonyx
GTCCAAGGCCAGGTTGGATGGGGCTTGGAGCAACCTGGGCTAGTGGAAGGTGTCCCTGCCCATGGCAGGGGGTGGGACTGGATGGGTTTTAAGGTCCCAACCCAAACCATCCTGTGCCTCTGTGATTCTGTGATCAGGGAGGTCAGAGACGGGGAGGTTGGTGCCACCACTGCCACCTCACCACCACCTGAAATCACCCATCTGAAAATAACTGTATTAACCACTTCATGCCAGGTACTACTCCAGAAAGAACCCGCTTCTCAGCATGGATGACACATCAGATCATGGCCCCAGGCTCCTCTGCACAGCCCTGAGGTGTACCTGCTCCTGCTCCTCCCTGGCAAACAGCAATGAAACAACAGCAGAGCCACACAAACACTCTTTTTACCTTCCCATTCTGCAGCCTGGCTTGGTTCAGGTTCATAAAAGCAACACTTCTATGTAAGCCTGAGGTTGCCTCCACATTATACGCAGACTATAACAACTCTCTTCGACATTACCCCTAATTAGGATGGAAGATTCAAACGGGGAATTCAGCAGTGAGAGGCAGCTTGCTAGACAGCAGCCATGTTGCTCAAATAAAAGAGGTTTTGATACACAGCAGATTTTACACTTCAAGTATAAACATGCTCTTCGAGTGATAAACACATTTTATTACTTGAAAAAAACCCAGATATTTCCAGATAACTAAGAGACAGCTTGACAGGGAATTGTTCCTGTACTTGCTTCTGAATCCAGGAACCATTTTTCTCAATTTAAATCCCTTCAATTCGCTAAAAAGAGTATGTAAAATCTGAACAGCAAAATGAAGGTGATACCTGTCCCTCTGAGTCTACAGAGAGCCCCATGGCCCAAAACTGAGACTGGCTGAATTTGACTTTAGGCCTAACTGAACTAAGGCTTTAATCTAAGTTTTTTGGGGTTTATCAAACCCATCACAGAAGGGAAAATATGAGAAGATCTAAAGAAAGCAAGAAAAAGCTAAAAAGTACAAATACTCCTTGGGATGACATCAATGTACTTCACTTGAATTCAATGGGTAAAGTGTGTGGGAGAAAGCGAAGTCAGAGAAAAATTGGAAAGACACAAAATTACACTCATTCAATTTGCACAGTTGCAAACTACAAAGCAGGGCAACCACAGCCCCTTTTTCATCCAAATGTATCTTAAATGTGTCCCAAGTTACAGTCTGTTCAAATAAAAATATAAGTGCTGATGCATTAGGGTAAGTGAATGGCCTTCACAAGATCCAAGGATTGAACCAAATCAAGGTGGTACAAAGTCTCCCCTTGCTCAAGATGAAAACCAAATCAGAGACTAACTGAAGTTCTATATTTGTACTGAAATTCTTTGTACTTCAGAAAAAGTACGAATGTAGAGTCTTGGCAGAAAATACTAGAGTTTGATTCTCCCCATGCTTCATAATTTACATGGTTTTAAATAGCTGTAGTTTGCTTTTCAGGATGTTCTGCAGACAAGTGCTAGATTTAAAATGGAGAGGTTATGGCAGGAAAGAAGGTTTTGTTTGAGGTTTCTTTTGATCACAATACAGCTCCTCTTGGCACTGAAAAAGTAGCACAGGCAGCAAAATTACAGCAGAAGTTTGTTTCCAATTCCAGTAGGAACTGGATTCCAGTCATCAAAATGCATCACATGGGTGTTTATGGACATGAAATATCACCATGAAAGGCTGGAGGTAGCACTTTACAACTAGAGGCTATCCACGGACTCTGTTATGCTGAAGCTTCGAAAATTGCAGCTTTTTTAAAACTGCATGTACAGCAGCCTTGCCATAATTCAGGTGCTTTCATTCCTGCAGCAAATGTCCTTTTAGTTTGTCCTTTCCACACTTATCTTACATCAAAAATCTTCATGTCCTTTGTCCTGTTATTCTGCAAACCTGATAAAACCTGTTTATGCATCTTATTAAGAAAAAAAAAAAAAAAAACAAAAAAAACCTCACACACAGCCCTGGTCTTCAAGGGTGTCTGAACTTTGCATCAGCTCCAGAATCAGACAGACTTCACCTGCAGTGTCCCAGCACGGTATCAATCACAGCTCAGCAGCAAAGCCTGACTAAGTAGTCCAAGCACAACGCTTTTAAATCCTAACCAGGATTTTTCTCTGCTGCAGACCTTTGGTTGGGATCTCTGCCATATTCTACTGTACAATACAGAGAGCAGAAATTATCTTGGGGTGGGTTGTTTTTTTAATCATCATTAGAGGCAATGTTATAGGAATGACAGTAACCAAAGTGAATCATTAATCAGCTGCCTCCCAAGTTTAATTTCACCACTAAGGATGTTGATATGGGCACCTAATTATTATCAAATTACCTTTGGCAACATCCATGACTGGCCTGGGGAGGTTCCTATGCCTAGAGCAGGGAAGTGAGCAGGAAGTAAAGCTGAAGAAGGAATATGGATCCTAGGAGGAGGGGAAAGGAAAGCTAAGAAGGAAGGTGGATCCTAGGAGGAGGGGAAAGGAAAGCTAAGAAGGAAGATTGATCCTAGGAGGAGGGGAAAGGAAAGCCAAGCAGGAGATGGATCTTAGCAGGAGGTAACTCATACAAAATAAAAAGGAAATGGGGTCAAACCATGCACTGGACAGTGCCATCACCACCTATTTCCACAATACTCTGTCTTCAGTGTCACTGGGAGAAAAAACAATGGACTCACTGAAGGAGGTCACAGCTGAGACACACTCGGGCCATGAAGGACAAAGTTACCAACTCGCTGGGCACGGCCGTGAGCAGAGGGGGCTGCCACTGGCAGGGTGTGCCACACACAGCACAGCCACTTCCCCGTGCTCACACAGGTGCCTGCCAGGCTTGGCACAGCCTCCTAGTGTCCCACTCGCTGTCTCACAGACAGATGTTCCTTCCAAACCATGCAGCTGGTGTCAGTGCCTCGCTGTGTGCCGTGCCAGGCACTGCCAGATGCTATGCTGCCAATTTAAGGGCAGAAGGGAAGGAGTTTAACTGGGGCTTGGTGAGCTGCTGTGGTGGTAACTGAGGGACAGGGAACGTGAATGAATGAAGCAGCTGCAAGGCAGGGACTGGGGGAGCAGGCAGGACATGGGAGCATCCCACCACTGCTAGTCCAGCACTGGGCATTGGGCAGGGAGGGACAGCCTGAAAACTGGTGAGGCACCTGCAGAAGGGCATCTCTTTCTCCTGGCAGAACATCATTCTCATCCCTGGCTTTCTGATCCTCACAGTCAGAAGTATTCCCACTGAGCACAGGCACTGTTTAAGTCGACTTTCAGGAGTCAAGTCATAAATTAAACATCTGAGTCATCTGGTTAGTTCTGCTCTCCTGAGTCCTGTTCCCCCAAGAAATTCAGCTGAAATAATGGCAAATAAAACTATTTTGTGTAAACAGTGGAACTGGCCAGATGTCCCATTACAGGTTCCAGTGTTAGAGCGTTTCATAATGTTTTCAGACTCTGCATCAGAGATAAGTAGCACTGACTCACCAACTCAGCCTCATAAATACAACTCTCAAGATGTCAAGTTACTTACATTCAAGTATTTACAAATTTTTTTATCAAGATTAATGCAGTGTTTCATTCCTTTCGGGAAACTGGAAATTATATATACACTTTACCTTTCAAAATTGGCTTTTTTTCTGCTGTTGACATGTGTCACAGGTAGAGATTATATTAAATTAGAGCATGATCTTTGTAGCCTGTTAACAAATACAATTTCAGAGCTTTATGGGTTAGTCCCTGAAAGGCAAAAACCAAGACTAAATTACATTTTCACCCTTTGAAACAAACTGCTCCACTGAAGGAAGAACAACAGCAAAAAAGACAGAAATTGAAGTAATGACCTTTGACAAACTTTCTGCATGGGACTGAGGAGAGAGTCTCTTAGTTCATTTATGTTTCTCTCGATCCAGGCTGCTGCACATGCTTGAATTTTAGATGAGGCGAGACCCAAAGCTCTAAATGCACCTGGAGAGCAGAGGGAGCTGTTTGGGTTGCATGGCTGTAGCTGCAATTCACAAAGCAAATGAAACATCAGCATTCCCCACCTGCTTTTTCTCCTCCTTCCCTTCTCTTCCAGGCAACTTCCCTTTCTGATGAAATTGCCTTTTGTTACTCCTTCCTTCGGGACTAATGTGTTCACCCTTCCCTTGTCTCTGCTGCTCAGCAGTGCCTATTTAATGGTGGCTTTTCCAGAAAGCTTCCAATGGCAAAGATTCAGGTATGACACTGTACATTAAAGGAGACAACTCCATCCTGGGACAAAATGGGACTCCAGTCAGTGGAAATGCAGATGGACAGATGGGATACTCTGAGGTAAATCCACCCTACATGTTCCCACCTTCAGCAGGAACTGCAAGAAATAAGTGATACAACACCACAAATGAGACTCTACCCATAAGACTCTCCAGAAATCACCTTCCACTTAAGCCAGACTTCTAAAATCATCAATTATTTCTTGTTCCACTGAGAACTATGTTATTTTAACAGTGAAGAAACACCACTCAAGCAGCCACAGATTCGCTCTCAGCAGAGACATGAGAGAAATTAACACCAAGGAATTTAGGAGTGGTTGGGATCACTTCCTTAATTAAAGGCAGTCAGAAACATCTTCCATGTATCATAATGACTATATGTTTTCTTAGTATTAAAAATAAACCAAGTGTTGTAATTTTTAATAAGTGTAAGTTTCCAGACAAAAATCATATCAACATTTCCCCCCAGTAGCTGCAACATTGAAAGGTGGATAATCCAGCACCAAGGCAATCCCTAAACCATTCCATTATAACTACAACCTTTGGAGAGGGTTCATGTGATACAAAAATCTGATGGTGTTTCCTGTGGGGCAATGAAAGGCAACAAAGTTAAACTTCAACACATTTATTTCCTATTGTGTCTTCTCAAAAGCAAAGCTCTTTCTAACAAAAGGAAGATGTGAAGGCTGTTTGGAGTGCAAAGGCACTTTGAAATTGTCACAGTGTAGCATCAAGCACACAGCAGTCATCCACAAGGACATCAGAAAGTTCAATTTAGGTTGTTAACTTTTAATTAAGACCCTGTTTCCATGTAAGTCTGAGCCTGCCCGTGTAGCACAAAGCACTGGGATGTTCCACCCCCGATAAACAGTGACACAAAAGCACCCAACACGCTCGGCAGACTCAAAAGAACTATAGATCTTAAATACATGTGCATTAGTTGCTCTCATATGGGAGAAGCATGCAGATTTTATAACTCACTTCAGTGGTACAGATGGAGTTCAGCCTGGAAAAGCAAGAAGCAATCTGTGTTCCAAATTTCTTTTCCATAGGTGTGGGAGAAAAATGTATTGATCGGGCACTGTTGGTTCCTTACGCAATTTCAGAGAGCTCCTACTTGCAAGTATGTGTATTTATCCCAAAAATACCAGAACATGGCCAGAACTCTGTCCCCATAGGAAAGGCACTCCTTTGTAATGCCCTAGCAGAATGTGGCAACTTGGCAAATTTCTGAGCTCTAATCACAACATTAATTTCAGGTATTTTCCACCAGAGAGGATGTTAGGAATTCAAAATGGGTCTTTTTCTGAACCAGCTGGGAAATCCTACACAACTACCATGGGCCTTGTAGTCTAAAATAGAAATGCTGAATAATCACGAATTCACTGTTTTGCTTTGCCAAATCAAAGGGCAAAGTATCATCCCACAATTTCGCAGTTGCACTGATTACAGCTGATTTTTGGCTTTGAGGCTACAACGTTGAAAAACAAAACTCGCAGAAGTTTCTTGGTTCACCTCATTGAAAAACAAAACCAAAGTGCTTGATTAATACACAGTTAATATCACTAATTCCCTCTCTCTATGTCACAGCACTCCTGAACACTCACACGGTGGGTGACATGAAACACGACCTCAAGAAGATACACATGCTGACACTATGGAGACAAATATTTACATTTACACTGCCAAACTTCACTAAAAGATGACCAGTTTTGAAGGTGAGATATAACACATCTAATCAGAAATATGCCAGAGGCAAGTCACCGTTTTGAGAAGTTTATAGTTGGGAAATATTTTCTATTTAATAAGATGACAATGGTTTTGCTGAAAATATATCAGAACTGAAGGTTTTATTTTATAAAATGAAATTAATTGATAAATTTAATTTTATCCATTTGCAGCTTTATTTCAGGTATAACATCATCAAGTTTCAGTAAAACTCACGGAAATAATGTAAGATAGAATAAAAAAAAGCAGCAAAATTTAAATTTTTAAAAAATAATAGCCAGTAAAAATCTATTTTAATTGCAGAAATAATCCACATTCTCCACCAGGACAATAAAATGCTGACAATTTGCCTAAATTACTCTATAGTAATGTTATGAAACTAAAAGTAAAAATCATACTCAGCATTTTCCTACATCTTCTCTCTTGGACAGAAGAGAACTCTTAACACTTTTAATTATATAATGTAACACAAGCTCAATATTATGCATTTTGAAAGGAACAGTGTATATTAACATATCTGATGTCCAGTAGATGGCAAAATACCAACAACCATCACCTTTAATCTTGAAACTTGATTAATTTAAACCCCAAAGTAATTTTTTTTATTTTTGTTTCCAATCTCCACTCCCTATTTCATTGGATAGCAGGATTAGCTTTACCTTTTGGATGTTTTCTGTACACTATCTGCTTGAAAGACAATTTCATCTTCATCAGTTCTCGATACAACAAAGCACAATAATGTTACTATCCTTTAAATAGTCCTTTGAAGACAGTTTCTTCCCCACTGAGGTTTTTTTCTCCCAGAGCATGCTGCTGCTCCTGTTCCCAAATTTGCCAGCACATGTTAGCATACTGTGTACTAAAATCTCTTAGCAACAATATCTTAGTGTCTAACATTTCCCTTCTTCCAACTATGATTCACGGAGCCATCTGTAGTCAGATATTGACATGCAGGAGCTTAAAATAGACACCTTGCATTTGCTCAACAACTAGTTTTAGCATCTGAAAATATAAATTATGGGGAAAGGGCCAATGTTTCTTTGAGGCTCGTCCTTCCCTTGATCATTTCAGCACTGTTTAAACAGAGCCTCGCCATGAGCACCTCGCCTCAGTATTAAGGTCAAAGGATTCACACTTCCCAGTCCTTTGCATCAGCCCTCCAAGAAATGTCATATATTCCCTGGGTTGGACCACCTCAGGCTACTTTTAATAGTATTCAAAGACTAGGTTTGTAAACTGCAAGCATTGCTACAAGCAGCACTAGGACCTCAGTGTTTTTCACTCTCTTGGAGCCTCGTGGGAAGCATCCTACCATGGGTGGGACAAGGTCAGTGTCTCAGCTGGGCATTGACAAGGAGAATTCTGCACCAGCAGCTGCTCTAGGGGATGCAAGAATATCCCACACTCTGCTCAGGGAACGAAAGAAAATTTACAACCACAGCCTCCCAATCAATTGCTTTTGCCACCCAAAACTCTTACAAGGCTTGCACTCAGAAAATAAAGATTTTCTTTAAACCTACAGCAAATTAACTATTAGTGGTAAAGACTTTGCATAAGGTAAGTTATCCATGACAATGCAGTGCACAACTTAAAAGAATGCTGCCCTGCTAAAATCAGGAAATTTTAATTTAAAATACTCATATTCAGTAGAATACATTATATAGAATCACAGAATCACCTATTAAAGAACCACAGACTATTCTGAGTTGGAAAGAATCCACAAAGATTGAGTCTAACTCTTAAGTGAATGGCCTGTACAGGGATAGAAAGAGTTGACAGCATGAAACCCTCTTAAGTGTGAGGAACACACTTCCACCCCAGTGAAATTCAACAGGCTTTTATCCACTTTAGAGGAGCTGGGATTTTACCCTAAATAATTTTCAGCAATTAATATTTCACAAGCAAGCAAACACACAACAACATGCAGCCAAATGCAGCTGAGCATTCCCAAAAAAAGCACACTGCAAGCAGAACAGTGCTGGCACCTTTTCAAGGCTAAAATGCTGGGTTTGCTTGCAGGAGATTTTCCAGCCCCCATGGGTCTCCTGGAACACACTCAGTAGCCACAAAACAGTGCCAGAGCTGACGAGCTTAGTGAATTGGAGTCAAAACTGAGAAGGCAATCACACTGAATGACCTCCTTTCAGCCTCCTGCAGGGCTCTGCACTGGACTGACACTTCAAATGTCTCTAGGCTGCCTTGCTTCTTTTCCAAGCACCTTCCTATGATTTAAGAGTGGAACACCTGTATTTTATTTTACACTGTCCTTTCGGGAACGTACACAACTGCATTCTTAAAATTTAACTAGTCTTATGAATAAGCCATGACTGGATCCCTTCAGGTTAAAATAAGCCTGCATGTACACAAAGATAAAAAAGTCCTTTCCTTGCAACATGGGAGCAAATCATCTCACTCTCTGGGCTCTGGAAAGTAAACTGAACTCCTAGGACAAAAGGATTCCTCGTTATGCAAGAACCAGCTTGACAGGAAGTGTTGAACTGAATGTGGCAAGTCGAGTGAAGCACCACAAAACATGTCAGAAAGCAAAAAAAGAACATGCAGGCAAATTCAGGCCCAACCTCCCTGCTTCATGACATTCTTTAACTTCCTCCTGTTTCTTTAGATGAGGAATAACTAAAATTTTTAAGTTATCCTCTATATAGACTGTATTAAGCCTCCTCCACGGTCACTGCATGTTATTGGGACATTTCATGTTTCTATCTGTTTTAAAAGTAGAGAAAAAAACTCTTGCATCCTCTTTCTGCCTCTCTGCTAAAATGCCACCTAAGAAGTTATTCTTAAGTAAAACATGTTTTCTCTATGCTTGTGTTTTAATAATTAAAATGAAAGAGCTAAGTGTGATACACACACATTCACAATTACAGGCTCCTTTCTTGGGAATATCGAGCTCAGGCTGGAAAGAGCCATCCAAAGCCAGTTATTACATAATCCTCATTACTTCTGCATGGGTGAGCAGAGATTTCAAAGGAGTATTTACTAAAAGCAGATAAAGCCAGGTTGCAGCATCAGATGAATCAGATAAGACAAAGCCAGCAATAAAATTGACTTAATTTTCTTTGGCCCCTCCAGTAATATGCTGAATCAAAAAGCCATGAAATGCAATCTTCTTCAGCTGAATTCTCTTAGAGAAAGACTGAGGACGTGTGCTATTTGCTGGATTTTGTTTGCCTTGGCATCACAGGAGATGTGGGGCCATGAAGAGAACTCGGCTTAGAGGTCTGTTTAGAGGTCTGTGCTGCTGGAGGGGCAGCCTTCCTCCATGGAAAAGCCAAAATGTGCCACTTTAGCAGTTTCTTCCTCAAACACTTTCCAGAAACATGTCTTCCTACTCATAGCAGGCAGTAGATACTGCCCACTACTTCACAGCAAAAACTTCATGGGCTCTAATTTTACAAACACAGTTAATAACATAGCATTACTTCAACTGCAGCACCAATGACTGAAAATCCCTTTGGAAAGCCCTCAGGATAAAATGCATCGGGTTAATAAGATACTGTGATGATTCTACCTAATACATTTCATGGATTCATTCCAGACTCTGTGGGTTAACTAAAATAAAGCCTTTGGAAACAGTCTAGTAATAGTCAATGCCAATAACACATTCTGATGAAGACGGATACGGGATGGCATCATATGCCAACTACATGCCATGAATGCTCCCTCCAAATGGCAGTGAAAGAAGACTATAAGTGTCTCCCAGAGGCACAGATACTCCATTTTTATAAGGAACAACTTGGAAATTGCCTGAAATTAATGCTGAGCAGTCTGTATACTCATGCAAAGAGATGACCCCACCACATACATGAATGGTATTAATATCTCAAAATGACATGTCTTAAATTAAGATTATACAAATCTCCAGTGCCTCTTGCATGAATAGCATTAGTATCTCAAAATGACATGTCTTAAATTAAGATTATACAAATCTCCAGTGCCTCTTGCAGCTTCACTCATGACAACTAATCACATCTCAATCACACATGAGCCTTTCTTAGTTTGAGACAGAAACTGGTAGTGACCCTTACAATTCAGTTTGCTTAATTTGCTCCCACTTACAACTTAGTTTCAGTTGCATCTGAAAGCTTGGTGGGAAACTCAGCAAATTGACTCAGAGACACAGCTTTATCCAGGGAAATTGTGCTGCATGTGGGAGCACCTGAGGCATGAAAGCTGGACCCCGCTGAGCAGGTAGGGAGAAGAGGGTAAATAGGGAGAAAAAGGGTCTTGGAACACAACACAAAACATGGTCTCAGGGAGACTCCTGCAGAAGTTTGCTCTTCTTTTTTAAGGAAAAAAGACATTCTGCACTAAGTACTTTTACCATGTCTGAGTGTGGCAATATTTTGCCTTGCTCAATAAAAGATAATCATGGGATTTAATTCCTTTATGTTTTACCAAAGTACTTCCCTTTGGCTGCTTTTCTGAAAAAGGGTTAAGACAAACGCTAGGAGTGATGAGTCAGCAAATGCAAATCATCACTGGGTCAAGATGAACCAACTTAACTCCATTCTGGATCCATAAGCATTTTTCTGCTCCTTCCTGTATCTCTTACTATATCCAGCCCTTATCAAGTCAAGTGAGAGTTATCAGTAAAAGCTTCTTAGGCTGAGGTTTGACTTCAAAAGTAGCATCAATATCTTTAGAAGTAGCAGTAAAGACATTTTTGCTGTCTCGTGTTTTCAGCAGGAGTATGACCTTCTGCTTGGTTACCTTCTTGTCACCATAAAAAAAAAAAAAATATATATATATATATATGGTGACATTTTTATATATATAAAAATAAAAACAAAAATACTGATCTTTGGTAATTTCACTTCACATGCCAATAAAGAGAAGCATCTGCCTAAGAGTTTGTCAATACTCCTATATCGACAATAGCAGAAAATCTGCTGACACTTGAGGTCACTTCTAACTTGCCATCAATGCACTTTCCTCTGGAAGGGTTATTTGGAACATCTTGTATCCCTGCTACTCTCAGGAATATTTCATTTGGCAGCTCTTCCCCCAGTACCCTCATACCAGTTTCCATATCAGAACCACAAAGGCTGATGTGTGCCCAAGCTCCAAAGGCAACATGCAAAATTCTCAGAAAAGCCTTTTTCTCAAAGGAAAACATGTGTTCCTCTGTATAAATAGCACTTCAAGGTAAGGGTTGAGAAATCATAATTAATCATTCTGTCTGGATATATCACTCTGAGATCCCTCTTTTTTATTATTATTTGATTTATTTTAATTATGTCTCCTTAAAAAATCATGTTAAGTATGTGAAATATATACATACTCACATACTTTTTTATTTTTAAAGGGAAAATCCACAGTTTGTTCTGGAACTGTCACTTGTAGAGATTTTAAAATTAAACCAAGCAAAGCAAGTATGAATAAATTCCATTATTTGACTCAAATCAGGACAAAAGCTGGAAAAAGCTTAAAGTCTGACTAAAGGCAGAATGCATCATGAGATCATAGCTGTAGCTTTTGCCAATAATACCCAATATCCAATGAGGCATTCTTCACACAGGTGCTTCAGGAGAGGAATTAGGATGAAAATAAATACTTGGCAAAAACAAGGTCCTGGTACAATTCATATATTCCATTAAGCCAACAGTTACATAGTTTAACATCATGAGAGAAAGCATTATTTTATATTTCCAAAGATGTTTTCAATTTTAAAATTAGCTTTCTCAACTTTTCAAAAAAAAGTCAGAGACCAAAAATACCTGGGTACAACTTCTTGTCCTTTGCCTGCAAACTTCATCAAAAAGACGGCAATTAAAAACTTCATTAACCTCAGTCAAAGCTGGTGTTTGGGATGCCATCACAGTGATATGCTGGGTAATGAACACAGCTGGTTTTGCCCAGAGCACGGGCAGGGCTGGGAGCACGGCACACACATCCACCTTGGGACAACTCTGTCCTCCCCAGTCCACCAGTCCAAGGCTAAGACTCCTTTTTCATACAGCCCCAATTTCCCCTCTAATCTTATTTTCTTGCTCTTCTGCCCTCAAAGATTAAAGATTTCCCCAAGACCCTTTATCAACCTTCATCTTGCTCCACTCCCTCTCACTTTCTGGGCTTGGACTCCTGGTCGGAGTCTCAGCCCATCCTGTGTTGTCCCCACACTCCACGTTGACTTATCCATGCCCAGTCATGTCTGTCTATACTCCCCCCCAGCCAGCTCAGCTTCCAGATCTGGAGTCTGCTTTTGGAGCCCCTGTATTTGAGTCAGACTCAAACCACTTCCCACTGCCAGGATTTATGAGGGAGATCACTGACAGCATGAAGGGCAATTAAAGAAAACAAACCCAAACACCACAACACAACACCACGGGGGAGATGGGACAGGGAGAGGTGGGTCAGCAGAGCTCTCCAGCAGGAGCAAAACAACACATGTTTTCCCTCAGCCATACTCTGAAAGAGCTGAATCATTTTGGTTTTCCCCAACAATGCCGCCTGAGATACCAGGCACGGAAAAATCTCCTTTCAAGCGATTCAAATCTGGCAAAAATACAAGCAATTGAAAAGAGATGGGCAGCCAACACACTGAGAGGAACAACTGCACCTGCAGGACACTGGTGCTCCTCCTGCCATCTCTGTAAGGTCAGCACACCGATTTTCCACGCTGCTTTGGGACAACAAAGGTCAATAATAAGGGACATCTGAAGCCCAAATGAACCCTGCCATTCAAAGATGCCACCTCAGTGTAGTTCTGTATATTTTAAGACCTTTGTTTTAAAACCACTAATTATTAGTGCCGTTGGCTAAAATAGTGCTTAAAAGCCCACACGAAAATAGGTGAATTATTCATGTAGAGCTGCTGCTCTCTAAAACAAAAAGGAAAAACTTGATAAACAAGGTGTATGTTCATTTTAACTTACAAAACAGAATTTCAGCAGCTTATAAACACTGCAGAACTGAGATTTCTGAGTTACTGAAGTAATACTTGCCAAATAGGTAATAAATGATTTTACATTAATCTGAGAGCATGTGAAATGTGTGGAAAACTAAGTAGCTATATATAAGTGATAGGATATTGTGGCTTTTCTGAAAGGACATTTGGGGAGGTTTTACTAATAAAATAACATGTAAAGTACTTAATTACCCAGCCAAGACAGGATGAATAAGTGATTAATAAACAGAACTGGCAGCATAGTGTAACAATGGGGCACAGGTTTCATCTTAGCTCCAGTTGGGTAATCACCAAAATGCACAGTATACAAAAAA
This sequence comes from Acropternis orthonyx, assembly GCA_035583155.1. Lineage (NCBI taxonomy): Eukaryota > Metazoa > Chordata > Aves > Passeriformes > Rhinocryptidae > Acropternis > Acropternis orthonyx. The sequence continues at coordinate 8,287,937 of JAWWEU010000158.1, forward strand.
TTCTCACACTGAGATCGAGGATGGTGCTGCAGTTCCTGGAACACACAACAGGGAGGACAGAGAGAGGAGATTCACCCCATATCCATACAAGTTTTAATACTTATAGCAGGGGGGAGACCCTACAAAAACAAAAAGAAAAAGTTCTGCTAATCGATGTTCTGTAAACCTTGAGCTGTGAGTGATATCAACTCCACTGATTACTGATTTGGTGCCCTCCAGCACTCTGTCAGGGGGAAACGCATTCCTGTAGAGGCAGCTAATGAAAGTTTAGGTGCTGAAGTGGGAAATACAGACACGTTTTTTGATGTCCCTCTTTACACCTGGCAGTGTCATTCCAGTGCTAACTCTGCCAGACACTGGAAAGGCAAAAGGGAGAGCCAGATCCCAGGCTGAGATGTATGCACAGTGTGGGATCCCTGAATTAAGTGGCACAGAGTTCAGCCCACATTAGTTTTCTTCCACATGATCCAACCTAGCCATGCTTGTTTTTATAAACACTGAGATTTGAGAAGAAGTGAACACATGCACATCTGGTTTTTTGGTGGCAAAATTACACCACATTCACTGGATGCTAAAACTCTGCTGCTCATTTTCATCAAAATAAACAAAGCCTTGGCAGCCCTTGAAAGCAGCACACAAACTTCTCCATGTCTGGATGCTTTTGTTTTACAGAATCATTCAGTTTTCATATCATCATTTTTCTAAGCAGCAATTCAAAAAGAATCATCCTTTCAGATTGCTGAGAAAAGAACATAATGGGGGTTACTCAAAGGAATAGATGCTGCAGCTACAACTGCTCTCATTTATGTACATATGAGCTGCCTCCATGTTTCTTGCTCCTGATTACATGAGCAAACATTTTTAGTATGCAAAATCCTATTAACTCAAGGGGATTCTGCATAATTTTCTCACAGCTCCACTCACGGTGTTTGATCGGCTGGGTCAGCAACAGACAGATGGCAAAGGATTAATTCTGGTGCTGCTTTGCTGCAGGGCTGGAGTCAGGATTTCCTCTCCTCACTCCACTCGGGAAAACTGGAACTTTTCCTGCATCCCTTACACCTAAAAGGAAGACTCCACAGAGGGAGAAGATGGCAAGTAATTTCCTTTTCACAATGCAGAAAGGGTAAGACAAATCCAACCCTTCTGTTTGTGTTAGGGCAAGAGCAAATAGCCAGAAGCCCAAGCAGCAGAAGTGTAACATGGAACACATAATAACAAGCTCTTTTATTCCATATGGGCAGGACACAGTTCACTGGAAGTGCAACTCCACAGCTACACCTTGAAAATTATTTCCTCTGTGTCCCATGCTCACTTCATCTTATTTATTTTTGGGTAGTCACCTCTCACTTCTTGATGCCCTACAACCATCAGAACAGCTTTTACAAATCTTTTCTTTTGTATTTGTCTGTTCTAGGAGGAATCTTGCAGCAATCAGCACAAAGAAGGCAAATGGAAACTCTTATGTGCCACTTACCCTCCCCAAAAAATCCTGAAACAGTAAGAAAAATTAATCTCACAGACATAAAGTAATAAAATCAAATAATGTGATGCAAGGGATGATCATGGAACTGATCCCTCCAATATTCAGGGGTCTTCTCTTATGCCACTTTTTGAGACTCCATAATTCTGAGGTGCAATGATAAGTATTACCCAGTACTCAGTGAATTTGTGCTTGGCATATATTTAGATGGCAAACTATTAGCAGTTTGAAAAATGGTGCGAAAATTAAATTATTAATGCACTGTTTCCCCAGTTTGGGGAAAATTGTCCCAAAAGTAAACCATGATCTGGCTGGGATCTGCAAGACGAACTCTTAAGCTCTTGAGATGCAAAACCTAGGTCCAGAAAACCTTCAAAATATGGAGATAATTCAACAGATACATAAATACTCGAGTTTTTGTAAAAGGCAGTAACTCAGAGGTGTTACCTACACATAAACTAAGAGGAGTCAACTCAGAGATCCACACGGATATAGTTATTCCAACTATTTAATTCATCCAGAATCCCTGGGTTTTTTCCTAACTTGAAAAAAATTATTTTTGTTCTTTTTTTTTTTTTAACATCCCAGCTCCCACCCGTATTTCTCACATGTCAATTTGCATTATGAATGTTTCCCTGAAATCCAGGCTAATTAATCCTGCTTCAGAATTAAGGGCTTAGGGGCGTCAGCCATACCTGACAACCCTTTGGACAAAGAATCCTCTTCCATTTGGATTTTGTAATTAAGCTTTCTGACAATACTTTAATACAGGAAAATGGCAGGGGAAAAAAAAAAAAGCCTAGTAACTGACTAACCCAAAGGAAGACTTAATTTGATTTTGGAGATAACAGATGACAACTTGAACCCCTAACACTGACAGTGCAGTAAGTTAATCCCAGCCCTGAAACTCAGCCCAACTCTCTGGCCTCACACCCAAGGCAGGAAGAGCTTCCTTCTGTTAAATCCACAGGTGCCAAGCAAGCCAAGATGCCCCCTCAGTCCTGGGATCCCTCTTACATGGAATTATGGATCTGTCTTACACGGGACTGGAGATAAACACAAAGCGAGGCACATCCAACCACAGAACACCGAAGATTTCATGTTTTGTCACCTCAAACTCATCAACAGTGTCACCAGACCTCCTAAAGGTGTGCTTTTCTCTCATTCCTAATTATTCCAAGACATCTTCACTTACTGCATCACACAGAAGTCTAAGTTTTCACAATGATAGTTATCTCACTCTGCAGCTATTTTCAGCCTCATGCAGCGTAAATGCTCCACAAAACCCAGCTTGCACAACCTTTTCTTCCAAATATTTCTGTGGGAAGGGGTGTTTGGTGTTTTACCTGAAAGGGAGACTGGCTGTTGTAATTCTTAATCTCCTTGTTGGCTCCCCGGAACAGCAACACTCTTGCACAGCTCTCCTGAAAATGAGAAAATTAAACTTGTTAACAAGAACCTTCAGGTAAATAAGAGACTATAAAACTCTGACTGCTAAGAGGCTGTGAGACATGGTGCTGTTTGGGAGATATTTTCCTGAATAAAAAGCAAATAAATTAACTAATCTGAGAACTTCAGTTATTAAAATAGCATTATAAATATGACAGGGCTTCAGGTGCTTTGCAGTGTATTAGACTGGAAACAACATGCAAGTGTGAAGAAATCATGGAGGACTGCAAGAGGTAAAAATCTTATTCATTTTTCAAGAAACTGTACTGAGAAAACTCCATGTTTGACAAACCAGACTTCGCAGAAGATGTGCAAGTTCAAAATGAAAGTTCTCTCATATGGTTTTTTGCCTACTTTGTAGGAAAACCAGTATTGTTCTCAGTACACTGAAGAGTACCTGGGATGAATCGTATTACTCTCTGTTCTGTTGCTACAAATTTAAGAAAGCACTTTTAGCACTTATTTTGATGCAGTTTTTTTTCACCCTACCTTCAATTTTAAACACTTAATGTATGATTATTTTTTAATACACCTGAAATTATTTGATCTGTCACTGACCTGTCTCACTGTCTCTCTTTTCCCCTAAAAGATACTAAGAGTGACTGTCCAAACCTTTCTCTCTGAAAAGAGGAAAAATTGGGCTTCAGACCCTCCAAACTGAGAAAATCTGCCAAGGAAATCCCTTAAAAACAGTTTATTTTTATAGTGTATTGGTTAACTCACTACTTTGCCCTTGCTGTTAAATATGACTGACCATAATCCATCAGAAATCCCCTGTGGTTCTGCCTGGGCTCTCAGAATTCTGGATGACTCTATTTCCCACCTGTCATCTTTGATGTTCCCCTTAGGACCTTCTGCAAACCAATTCACATTTCAAAATGGTTTTGTATTTCCCACACACACATATTGCTATTCATGTTTTTGTGCTTTGTGGATTTCTTGACATGTTGTGTTATGGAGTTCTACCTAATGAGGCATTTTGATGTGCCACCTTTCACTGCGAACAGCAAACCTGCAGCCAGAGAAAACAATCACATAATTCAGCTGTTGCAGTGTCAGAAACGAAGCTTATTTACCAGACTCTGAGTCACAGGTTAGTGTGCAACAATTATGATTGAAAATCATTTTTGTCACTGTGTTTTCTAATTTGCCACACTGGATTCTTGATCCCATTAAGTCTCCTTCCTCACAGGGCTGCCCTAAGTTATCTGGAAAGGAAGTTTCTGACTGACACAACAGAATGGATCCTACCTCAACATAGTATGTTAATAATCATCTCTCAGATTATCATTTTTGAATTATATATATAATTAAGCCTTATTTGCTTGCACTGAAATCTCCACCTTAGCTTTGCTCTCTGTATCTCTAAATACATGATGGACAATGCCCAATTTCGACCAAGACTTTGAGAATATAGATAATTATATTGAGAAAAATACTGTATTTATTGCCTCATTATTCATTTGATTTTCAGAATATAGTCCAACAAAAGCAAAAAATTTTAAAAACCCTCTACCAATTTCACTAAGCTGTCTGTGGTGTAACAAAAACATGCAAAGGGATTTATTAACTAAATGGTTTTGATTAGAAAAGTTTTTCCTGAAGCCATCAGAGTAGTTCAACATTAAAAAAAAAAATCCAACAAAACTTCCTTGGATTAAGTTCTGTATTTTCTTATTTATTTTTATTTATTCTTTTGAGACAAACAGAAGCATTTTTAGCATCATCCTCTCTCCTTTTTGTCTCCTTCCCACCCATGAAGTGTTAAGGCGAATAAATCAGGAGGAATAAGCAAAAAAGTCACCCCCAGAAATTATTTGGTTTACTTTTCCTTTCCTAATTCAATGGAAATTCCCCATATCAGGGCGCTCTGTTGTTAAGGTGCTGCCTATGAACACCAGAACTCCTGTGTGCACATATTTTAACTCTGACCACCTAATAACTTCTGTTGCTGGGAGTTTAGTACGGTTCATTTATTATATCATGAGCTGAATATGCAGTAGCTTTTTAGACTTCATAAGATGAAAAAGAATTTCACAGAGAGCCATTTGCTTGGCAGCAGAGCAGATGCAATTTGCTGCCCGAGAGCTAATTACCTGATTTAATACCACCCCAAGTGTCACCTGGAAGTCAATCCTCAGAGAGCCAGAAGGCACATGTGAGCCCAGCGCCTTCACTAGGGAAAGGCAGGGGCACCAGATCCACCTGGGCTGCTCTGACTTACTGCAAGGCCATGGAAGAGCTTCCAAACACAGGAGTTTGCTCGGGTCAGGACTTGGCTGACACTCAGGAATACAAACTGACCAGCTTCAGAAAGCATCCCAAGAGAAATTCCCCAGGGAAGACTGGAAGGCAAAATCAACTGAGTAACGACTCCATCTACAGGAGTCTGGAGGTAATAGGGATATTGATGTCCTTCCCACCACCTCCAGCCTGGAAAGGCCAGCACTGCTCCTTCCACATGAGCTAATAACAACTTGCAATAAAAAGAACACTGACAAAATCAGGCTATGGTGCCCAGAGCCCTGTGAAAAACCTTTCTATTTCCATAACCACTCGACTAAGGAAAACAGAAGGACAAAGGTGCAGACAAGATGTTAAACTTCCATTCCCAAAGCCAAGCTTAATGACTATGAAAACATTTGCAAATTTGTACATGTAGTTTCAGATGGAGTCTTTCGATCTCACAGAGAGAAACTTCTTCCACTGAGGTCAGGAAAACACATCTCCCCATGAAAAACATTGTTATTCCATGGGGTTATACTAATTTCAACATCATCCTGCTTAGCCTTTGCCAGAAGTGTATGGTCTTGCAAAACAACCCTGGTCACTGCAATAAAAGTTACCCCAAAAATCAGGATTTTAAGTTTACCTGTGTGTTAAGGTCTGGCCTTTGAAGTTCTTATCCAGGATAAGTGAAGTAAAACAGATTAAAGTGAATATTTTAAAATATTTTTCAATAGATATGCTTCAATTATACACATTAAGCTAAAAGCAAAATTTTTTAGTCAGTAATCTTGAAAAGTGCCAAATTATCCCCAAAATTATTTTTTTAAGAAGTTGAGGGTATTTTAGACCTAATTGAGGAATCTGTCTTGACAAGACTTCAGAAAAAATACTAAGAGGGTAATTAATTAAGAAGCAGATGCTTTAACAGATGTTTCACTATTTACAGTCACATCTCATGCTTTCTTAATTCTATGTAATATTATATGTGCCGATTTTTAATACAGTTGTAAAACCCATTCCCTCTCCATCTCACCCCTGCAAAGAGAGTAAAAAATGCTACCAAATTAAATCATTCTATTATGTGCAAATTACTACACAAGCTGTAAACAGCAAAGAATCTGCCATGTTCTGTATGAATTACAGACATTTGTACAGGATTTTCCAACTATTTCTTATTTGGTTCTAATTTACATTCTAGCAGAACAGCAATAAATTTTGCATAGGAAACTAATATTTAGATATGATACAAAAAAAATCTGGTAGAATAGAATATAATGTTTTATTTTCTAATTAATATGTATGCTCTTGCTACCTATAATGAGCGGCCTTACTTGAAACCACTAAATAAAACACTAATAAAGTGGCTTTTAATTGCATTCTTTCTAGTTTCTAAGACCACTTTGTAAAACCTGAAACACTTAATTGCATATTAAATAAATCAACTGAATGACAGTAGGTTGCTATTTAGTGTAACCCGCCTCTGTAGATCAGCAACAATGGGGAATTATCCCAAACCCATTTATTAGACCTGAGAAAACTGCACCTCAGAACAACCCACCACAAAACCCGGAACCTGCTTCGAGAGGAAACTCACCAAGCCTCTGTTTCTGTGCCTGGACATGGAAGTTTTGGCATTTGTAGCTCATTTATGCCTTTTTTGCCCTGGCATTCTCTCCCAGCAGCGGTTTCCAGCGGACCGGACCCGCTCTCCCTCAGGGCAGGGCGTCCCTCCCTCAGGGCACACAGAGGGATCAGGCACAGCACACCTGCCCCGGCTTTCCCCCCTCACGTGCCCTCCTGAAGGGAACTTACAGCGAAAACGGAGTGAGGGGATTTACAAGAGCCCGGAGTGCCGGGACAAGGGGGAGCGGCTTCAGATTGCAAGAGAGGAGGTTTAGATTGGATAGTGGGGAAAAAAATCTTTACTATGAGGGTGGGGAGGGACTGGAACAGATTTGCCAGGGATGCCCCACCCCTGGAGGTGTCCAAAGCCAGGCTGGACGGCGCTTGGAGCAACCTGGGCTAGTGGGAGGTGTCGCTATCTCCAAGGTCCCTTCGCACCCAAACCATTCCGTGCTTCTACGGTCCTGTGCCCTCTAAACTCCTGCCGGGGGCCTTTCTGTCGGCGAAGGAGGCTGGGGGGTCTCACCTGGTTGTAGAGCGCACAGATGTGCAGGGCCGTGTTGCCAGAGGCGTTCTGCGCGCACATGTCGGCGCCGTAGAAGAGCAGGTGCTCCAGGTGCTGGACGTGGCCGTACCTGCAAGCCTGTTCGGAGAGTCACCGACAGCCTGGTTATTATTGCACAGCCTACGTCTGCTTTTTTGGGGGGGATGCCGGCTTAAGGGATACAGAAAATACTACGCTTGGAACTTTGTATCCACTAATATCCACGACTCGGATGCGGGACGGGAGAGGGTTCTCGGTCCTGCTGCTCTCCGCAGCGTAGCCCACTAGATGGCACTGGAGATGGTCGGATTTCCAAAGCTTCCTCCTGCTCCTATCGGGGGAAATCCGGCCAAAATTCAAGTAATAACCTTCTCGGTTCTGTGATGTCAAATAGACACACAGTACACAAATGGCACCGATCCAAAAGAGGGAAAAATCTTCAGGAATCCCTTTATCTGTCTGTCACGCAAATAAATAGTGAGACCCTGAATACCTGGAAATCAGCCTCAGAGATTCCACTGAAATTAGAAACTTTCCTGTTTAGCAAATAAGTTTGAGAAAAATCTCCAAATTTCTGTTAATCGGCCTCATTTACTCGAATATCTTCTCTCTGGAATGCTGACAGACTACCTCCCAATTCCTCATGTTGTTAACTTCACACCATCTCAGATCAGCACCATTCCCATATAATACAGAATGTAAACTGAGAGATAGAGGTATGGAAAGCTATTCAGTCTGTCTCTACTGAATTCAGTGGGAGGTACAAACTGACACACCTGGACTGGATCTACAATTTGGATGTGAAAAATGAAGTGTCCTCTCAGTGCACAAACTAGATCTGTGACACAGATCATTCATCGGGGCTCCCAATGCAGGCAGACAGGTATCTCCAGAGGTTATCCTCATTATTACCACCCTGGCCCAGGACAGCGATAATTCACTTCACCTTTCCCCATTCCTGTAAGGGTAAGCCAGTCCCATCTCCTAAAGTTAAAGATGTAAAAATGAAAACTATACTTGCTACCAATTATTCCTTGCCATGCAAGGTAAGTTCAGCTTCTGCACAAGACAACAACATATGGGACTGTATCCTATCACCATCCTTCTTAATTCCTTGAGGAGAGTTTATATTATTGATTACTGAGTACAGAGTGCCTGTAATCCAGATGTAAATGTGGATTTATTCAGGATTACAGCCAATATAGTGGGTTTGGAAAGCTCTATTTCATTACAAGAAATAATGACCTTACGTGTATGAGGCTGGGGTTTAAAAATAGGGAATTCTTGTCTTTATTTTCAGATTTTTTTTATGATTACTCAAACTCATCCATACAGAGAAAAGGCATAAAGTAGCTGCACTGACATTGGGACTGCTACAGTCTTTAAACTTTGTATATTACTGAGTTTATCACTGTGCAAAAAGAAGTTAACAAAGCATTCTTACACAACTGCTGCATAATATTCAGATGTTTCTGGAGAAGACAGTAAGAGTTCAAAGATGATTTTATGAACCTCAGAAAACTACTTTTAAAAATTATTTTTTTCTTTAGAGAGCACACTATCACTTTTATCCACACACTAAATATGCAAGAGAGGAAAGAAAAACCCAAACAGCAAAAGGAAAACTATTAAACCTCCAGTTTTCACATACAGGAGTAAAAACTGACTCAGACTGGGAGTTTGTAAGAGTTTAACACCCATCACTGCACACATGAGGGATCCCAGCAGCAGGATCCTGAGCACAAATCTTCCTGCAAAGTTCACCAGAGACAAAGTACTCTGCCAAACACCCCAGTAGCACTGCCAAGGATACCAACACTGGCATCTGACAGAAAGAACAAGCTATGTTTTTTTACCCAAGTGCCACTAAAACAGATGCTGAACCTCAAGAGTCCATGACATAAATACACCAGTGCAATTCCTGCAGCAAAATCCAGAGTCAGGATTGCAGCATTACAGAACTCCACTGGAACAGTTTCCACTTCTAATTCAACACAGCAGAATGCAAAGTGCATAAATTTATAAAAAAACAGAAAAATCAAATAGAAAAAAAAGGAGGAAGTTCCATACTTGAATGTGCATGGACTAAGCATATCCAAAGGGCCTTCAAAACAGCTTTTAGACACAGAACAAAGATGTCACATTTCTTTATGCAAGTTCAGCTCCAGAGCAAGGGTAATCTTTCCCACCTGATGAATTTCTTGCCATCCATTTTCATCTCTGCAGCTGACTGTGGCGTGCTCATGCAGTAGGAGCTCACAGCAGTAGGGATCCCCTCCCACGACGGCCGTGTGGTACAGCGGGGTCAGGCCACAGCTGTCCTTGTAGTTGGGAGAAGCTCCCAGCTCTAAAAGGGTCTGAAAGCAATCACAGACTGTGGAAAAAATGTGTTGTGGAGGCACTTCTGCCTATAAAGGGTCTTTGCCTGAGACGGGACTTGTAAGGCTGGTGCTTGCCATAAAGTCTATTCTTTGCTCACCTATTTATGGGCTGATGGTTTGTGCCCCAGCCCATCCTAAGTGAAGCAAGAAATTACCTCAGAAGAATTTTAGGATCTAAGGAAATTTATGGGAATAGCACAGAAACAATGAGTGGCCATGAGCCCAATTTCTATCCTGTCCCTAAGCTCAGAAACCTCAGTCCTGAAGATGCGGCATCACTTTTGCAGCACATTCACCTCCTCAGTTACAAGGTGCTTCATCAAAAATGTCATGCAATTTGAATATCTGTCAAAAGGAAATAAACAAAAGCCATAAACCCAAGACTTAAATCTGGACTATCAATGTGATTTAAGAGCACTTGTTAAAATACAAAAGAAAACAGAAGAGGCTGTGTTAAGATATAATGTGCAATTCAGGCCACTGACAGTTGGTTTCAAAGAGATTAGTGACAATAACTCCATTCCTATTTCCTCTGACAGATCTTTCCCAATGTATCAAAGAATAAGCTTAAATTTCACCACTTTTTCTTGCTACCAAAAAAAAAAATTCAGAAATGAAAAGACCTTTTATTGAAAGCAAACCCTAAGATCTGAAAGCCATGAGAAAGCACTAGAACAAGGGCATATTAAAGGATCCACTAAGGACAATACAGTAATTAACTGAAAACATTCTCCATGTTCGAGGGGGTTTTTTAATAAGAGAATATAAAATATGCTACTGAAAGCATTTACCTTGAGGGCTACTTGGTTCTTGGCCCTGGCTGCTTTGTGCAGAGCTGTCATTCCATCTTTGGCTCTGAAGTCTAAATGTGCTCCTCCATTTTTCAGAGCTTTTATCACTTCTACTGTATTGTCAAGCTGAGCTGCCAAAGTCAGGGGTGTTTCTAAAGAAGAGAATGGCATGTGCTTGGGAAAAAGGGGAGCAAAATTATAAAATAAAGAGCATTTGCTTTAAAGAATGTTAAGTAACAAAATGCTATTCAAAGAAAATCATAAATTATCAATTCTCTCCTTTGGACAGCAAAGCCACACAGATGCATCAGCCCATAGTTCTGAAGACAACAGAAAGGGAGTGTGAAATTCAGCCTTGCTAATCCATTCAAGGTTTAACAAACTCAAGACTAGTTTTGTTGTTCTCACCTCCACTTTCTAGGTCATGATAGTTTGGGTCCAGTCCTCGGTCCAGCATCTTGGCCATTTTTTCCACAGAGAGATGGTGAACATGATCCATGAATTTCCTCAAATTAGCCTGAAAAAAGAGTGTGAAAAGAATCATCCTCTGATTTGAAAAATCAAATTTCTGACTAAAAGTGAAATATCCTCTCAATTGTTGTCAACGCCCATTGACACCACTGAAAGCAGTTAATTCACATTCCTGGAGGACTTTATACTGAGAGCATAAACCTTGGGGTTTATATAGCTCAGAAGTCAAACAAAGTAAGAAAGTCTTGTTTTTAGAGCTCTAAGGGGAAAATGGGTGAAAGATTCCTCCAGTAAGAAATTGGGTTGGTGAATAGTGGTCATTATCATTGGTCTGATCTGCAAATGAGTCTAAAAATCCAGCTCTGCATTTCTGCAGCATGTTGAAAGCACATTGTATTTGCCAAGTAAGGCTCATTTAAAATTACTTGTATATCTACAGAAGAGTCACATATGGGGATTTTTTTCTATGAGAAAATGGCAACTTTTCCATGGGAAAACATTCCCAGGTGACAATTCACACTCTGGCAGTACATCCTGCTTGTTGTTCAGCAGGTAAGGAGTTCCTGCTTATTTCCAGTTTCTCACATTACTTTGCTGGGCAGACAGTTGCTGAATTCTGCAGGGAGTGGGACATACCTTGGTATGGAGCTTGGCCAGCTGCTTTTCATCCAGGTTGAACTGTTTGTAAACCCTTTTCTTGTATCGAAACTGAGGGAGGAAGAGAACAATAAATTTTGAAACTTAAAACTCGTAATAAAATTTTCTGACCTTACCAGAAAGCATCATCCACAAGGATGTGATTTAGGCAAAAAAATAGCCTACTTAACATACCAACATCATCATTTTACTGTTCATTTAAGCAAAATCCATATCTCATGTGAATGTACTGAAATCAGTGGAGGTGTGTGGGAAATCAGCTCAGCTTCTGGAATCCACAGAAATAAGCAGGAATTACACTGAAAGGGGCTTTTCCCTGAGGACTTCTGGGCACTTTCATTTGTAGTCTCAGGCAGGAAGAACTGGGAAGGCACATTAAATAAAAAAATGCACATTTCAAAATATTAGCTTAGTATTTCTGAAATTTCCAAAATAAAAAGGGTACCTGAAAAGACCCTTAATCACTGTGGGAGGAACTTACACACAGGAATAGTTCTGCTGTTGAGCAGCACTGGCTTTGTAAAATGAGGTCCAGAGGATTGATTGTTCCTCTTTGTCTGCTGAAACTCACTTAAATTTCACCCTGAGCAGCTTCCACCCTGTGGCTGCAGCACAAAAATCAAGGTGGGGGTTTCCCACTGTTACAGTTTACACCTAATGAAATTCCCTACTGTAAATTAATAATTGCCCTTTGCAGAATTCAAGGAATGCAGCACTCCTCCTGGACAAGGGGGCTGCCCTGAACGAGGCTTTGGCACCAGCTCTGCACACTTCCAGCCCCTGAATTGCTGCACACAGGGAACACTCAGGAAACAGCAAAACACAAAAAAACACCTTAAACAATTAAAGTGGGCTTTTAATTTGTTTCCAGCTGTCATAAGGACATCAGGGGCTAAATCTCTGAAATAAACTGCTAGGAAAGGTAAGATTTGAAGCCTTCTCCAGACTGATTCTTTTCTCCTGGATTTGTGTTATAGCAGAGTAAGTTTATTCACTGCTCATTATTAGTGGTTGATGTACCACCATACAGGCAACCCCAAAATTAATTAACCACCACTTCCATGCCCCAGTTTCCTGCTATAGTGTGTCTCTGGGTGATCTGGCTCTGCTCCATGTTTTTGCAGTGCCATAAGGGTTTTGCCCAGTTTCTGTCCAGCTGCACGAGCGAACAGTGAGGGGGAAATTCCAGCGCCTGCACGTGACTGCTTCACATCCCCAGCCTCTCCTCCCTCCCTGCTTTCCCAGGAGACAGAGGAGGTCTGGGCACTCTGAAGGATGGCACAGAGGGAACCAGATGGGGAAGAAAAGGCTTCACTGAGACAGAAAGATCATTTCAAAGCAAAGGCTGGTGATCCAGCAAACTGCTTCCCTACCACTGCAAACCTAAATACCTCAAGAGAAGGAACTCCCTTGTTCACTGGCTGTGGGTATTCCCTCAGGAGTCGTTCCTCATCCAAAAACTTCCCATCTCTACCATTGCTTGCAGGCTGGAACAGTCCGTAATTCAAGACATCTTTCAAACTCTGATTCAAAGTGCACAAAATCCGCTGCTTTGCAACCCACACTGAAGCTTCTGGGTTAAACCGAATACATTTCTGCAAAGAGAAATTATTTGAAACCAAGACTAATTAATGAAAAAAGAATGTAAACAGTATCTTACAGTCTAAAATCACTGAATGCAATAAATAATTAGAAACATACACAATAAATCCACAAATTCCATGACAAAACACAGATCAACAGAATTGTATTTCAAACATGCATTTATAATAACTAATGCACAAGCACTGTGAAAACACAGGATATTTTAGGTCTTTCAACAAATATCAGAGACCACATCCTTCTTCAGAGGGAGAGAGCACCTTGGAAAACTTGGTCAACAAGCCAAATGAAAGAGATGGAGCATATTTAATTATCCATTTGATTCTAGGCTGCTCTGGTATGGTAATCATTTGATCCACAGGAATTTCACCCCAAAATATGGTGTTCAGGCAAGAATTCTAATTCACTTTTAGCTAAATTCATCTGAGGGTGAGTTTATGGGAGGAACTACATGATGTGAAGCAGCAGGGGCCTTGAAAACCCTGACAATCCTTTCCACTTCTCTGCTTCTGACAGAGCTGGAAGTCAAGAAATTTAAGAATTTAGGAATTTCCAAAGAAATTTAGGAAATTTGCAACAGCACAGGAGTCTTTTCTGTGCCCACTCAAAGGACATCTCTGAAAAAAGTACAACCAGGACATGAAGGGCTCTCAATTTACAGCTGTTTTTACCTGAGCAAACACTACAGTCAACCAGTGCTTTGTGTACGTTCATCAGAGCAAATGTAGGCACATGAGATATTAGATTTTGTCACAAATAAAGCTGGATAGGAGATATTTTTCATTCCCCTCACACATTATATATTTCTAAGAATTTTGAGAAAAGTTGGAGGGTTTTAGATGTTGAAAGGAAGGAGAGAAGGAGACAAAGTTGATAATAAACAGCATTTTCATTCACAAACATCCCATAGGTTACAATACCAACTTATTAGCAAGGACATTGGTTTTGGACTAATTTTGGACTTGTATGACACTGTTTTGATTTTAAAAATACAAACCAGTAACTTCTGCCCACACTTTAAATAAGTCTGCTGGTTATCAGTGCAACTTGAGAGGTCAACATGTTTAATTTTATTCACTTTGTTCTTGTGTTCTATCTGCTCTGGAGAGAATGCAAATATTGCAGATAATGGTGTGTATTTCTAATTTCCAAACATCTGCTAAAAACTGGCAGAATTATAAACAATTTCTCATTACTGCAGAGTAGATTTCAGTGGAAAATAAATCTTTTTATGGCATTCATGCGCACTGCACTAGTAATACACAACCCTCATCTTCTGGAATACTTTGCTTTCCACAAATCTGACAATGGCACGTTCATTTAAAGCATAAGGACAGGACATAAGAGTTGGACCACCTTCACTGGACTGACAAGACAGTGAGGAATTCTTTTTGTGTAGCATCTTGTTTTAAAAATACAACTATTCTACTTTTACCACCTTAGGTATAATATTTCAGAGTCCTCGAGGCCAGAATAAATATGGAAATACTTTGAAACTAGTAATTTCACACACTAATTTATTGACAGCCCTTGCTGTTCTAGTGATGCACAAGAAACATGAGATGTACATGGCTTGGTGATCACAAAGTGAGACAGCAGCTGAGTCAAAAGAGCTGGTCAACTTTTTCTAATCTTCAACACCCTATTACCAAAAAACCCATCAAAAAATAGGGTTAGTGATAAGGAGAAGTACAGTGAGACAGAGAGATGTTTTGCCTTGACAGATGTGGGGGGTGTCCTTTCCACTCCTTTTGCTGCATCCCAAGACCAGACAAAATATCATTGTTTGCCAGCTACACTCAGTGTAAAAGGTGCAGCAGTTCCTTCAAATGAGACCCAAAAAACAGCCCTGAGTGGACCAAAACCACTGTCAAAACCACCCTGGGCCACTCAAACCCCAAGCCTAGCAGCAAGACAGCACATCAGCACGGGCTGCCGAAAGGCAAGAGCTGTGCTCTTGGTATGAAAGCTCTTTGGATCGTGAGGCACAAGGTCACTTCTGATCTCCCATTCCTGCATGCTGGTGAGAGCAAGTCACTGAGCACAGCAAGACTGGGAGCCAGGCAAAAACACAACTCACCCACTGCAGCTAAAGGGAAGATGTTAATTCAATGAGAATAATGTTCATGATACAGAATCTCTGAGGAATAACATTTATCCATTTTTAAAATCCATCAACCAACACAACTCTCTCATCAGCCTCACGAAGCTGTCAGTCACACAGAACTTGCTGTGACAGAGGAACATGACAAACGTGTACTGCTGCCTCCAAAATGTGATTGCCACCATATCAAAACACAAGTTACTCCTTTCAACATAAGACTCTGATACTAAAGATGTGACAACCAAAAAGTGGAAAAGGCAAACGAGAGTTTGGCACCAGGAAGAAAAACCAGAGCAAGTCTCTCATTTTGTTCTGTGCTCAGTATTCAACTTCATTCTCAGAATCGCTGCTTTCCTTCCTCAAAATGCATTCAGGAAACACAGAATTCACGAGATGAAAGGGCAAAGAAAGCAGCCTGGCCACACTGTCACCAGCTGGCAAGTCAGGTCACCTGTCCAGAGCAAGGGCATGAGAACAGATGCCAGCAGCACCCACAGTGTTTCCATTGTCAAGCTGAGGACAGAAAGGAGGCAGATCAGCTGTAAACAGAAAGCAGTGATGGGCAGTCAGACACAAATGGGATACAGAAGAACACCTGTGAAAAGTTGCCAAGGAAAACCTGGCAAAAGTGACTGGAAATAAGTAAAAATGGAGGCATCCTAAGCAAAAATGGGACTTCAGCTGCAATTGTGGCAATTGCATTGGTGAGGTAAAAGTTGCACAAACTAAACATGAGTTTCATTTAAGAAATTAAAAGATTCTTAATCCTAAAAAAATTAATACTAGGGGAAAGAAAAGGTAAGGAAAGGATGGAAAAGGATTAAAAAGCAATGCAGAAATGGAACACCAACAAGTAGCTACAAGTTAAGCTGCTGCTTTACCAAACTGCCACGCACCAAACAACAGTCTGGAGTCAATAAATTTTCCTTACATGACTTAGTAAAGAATGATTCTGAGCATTTTCACTTTAAACATAACCTAGAGGGAGCATGTAAATGTAAGGTAAAACAAAAGAGTGGAGCAACCCATGTGCTGATAATACCATGATGAAAACATTCCTTAAAACAACTGGCTGACAGAACTGATCTCAATGTCTGGGAAAAGAGCAGTTTTAGGCACAAAACATTATCCCTGTCAGAACATCATGCAAAAGGAGATTTTTCTCGACAACAGCTGCTGGAGAAGAACCAGACTCATTCCAGTTATAGGCAGCATCACTTGCGATGTGCTCCCACATGTGCTGAAAAAAGAAATGGATCTGGGATGATTTAGCCTGGATTCAGACGAAAAAGGTCCAGGGAGGGGTAAGTCGTGCCAGGCATCAGAGAGGGAAGTACAAACACATCAGTCCACCAAAATCTTCAGCATCCAAAAGACACCTGGCACCAGGCACAGGCACCTTGAGGCACAATAAATTCAGGCACAAGGTAGGGGTCTGTTGGCTGCCAGCTTTGCTTCCAGGGAGAAAAAGACTCCACCCTGGCACCAAGCTGTGCCCTGGCAGCGTGGCACTGCACTGGGCTGCCCTGGGGATGAAGCATCCTCACCTTAAGGGCAAACACCACCGAATAGTGCCCACGCTGCAAAAATTCCTGCACCAACTGCATGGAGAGGAGGAACTAGTCAGTTCCTGTCATTCCCACCTCAACAGCAGGGTGTTGGGGTCATGCCAAGCCAGGGCCCTCTGAGCTGGGTGCAGATAAGCTTCTGGTCAAAAGAGATTGTACCTCTGAGCCTCCTGGTTTCTTAAATCAGGAAATTAAGTTCCAGATAATGCAGCTTTTGCCCCACTCTCCTACACACAGATTTGTGATTGTGGAGGGGTTTCTGTGCTCTCCATTCCCTCAGTAATTTCCCTGAGCTCAGAAAATCTTTCAGTCTCCTGTTTAAACATTCTCCCCCCTCCTGTGCTAAGGGTGACACTTACTTGAATGCATTTGATGCACAGAGGCAATAAGAAATTACTCTTTCTACAATGTATTGTTTCAATAAATTGTGTTGTCACCTGAACTGAAAAGGAGACAAAAAAGAACTGATGTAAGAACTGAAAACTAAGTGTTCTTAAGGGCTTTGTACTTGTCAAGGTTTATACGATCTTTAAAATTTTCAAGTGAGAATAAAAGGGGAGCAAAACACATTCCCTACAATAGGTGATTATTTATAAGGTTTTCTATAGCAGCACATCCTACTTGTGATGCTTGGTGCTTATCTCATACCTGCAGTGAAAGAAAGGTACTACCTACCACAGCTACTGCAGATAAGCAAACTATTCCTACGGAGTTTGGCTATGAGTTTAAAGCTCCCCAGGTGGTTGAACTTAATCTAAACCCCTCAACTTGTCTTCTTCTAAACAAATATAGTCTTGACAATACTTTCTAGAAAACAACAAAAGCAGAAAACTAAATTATGTCATATCACGGTTCTTTGATTAAACAGGCTAATTTTAAACATCTCATATGTTAAATTAATTGTAATTATACAGAAAATGGAGTGTATGTTGGCTCTGGCTTGTAGATATTCAGCAGCCCCTAAACTGAGATCTCCTCCACAGTTTGCTACCCCACATTTAAGCCACCAGCCCTTTCTGTTTGCTAAGCTGATTCCAGGTTTCATTTTTCTGTACAAAGACATGATAAATTAAGTCAGAAACAGATCATCTGCTATAGAACTGTTTGTTTAAAACAATTCAGGTACCTTTCATTAAGAGTTAATTGAAAAGGAAAAAAACAAATACAAAAAGTAAAGCAATAAAGATGAACAAATGAAACAAAACCAAAAATGGTTTTTGGTTTCTCTCATATCCAGCAAAAAAATTAATTTAAAAAAACCCCAAAATGTCTCAGTAGTGTCAATAAAAACTTATTATTGGTCTAAACAATAGAGTAATGAAATAAGTGGGCTTCAGGAAGATAACATCTCCCTGGTTTTAACAATGGAGTAAAACTAGAAAGAAAAGCTAATATTTGCATTCTAGTGGATCAATTCATTGAGCACTGACACATCCCAGAGAAAGCAAACTGGTAAGGTCACCAATAAAATCCTGATCATGTCCACTCAGAGCTTATCCTGGCAGAGCACTTCACCCCAGGCAAAATCCACTGAAATGTAAGATGCACAACAGCAGATACCAGCCCTTCAGTCAATCCTGCAATGAGAGATCCAAGGTGATGGCAGCTGCAGCCAAGATTCAACTGGGATCCCATGTGTGCTCACAGCAGCTTCAGTCCTGCTCTGCCCTGGCCAGCAGAGAACTCTTTACAGAGTCCAACCTCAAACCGTATCAACTCACAGATGGCACTGCGATCCCAACCACAATCCCCACCTAAAAGGGATTTTTTTAAGTCCAAGAATTAACGAGATAACATGCCCACCACTGATGTCTCCGAGTTTGTGTATACTGGGCTTTAAAAAGAGAGTTCCAAGCACACCTGAGGGCACGCTGTGAAAGCAGCTCTTCCCCGTCAGCCTGCAGACAGGCCATCTCTGTCACTGCAGAATTGAACTTAATTAAAGAGAAAGGCATAGTTTCATGGGAGGCAGATCTTCAGAGGGGTGGTGTAGCCCCTGGATGTCAGCACAGAGGGATGTACGGAGCACACAGCCAGAAAAGGAATGCATTTTCATCATCAGCCTTCAAATTAAAAAAGTCTGACGCCTACCATTACAAATCAGCATCCAAGGAGACCCAGGGTAATTCAGATAATTAATCACAAACTTGGACAAGTTGGGGCTCCAGACAGTACCTGTAAGTAACTGCCAAGGCCTTTTCCAGGAAGATACTGTTATTCCTATCATTCCCATGTCATTCCTATCCACTTGTGGAGGACAATGATTTGTTTACTTGCAGAGTTGCAACAAACTTTTCCAAGTTTATTCTCCTAACATTCCAGGCATTGAATATTACACGTTCAACCACAAAAGAAACACAGGTTAATAGTTCTTGTGAGGTATTTGGGTTGTAGATTTCTAATACTTAAGGAACAACCAAGATACTTTTTTAAATTAAAAAAAAAATAACTTTCATTTTCTTTTACTAAATTAATCATATATTTTTTAACAAATGAAAACCCTTCTAAATTCCTTCTGTAAGAGATGAAATACTATGTTGAAAAATCCCTATTTTCCTCTCACAGACTTAGGGGGGTGAGATACAGCCATAGATCCACAAGTTAGCTCCTCTGGGAAAAACAGGAAAGGGTCATTTTATCCTCTCTGATGTTTCCAGCATAAGCAGTGAGGAGGTGGAAAATAAAATAACAATCTCATGTAATTGTGAAAACTGTGGAACAGTTTGGTGTTACCCTCTGTTCTTCCTCTACACTGAGTGTGTGGATTTCTCTGGATGGAAGTCTGAGAAACAACATTGAGGAGTAAAGGCACAGCACCAAAGGAGGAAGGAAAGATTCAGTTGTGCTTCTTTCCTCATCTTTAAGCTCTAAAAGCCACCAGCTATCTAACAAGGATGTCTTTTTGTGGGAGGGTGGCAGAGAAAGGCAACAAATATGGGAAAGAGAGAGAGAGAAAATTTAATAACCTCTTTCTAGACCCCAGTGGAGTGCCAGTAAAAATCCCAGGGGAAGAGATAAACCAGTGAGGTTTTATCTGTAGGAGGCTTTCACAGACATAACACGCGACTTTTGAATTCAACCTTCATCTTCTGATTAGAGTCCTCATTCTCTTTCTTCTACCCAAATGCCTCTGAATGCAGATCAGAAAGACATTTGGCTTTATGATCACAGCTTTCATCAGTTAACACACTCAGTCCGCTCCCTTGGAAGGGATGGGGCAGGCAACCCGTCACATAAACCACTGGGGTACAAAGTGTAGAGATTAAAAGAAAACACAACATAAATTTTGTCTGTAATACATCAAGAAATTGTAAGAAAAGAGATCTGCAGATTGAAGCCAGCAAAACCAATAATTAAGTTTTACGTTTCGTTTTAATTGTAATGGGATCTGCCTTACTGTTTGCTGCAGGTCAGGTATTATAATTCGAATCACTAATGTGTTGCTCTGACTGTCTTCCATTCTGCTGCTTGGCTTTTCTGCAGTTGCTCTGATTGTGTCATAAATAGTTTCTTCTTTGGAGCTGTCTGACTCAGACTCCACAGAATAGTCTGAAAAGCTTTGTGCCATTTCATCTTCACTTGATGTCGGGCTACGAGGCATGTTCAAGTTTTTTATCCTGCCAATACAAAGGAGAAAAAGGAAAGAAAAAATAAGTTTTAGTTCAAGTCTTAAAACCAAACCAGATACAAGTTTTGCTTTCTTGGAAATAACGTGCATTTAACAAGGAAGTTTTATGGTTTATCCTCCTTTTATATCTTTCTGTCAATTACGTGGGTAGGCAGAGTGTAAAGGAAATAAATCTGGCTACCAATTTACTACAGAAGAGGAAAGACAGGAGAAGGAAACGAGCAATAAAAAGGAAGATGACCTTTCTTCCCAGGCACACCCGACCTCCCTAAGGATGCAGGAAAGTCAGCTTGATTACCCAGTCCCAACTAGCACCCTTGTAAACTTAGAACTAGGTCTGGCTTTGAAACCTCTTTCTCCCAGTGAAAAGACATTCCAGGAAATTACTGTAAGTGCTGAACTCACACCATCTTGTGCACACTGAGAAGCTTCAACAGAAGTCAGTCTTTTCAAAGAGTGGAATTAACCAAAAAATGCGACCCTACAGGGAGCCAGGCAGACAGATGCTGCTCTGTGCTTTGGGGCTCCCCCAACATCCTTCTGTGGCAACACGACCCAAACCTGCCCAGGAAACATGCTCAGACACAGAGTTTAGAAGCATTTTTAACCTGTGACAACAGATTAGGCTGGAATGAAAGTAATTTTAGTGCAAACTAAAGACATTTGCACTTTAAGTTCTCACAGTAAGAACAGCAGAGTATTTCCCTTCTGGGTTTTTCCAGCTACAACACCAAAAGAATTTTCCTTGTCCCACAAACTCAAAGCTTCTCCAGGAAGTTATCATTGTATGGAAAAATGAGGATAAAAATTATACTGGGGTGGGGGGGGGGAAATGGAAAATATCATCATAAACTTTGCAATACTTGATAACCACATAATTTTTCAGTTTTTAAGAGGCCAGAGAAAAGTACAATTTTTTTTTCCTTGATAAACCCCCCAAAACAACTTCTCTACTTTTTAATAATAAAAAACCCCTCAGTTAAAAGGGGAAAGAAAAGAAAAAAACAAAACAAACAACCAAGCAATTCCAGTGTCACCTCACATTTAAAAAGAGCCATTTAAGCAGAAGTAAAGCACAGAAGGGTGAACCAAGCTGGCCAAGGTCACTCCTATACCAGGTGCCTGTACTGAGATACCCCAATCCGTGTTTTCCAGGATGGTCCCACAGCCCCATCCCCTGGAGCAAACAAAGCCAGACAAGAGCAGGGACTGAGAGGACACCTTTTACCAGGCGGTTTAGCAGTTTAGCTTGAGCCAAGCCAAGCTCAGAACCAGAGCAGTGGCCGTTCCTAAGGCAGTGACCCCTGAGCAGGGCTCAGAGGCTGCTGCTCTAACTTAGCATGGGAAGGTGCTCAGGCATTGCATGGGCAAAGCCTGGGGTCGAGGGCAAGCACTTCTGTAGCACATCACATCCCCACACCACGGAGCCTGACTGCTGTTTCTGAGGAAGGATAATTCTAGAGTTATTACCCTCTGCTGTAATTACTAATGAAGACAAAAGCAGTGCATTCAGGAAGCTGAAAGCATGCCAGTTCACAGCAGCCTAATGCAAGGCTCTGTTTACAAAAGGAAACTCTTGAGGGAGTATTTCATCTTTCTGCTGCTTCACTGAACTGTAGATTAATGTTGCTCTCCAAAGCACCTTAAGTCAATAAAAAGCATAAACATTTTGATGGCTTCTTTATTTATCTACCAATGCTGAAAAAACAAAAAGCCAAAATACAGCAGGGCAATACACACTGTTTAAGGGCATCAGAACCAGTGAGTGTGAGCAAAAAGACACAAAGACCATCACATGGCTTGTCTCTCCCCAAAGCCATTTTTGAGTGCAACATATTCCAGGGCAATGGATTCGACAGAGAGCAGTAAACTGCAATTATACAGCACACAAATAAAGATCTGAGCTAGGGAAAAGAACTTCCCAGAGTTTTGGCACATGGATTTTCACACAAACACCACCCAGAAACATCTCATTGTAGAATAAGGAAAGGAAATCACTAGCTGAAGAACCAGCTCCCAAGAACCAAGCCCTCACGTTTAATAAATAGTGGGACAAAGAACTCTGTGGAGACTCTTCAAGTCACAAGTCACATAATTTTCTGGAATACATGTTAAAATAAAATAAAATAAAAGAACCCCCAAGTAACCATGGAAAGGACAACGAAAGCCTGTACCCACAGTGGTAAAAAGAACAGAGCCCCACCAGCTATGGAGAAGCAGATGATTTAAACACCATTGTTTAAACAAGACAATTCCAACAGAGGGGCAACTACACCAGTACAGGTCCCATGCAGGGCAGGGCTGCTCAGGAGCAGAGGTCAAGCACTAGAGAACTGGACTTGATGATCCTTGTGGGTCCCTTCCAACTCAGAATATTCTGTGATGTCTCCCTAAATCTATGTTTGGCACTTGAGTTGTGTGAAAATTGAAAATGCCACCATTTAATAACCAGAGAGACTCATTATCACAGCTCCCATAGGGAAGTTGTTATCTCTCAGAGACTGCTTCAGTTTTGTCTCAGTGATACTCCAAATAATTTTCCCCAACCAAACCTGCTACCTCAGGAAAAGTAAGGCTGGTTGCCTGGTTTACTTAGGCTTGGACAGCCCATGAAAATACAGCACCCCAATTTCCTAATTCCTTGGCAATTCATAGATTCCAAAGGATGTTGTACAACTAAAATATACATTAGGTTTTGCTGAAGTGATCATCTGGGATGCCTTCTTTCCTTCAAGAAAGTGCTATTTTTAGATTTACTTTTGTCTCCCTTTCACACGGTTCTCCAGGGATTTCTTCTCCTGCTGTTTGTTACCACCTCACCATTAAGGAGGGTTTAGAACAGTCTAAACCATGGGCAAGTGGTATGACCGTCAAACTGCCTTGTTCTTTAAAAAAGAAACAAATATATTGAAAGAACATTATAAAAGGTTGGAATGAACAATAAATTCAGCTCACAGAGCTGACTCACTCTCTGTGTGAAAGGTGTTCTCCAGTACATGTAAACTCAAAAAGCAGGGGGAGGGGGGAAAGCAAGAGCAGGGACAGACTGATCCATTTTTTGGAGCCTTGTGGTTCTTAAACATCATATGAAATTAATTTATTACATATACATGCCTATATTTATTTTTGACTGGCTTAAGTATTATAAACTTGATATGAAAGGGTTTAAATTGTCATTGATGGGGACACACATTGCACAGGGGATCTTCACTAAACCCACATGTATTATAAGATACACAAAACACTCATCCACTACAACAATCATGTTTTAAAATCTTCACCTTAACTATGGCCATGTGCAATTTTGTTGGTCCACCCTGCAAAGTAACAAACCCTCCTGCCTAATTTCACATTGGTAGATACAGAACATAATTATAAATACAGAGCCAAAAAGCTGTTCTAAAATATCTAGTCCATGTAAAGTTCATCTACTGTACGTAGCCCTAACACCAAGACTAACTTTTGGTAGGGAAACCCCAACAAAGGGCACGGAAGGATCCAATCCTTCCTTGCCCAGCCTGTCATGTTTTGGTTTTGCTCCTGTGAACGTAGGTGGGAGTCTCACAGCAGTGGAAATTCAGACAAATCCCAGCAGTTCTTAGTTCTCCTCTCTGCCAAATGCAGCTGGGACACAAATCAAATGTCCAAGGCCAGCAAGGCCAGAGCTCAGAGCCAGGTTTCAAATTCAAGGATCACTGGCTCTGATAACAACCTATTTTTACACAAACACTCCTTTACATGATACCAGCCCTGCTGCCTGCAGGGAGAAGCCCTCTGGGCTGCTATTGTCAGGCGAGCTCCAAACCTACCTGTGGGAATATTTGGGATACAGAGTGGCCATTGTTACAGGCTCAGTAGTGCCATTAACCAGGCTGTGAGAGAATTTTGCTGCTAGAGGAACAGTCACTGCTCGAAAGAGGTATTTAATCATTACCTCTGAAGAAAAACTACTCAAGAGAGGGATTTCTGTCTGTGGAAAACCTGCCAGAGCTCCCAAACCTTGGATTCTGCAGTGTTGCTCAGGACTATATGTATCACCTCAAGAACCAGCTCAACAAGTTAATTAAGATGCTGGGGAAGACCAAGCTCTGTCTTTTATAATTACAGCAATATTCAAACAAAAAAAGCATTTCAGGTTGAAGATGGGGGTACAACCCCAGCACACTCTGCATTTCACAGCTCTCCCCAGAGCTGCAGGAAAGGTCAGCCAGAGGGAAATCTGAATTGAAGACCAGCTCCAGAGGGCAGTCTGCAACTTAATGGCTTCAATCCCACTCTGCAACTCCCACTTTAAAGCTGGCATTACCCAGAAGTGGCTCCTGAAGGAGCAATGCCACCCTCCCTCACAGCCCAGACCACTCGACTCTGTCCCCCAGATTGCTTTAGTCTCTGCATTAACACAAACAGCAAAGCAGAACAAAGCAGCAATCCAGGCTAAACTCCAGCTCTCCCATGTTTTGGGAGGCTGGTTTCAACATCCATCACG
Source organism: Acropternis orthonyx (assembly GCA_035583155.1). Lineage (NCBI taxonomy): Eukaryota > Metazoa > Chordata > Aves > Passeriformes > Rhinocryptidae > Acropternis > Acropternis orthonyx. Next base: position 8,312,953 of record JAWWEU010000158.1, read on the forward strand.
TCTCTGAACTGGATCACTACACAAATGTTTGCAGAAGCAGCAGGAGGAGGATGGCAGAGGGCCAGAAGGGAACAGTCAGGGCTTGAAAAGGGCAGAGCCACTTTATCTGAAGGCAGAATTCATGTTTGCCAGCATAAAGTGAAAGTGAGACACCACTGTCTGAGTGACAGGACAGGAATCTGCATAAACAGGGCCATCTGATTAACCCTGATAGAAATATGTTATTAGTACCCAAATATCCACTGATAGAAAACTCACCCAGGCAGATGCAAAAGCCTAAAAGAACATCCACAAGGAGGAACCCAGAACCTGCCCAGGCAGTCATAACCAGCCCACAGCAAACCCTCAGGGGGGACAGGGCACTGGAGCTCTCCCCATTCTCCCAGGCCCACCAGACAGGGACAATAACGCCCATAATTACAGTTTTATTCCCCATACACTCTTTCACTTCAATCCACTTTGGTTGCACTGTCTGGTTATGCATTTTTAGCCTCTCTGTTAAATAACTGAAACACCCAAATAAATATTTCAGATGTGTGCTGACACATAAGTATTGGTATGCCAGAATAACAAGAAAAATTCCTCCTGTGCTTGTCTCTGAAGCTGTTTCTCAATCTCTTACTTCAAAACTGAAGTACTACTCTGAAATCAGAATTGAAAACCAGTGGTCACAACCATTTGTTCTCACCAGCACAGAAGATTCTTCTGACTGCCCTTTTTCAAGGTAGATTTTATGCAGTCCTTGATTTCTTTGCTGGGTGATCTGTTCAAGTGACAAATTGTTTTGCAAAAGGGCTCAAGAGTGAGACTTCACCACAATCTTTTTTTGTTTGTTTGTTTTTAAAGGAAAAAGCAGAAAATTGAGTGAATAAATTGTTGCACCTGCCTCCTATTCATACGTATTTGCACAGCACGCACTTGCCAAGAAGAGGTTAAGCCCCATTAATTTCTGGTATTTAGAGTCTTAAATACCAACATCCTATGATCAAAGTGGGCTTTAAGCTCATGCTGTAAGAATGTATTTATTTTATGTTTTTAAACATACGTACTTCACCATTATCACTGCTGTGCACATACAAAACCTACACACACAGCTTATTTCTGTAAATCCTGGCTAGTTTTCTAAATGTTCCTTTAGTTTCCAAGGAGTTCTGGATGCTAAATTTCTCCTTTGTTCTGTCTCTACTTAGTATTTATTTTCCTTGTAAGCTATCCAGCTGGTCATGGTATCTCCATGGAAAGGCTGATGTGAAGAGACATTTGGGGAAGGAGAAATACAGAGAATAGAGGAGACAAACCATGTATGGTACTGAATGGGGAAGGCTGAAAGACAGAGAAGCACATGTAGGAGAAGCTTTTGAATGTTTGAAATTCAACACGGAAAACATTTGAAGTAGGATTTGGACATGAGAAAACAACTTGCTGGCAGAAAGAGGAACCAGGCATAAAGATTTAGAAGAGTAAAACTGGTAGAAATGGTTAAAAATCCTTTAAAAAAAATTTAAAAATTCAAATTTATTAATAGGGGAAACATAGCAAGTATTTATAAATGTTAACCAGCACAGTGAAGTTTACAGTAAAGGCCAACTCCCAGTGGCAATATAAGTTCTTAAGTGACTTCTTTTAAGCCCCTTAAAGATTTCCAGTGCAATTCTGCCTGACCTTTATTTAAAGGTCATTCTTCCAGACAAGGAATTGCATCCAGCCCCATGAGCCCCAAGGCAGGAGCTCCCAAGCTCTGCTCATTTCTAGAGCTGGTTTTAACATGCCCTCTAGTTTTTATATTTATTAGAACTTCAGCTTTCCAACACAGAGACCACGTGTTATTTGTCCTCCTAAGTCACTCTTTAAATACTATAGTTTACCTACAGCAAAATCATAATGCACTTTGAAGCATTAAACAGGAGCCCAGACCATGCAGCAATTGCATACACTAAATTGTAAAAACAACTTCCAGATTGACAATTCATCTGTTCAGGATGTATCAACCCAGAATTCTAAAACACCTTATACAGATGTTAAACAAAAGAAGATAATTAAGCAGCAATTAAATAACTAATCAAATAGGATGAAAAACAGCAACACTTTTTAGTGAAATGCACCAAGTGTATTATCCCAGATACCAATGTTCACTTGCATCCCAAATCTGAGATAAACTACTTGGACTCAGGAATTCAAGTCGATATCCCTTTCTAAGCCAGTAGGGTTGGAGCTGTTATATAATCTTTGCCTTTTGTCCAGAGCATCTGTGGATGCCCCACCCCTGGAAGGGTTCTGTGACAAAACATGCCACAGATGCTGCTGCTACACTGACTGAAAGAAAAAACTCACTTACCTAACCCAGGAATGATACAGTGTGAGTACCTATGGCTTGTTCCCCATGTAATGTTGAGCTATTGCACCACTTCTATTTTTAAAAGTCACTATCTATTTCTAAAAGATGGATAAAATGGTCATTTTTGGGGTCCCCACCAAATTTTCTTACCAAGCAGAAGCACTTCTGTCTTCAAGCCTTTCTGCTTGCAGGCTCTGCTTGCTCTTCACTACATAAATATCAAAAAGATTAGAGTATGTTGGAAGGGAAAGGACGTAAGAGAACTTTAAAAGATTTACAACAGGAGCTGGAAGAAAAATCAAAGCTTGTTGAACATATTTACCTCAGTTTCAGTTCCCTGGTGGACAAAACAGCTTTGTTGCTTGTTAATTTGCATTTTATGCTTATCAACCTCTTTCCTCTTTATCCATAAAGAAAACATTTTTCTGGTAATTCAAATACAAATGGAATTAAATGTTAACAGAGAAGCACTGTTGGCATCTTGTTATGTAGATTAGATCAAATCCTGAGAGTAGATAAAGCAGGTTCCCTCTTCTCCTTATATATGGATTAGCATTTAGAGTTCTCTATGAAGTTTAACCTGATTTTCTTCAGATGTGGTCCTGGTGGGGGCTACTATGCCATTTTATTTGCTGTGTTGCCAAGAATAGTCTCATTGTTTGCATTAGTTTAATCAAAGATATAATACGACAGTTAAAAAAAGGCAAAGCTTCAAATGGATGCTGTTTCTCCTATAAAACTACGGGCTATCTTTGAGGGCTGGTTGAAAACAAAAACCTCAATTACTGTTTCCCCTTGTGTGTGTTGAGTTTGTATTTTTTCTTGTTTAGTTTCAGAGAATTCATTTCTATTCCAGCTTGGGAGAAAACACCCCTTAAACTGTGCAGAGGACATGGGTACCCAATGCCTTCAGCAGCCTGCGGGGTGGGGTCTGGGGCCACAGAGCACAGAGTGTCCAGCCCCGAAAACCCAGTCCATCCCCAAGCTGTCCAATGCAGAGACCACTGTCACTGACCAGTTTGAGTTCATCTGAGTTAAGACAAGGTCCAGGGATCTCAGACCAGGAGCAGTTGGACAAACAGGAGTGAAGTTGTGACCATTATTTTTCACCCCAGTAACTGCACACTGACAATACATGAGGCAATACAGCAGATGAATAATGTCTAGTTCAGTTGCTGCCTAAATTTCTGAGCAGCTGAGGAGGACCGAGCCTTGGCCTCAGGACCATTAAAGCACCTTACACAGAGAGGGAAGAGGCAGAACTACCTGGCCTTTGCATACTTAATTTCTTTCCTTAATCACGAGGGAGGCAGCAAACAAATGGTGACCCAGAAAGGATGCACATGCTGTAGAAGAAGCAGGGCAGGTGACCAGCCCTGGGTTTAGCCAAACTCCAGGGTAAGCAAAGCCACGTGCCACATCCTCAGAACCCCGAGCCCATCTGTGTGTGTCTGCAGCAAACATCCCTGCTCCCTCTGACAGATGGTCCCCAGCCTCCTCTTACCCTAACTGCACAGAAACTTACCTGGCTGTTTTTTTCCAGGGGAAATTTTGAACAAGGGAACTCTGCTGACCTTATCTGCTTCTTGCCTGCTTCTTTTCCAGCCTTAACTTACACATCAGCCTGTGCTTGTGGCATAATTAAAGACATTATTTAGGATTTTGTAGGTGAATGATGAAAGAGTGAGTGACCTGCCAAGGGGACCCAGGCAGCACAGTGACTCTGTAGAGGAACTGAGAAATACATTTCCTTGACCTTTGAGATTCTGATTCAACTCCTTATATAGATAAGAAACTCTTTTTTACCAAATTCTAGCTAGCCAAAGTTTAGGCAAGCAAGACACAGAAACTGATGAAAAGATACAGTTTCCTCACTGACTGCCAACGCTTAATTACTGCCCTCAGTAAACAGCTTGACAAGTAAAAACTTCTTAGGCAAGAAGAAAACAGAATGAGAGAGATGTATGTGACTATTACCCAAAAGCAGGGAAACAAAAATAGGAAGAATATTATTGTTGCAAATACAGATTTGTAACAAAGTCTGTGACAGAGATTCAGGTAAATTTCAGCATCATCAGAAGTTCTGGATTTATTTATATCACAGTGATTTCTGTACCAAGTGTAGTTTCTGTCTGTTTGGGTATGTCTCTAATTCAGACACAGGCAATGTAAGTCCTCAAACGAGGCTGTTGGAAAACCAGAAATACTTTAAACAGATTTATTTCTAATTGACTAGATTTCATGTTGATTGTACCCCTGTAAGACCTGATTAAGTGAATTCATTACCATTTATAATTTCATGACAGCATACGTCGGAGATTCCAGCCATAGAAATTATCCCAGTCTAATCAAGACATGCAAACTGAATATAAAAGCACTTTAAAAAAAACCCCTTGATTGAATCAGAATATAAATTATTCCTAATAAAAAAAACAAAACAGTATCACTTGAACTCCAGGCACACTACTATCAGTTCCTACCACAGAGAAAGCATTTAGTCCAAGTTCTTACTGAGTGTTCTGCAGGCAACGAGCAGCTGCTGATACAGCACTGGACAGTCCAACCTTTGAGAAGGCCACCCTGGGTACCATGAACAGCAGTGATGCCCAGGAGCATTAAGCTTGAAAGGCCTCCCAGTTTTCTCTAAAACAGGCTGGGCTGACCCTCTAAGACGCACCCTTTGCTCTGCTTAACTTCTTCCCAGTTTGCTGCTCAAACCCTCTGTGTGTGTCACCACTCTGAATGATTCCCATGCCAAGCTCATTTCCCAGCGCTGCTGTGGCTGCTGTCAGAACTGTGTATCCCTGCACCTCACTAGAGGAGAGGAACAGCATCCAGGCAGCCCTGCTCACCCTGGGATGCAGCTGTGCAGGGAAGGAAATAATTAAGCTCATCATGTGAACCAAATCCTTCAGGACATACCCATTAATGAGATTTACTAAAGCTACTCTCTGCTCTCCTGTTTGCAGGAATGAGGAAGACAGAGATGGCACAAGAAAAACCCTTCTTTTCAGTATTAATGTAAAACTAGAAATAAATTTTGTTGAATTCAGACTCCTAAAGGAACAAATAATTAAAGCCAGATTTGCCACTAGGTTTTATGTCTGCTTAATGTTCTCCCACAGATTTTATTTAGTCTTCATCAGGGTTGGGTGTTTTTATTTTATTTTCTTCTACACTTGCCATCACTACCTCCCCCATCCCAAAAGTTTCTCCAGTTCTTAATAAATCTAAACTGCTCTTCTCCACATTTCTGCATAACAGAGTTGAATTTTCTTATATGCTTCTTAGAAGGGGCTTAAAAGAGGGAAAGAAACTTTACACAGACAGTGACAGGACAGGGAGAGATGGTTTTAGACTAAAAGAGGAGAGATTTAGATCAGGAAGAAATTCTTTAGTCACGGAGTGGGGAGGCCCTGGCACACGTTGCCCAGAGAAGCTGTGGCTGCCCCATCCCTGGAAGTGTCCAAGGCCAGGTTGGACGAGACTTGGAGAAACCTGGGAGTGGAAAGTGTTCCTGCCCATGGCAGGGGGTTGAAATTAGATGATCTCTAAAGTCCCGTCCAACTCAAACCATTCCATGATTGTGACAAAGGCTGTTAAATATATATTGGTATGGGGGGGGGGGCGGGGAGGAAACAACCAAAACAGCCAAACCACCCAATCTACACACTCCGAACCATGCAACAAAGACATGTAATAATGATATTTTTCAGAAAACCACAGACCTGGGATGAAAGTTCCAGTTCAGTGCCTACACCAAGCATGTAAAACACAGAGGAGTGTTCACAGCCTGGATCAAACACCACTGTCACTGTGGTTCTCAGTGACATGTCTGTAGGGACTGTGACTGCTACAAATGTAAACGGGGAAGAATGGCATTAAAAAAAAAATAAAGATCAAGACTGAAAAGGTAAACAAAGGCCTTGCACAATCACATCTATATTTCAAACTCTGCTTCAATGTTTATACCTCATCAAAGGCAGTTCTGAGTAACTGCTGCTCCTTATCCTTCGGACTTAATTGGAATGTGGTTCAGCCACACACTGATGAGGCCTTTCTATTTCCTACACATAGTTTAGTTGCACTGAGTGAATAATTTAAAAAGTCATTATTTGGGATTTTTTTTCCTGGTCTAGAATTATTTCACGTTTTCTTTCACAAGTCACACTTTCTCACTTCTGTATCCTACTGAAATATAAATACCCCTTACCAGGGAGCGCCTGATGGATTGTTTCAGTCATGCCACAGACAAAGGGACAGCCTGACCCTTGCAAAGCTCCTGACCACAACTGCAAACTCCCTCAAACATTTCAGCCAACAAAACACAATTACTCCCACTAACTCAACACCCTGGCAAATACAATACTTCAAGTTTGCACACCTGTTTCTGCACCTTTCTCTTTTGGCTGGTCTTTTGGCTGGTCTTTGCCCCTGGCCCTGCCACAGAAGCAAACAGTCACTTATTAAATGCCCTGATAAACCAGAAAGTTTTGTTGTGCTGCCCTTTGAGGTGCAAATATTTTATTAATCTTTTGCTCTTTTTCCCATTTTTACTCCTCCAGATTATATTATTTCGTGTCACCACACACTTTACAGCAATAAATCTCACACACTCTGCATCACTTTTGTGTTTTCTCTCCTTCCAGTGCTCATCCAAAGGTTCTGTTAGGACTCACTATCTAATCTTTGATCTGTGTCCATAATTTGCATTAACACAAACCCTGCAGCAGCCGGTGCAAGAAAAGGCACCTTCACTTTCTCTTATCACAGAGAAAATGAGTTTTTTAGTCTTCAGATCATAGAGAAGCATCAGGGTTTACAAAAGGAAACCTAATTTCAAATCAGTGCCCTTTTTGTTCTCGTTTTCTGATTTCCAAGTTTAATGTTTCTATTGATTTTGTGATGACTGAACTGGAAGCCAAGAAAATAATGTTACTTTAAGAAATTGTTTAGCATAAAAAAGCTCTAAGTTGTCTCCAGAGTATGACCAAAATTTTTTAAATTGTGTTTTCAAAAACCACATAAAAGCTAAGATTAAAAATATATATAATAAATTTAGAGACCAGAAGCCTTTTTGAATAGAAAACACTGAAAATGCAGCAGATAAGGGAGGAGGGGGGGAGGGGGTGGGGGGAAAGGTAAAAAGGAATATGATTGTGGTGTACCACAATGTGTCTACAGTGACTCACTGGTCAAGATATTACAGTACAAAAGCTCAGAAATCCTTTATCCAGTTACAACATCAGTTGCAAATTTGCAGTGAATGCATTAATAAATCACCTCTAGATAAAGCCCAGGGTGTTTATCATGTCTAATACAAGCACTATTACATTAGTCTACCTACTGGTTCATATTTAAAGCACATTCTGGAGGAGGAGGAGAAGAGTTGTTACCTGTGAGGATGAAAGTTAACAAGCAGTGCCAGTCCCTTCACTCCAGCCCACAGCTAAGCTGCAAATTCCTCTGCCCTGAGACCACTCCTGCAGGCCACCCAGCATCAGAAAGCAGGAGGAACATTTCCCTTGGTGGGGATCAAGCAGGTTTTTCAAGCATTTCTGACCACCTCTTTATTGAAACACCCCTTAGACTGCAGCACAACACAGGGCTGAAGTCCTGGGCTGTAACTCCAGTTTTGCCCACCTGACAAGAATAACTTCAACAGTTTCTCTACACAACTAGCTTGGCACACTTACCTGTCAGTACAGGGCACAGCAACAGTGGCAAGATGATCACCAGGGTCTAGTTCTCCCCCATCTCAGATTCCTGTAGAAAACACAGGAAGATGTAAAGAAGATTTACATTTGGAGCAAGAAATCAAGCAACCTAAAGGTCACTCTATTTAAAAGCCATAAAGCAGGAACGCTCAGGGCACAAAGATTTTGATGGGGGAGAGAGGGAAATTTATTATATTGCAAATTTCCAAGATACTCCTCACTCTGTAACATAAATACTATGCATAGCTGTGCAAGGGCAGAGCCTGATGTGACTTCACTCACTTCAGAGTGCTTCTGGCAGCATGAAGTCAGTACTAAGACAAAAATAGGCTCTTCTGGTTATCAGGAAAGACATAATTTCAAGCCAGATCTGACAGAAGGTGAAAGATGCTGCTCTGCTGTTTCCCACTGACATCTTCCTTAAGTTCTGCCAAAACACTGAGCATCCCAAGAACGTGTATCTGGTGAAGAACCCAAATCGGAGCAACAAGATGCTGTTTTTTTCCCAGGTCCAGCTGAGATCCATAAATTAGGGTCGCTGTTCCAAGGCCAACAAAGGGATTCGGGATTCCCTAAATCACCAGGCCAGCTCTTGGCACAGCAGGGATAGTCTATAGCCAGGTGATGGGTAGAAGCTCATGCTGAAAAATTCTTCCTTACTATGTATTTCCTCCTTTTACAGATATAAATAGAAGGGAAAATCCAGAGATTTCCATTGCAAAAGCAAGTTTGACCAACCTTTTTTTACTTTTTGGTGCACACTGGTGTATGATACCCCATCAAAAATACCACTAGATTATGTTATACATGTTACTTCTAAGCACAATGAGAGGTCTAAAAAGGTACTCTCTTTAAGGCACAAGTGTAAAGCAGTCATGCAGCTCCAGAATAAAAACCACAGAACATGACCACAAGTGAAACTGGAATTACTCAAGGATAATTCTGGGAATGTCATCACCACCACAACATTTACTCTTGTACAAATAAAAACTGACCTGGCCTCAAATTCACCCTCCTTATTCTGTGCTTTATTAGACCCTTCTTGCTGAGCACGTTCGAGTAATAGTTAATATGTACATGTATAACTAAAGATTTAAATATACTTTCAGTGTATTTAAGTCCATTCTTTATTTTACATAAAACTAGACTTTAACATAGTATAGTATGGCCAGGCTTCGTGAACAAAGATTTTTGGGAAGGGCTCTCCCCATGTGGGTGTGCTCTTCCAGCCTGCACAGTGGATTTTTGAGGTGAGGCACAGCGTGCACAGAATTGGCCCCAAACTTTAACATACTTTACTAAAAATAGCCATCCAGAATGTTTGGAGCAGGCAGGAAATACTTGCAAATCTGTCTCCAGCACCTGCATCATTCTGCACAACTCTCTTACAGCAGCAACCAAAAAAGCTGTTGAAGGGCATTTCCCACACTGAACTACTATATTTGGTACCAGTGTCAGCTGCATTCGAGATTAAACCTGGGAGGGTTTGCAATTTTAGAGGGGCAGATGTAAATGCGATCTCTGCCATCATTAAGGAGAGGGAGGTGAGAAAGTTCATTAACTTTCTCCCAGGGCAGAAACCAGAATCCACAAAAGGAGAGAGGGCAACAGATTAAAAGTAACGCAAAATAAACTAATCTAACAGGTTTCTTAATTTCTGAGTGGGATGAACTGCTTCCACTTTTGAACCATCTCTTTTACAGGCACCAGCTTTCAGTTTCTAAAAGGATCCAGATAGAGGAGGAATTACCTGGGACTGGCTATACCAATCACAGACAAAACTTCCCAAAACTGCTCTCAAATGCTGACACACCAGCTCAACATATTCCAGAACCAGGCTTTGTTGGCTTTAGGAAAGGTTTACAACTTGGCCAGTTTGGGACAAATACTGCTAAAATTTACTAAAGGTATGACCAAAGCAACAGCGTGAACCTTAAGCAAACATTTTTTTTGATTTTGTTTGTAAACAACCAAAACAACACAAGCAACATGAATGTTAAACATCCAGCTACTAAAAACCCCACATAAATAAAAGCTACATGAATTCATTGCAGGGAATTACTGCACTTCATTGTGGAAGCCAGGAGAATGCCAGCAGCTTGTTCTGTGTGGAGGCCAAATCTTCCTGTTTAGAAAAATAACCCATTTTGGATGGTAACTTATTTTTCACTGTGCTCTCCAGAGCCAACCCTAAGGATGAGAAAATCAACTTGAAAAACCCGTGGTTTGCCACGAGCAGGGAAAAGCTCTTAAATAAGAGTGTTTCTACATGGCAAATACATAGAAAAGAAATAGATGGTGCCAATCCTGGCTTCTTAATGAGGTTGGGAGAGGTTACACAGTGGACAAACACACCCTGGTTGGGAGAGTTAGCAACTGACCTCCCTCCTGGCAGACGGAAACTGAATCCCCTCCCACATCCTGTTTTTCCATCTCCTCAGGGGCAGGATCAGTGGGGCAGAAGCTCCTCTTTATCTCAGAGCTCCTGGTGCACCCCTGAATAAATCTCAGTGCCACAAAATCCCTGGTTCCTTGCACGCCCCCAGCACTTCCTACCGCGACAGGTTTGTCTTCCAGACGTGGCTGTACAAGAGAGCACAGCCACGCACAGGCTCATCCCTCAGGAGGCACCAAACATGACAGACCCTGTGGTTTTCCTTCTCTGGAAAAGGTCTCCCCCTTTTTAACACGTTTTCCTTCTCTCGAAAGGGTCTCCCCCTTTTTAACACGTCTGCAGGAACACACCACCTTCGAAGAGTTCTGTTCCTGTAGAAAACGTAGCTGGAGTTGAGCAGTCAATTCAAGAGCCATTGGACAGCAGGAGGAGATAGAGGAGGGGAGTCACAGCAGGCATTTCCCTTGTCCAATGAACCCGTAAACCCAAGCCCCGGCAGCGCTGCCGTGGGTCATTTGCCCACGACTCGGTGGCGCACAGTGAGGAGATGTGACATTTCTGCAGCAGCAGGAACTCGGGTCAGGGAGCAGCAGAGCTGCAGCCATGCACTATATATAGTCCTCTCTCCTCTGCTCCTTAGCCCTGCTCTTCCCGCCCCCCCCCCACCACTCCCGGCAAATTAAGTGCCTCCCCAAGCCAGCTGCTGCCACTGCTGGAAGGAGAGCCCTTGGCTGCACAAGGAACACTCCCAGAAGGATCCGGGTCAGATCCTTTCCCCCAGATCTGGGAAAATAAGAACCGTTGTGGTATTTGTGTGAATTTGAACAGAGTGAAAAGGTCGAGATTTTCACATTCATTTTTTTCATGCCAGTATGTACGTTTAAGGGCTTTTCCACACAGGGATGTAACCTTTTCTGTGGGTGTTTCTCTATGTCAAGGTGCACACCTAGAAAAGTAAAAATTACTAACCTAAAAGAGCAAGGCTGAAGCAAATTCAACTACTGAATAGGTAAGTCATGTCCATACAAACATGAATTTATTCTGACTCACACAAACACAAGTCAACAAAAATCACACAGCCCTACTGGCAAACTCAAGGGTGTACTTCCACATAACTCCTTAACACTATTTCAATGCCAGAGCATTCCCAGTTTCTGTTCCTGAACTGGCTCCCAGCTGACCAGCCAGCTTATCTGCACAGATGCCTGCACAGCCCCAGAAAAATCCCCATCACTGTAAATTTATGAGGCTGGCACAAAAAATTTATATGCTCTAACACCCAAAAATGAAGCATCTCAGAGCATCCAAGGACAGGGTTAGCATGTTTTAATTAATACAACTCCAAACAACAAATGTCATTCATTTAACCTTACCTTTTCTGACCACAAAAAGCCTTTAATGCTACCACAGCAATCTCTATTTTCATGTACACAAAGCCATGCTTTCACAGTACCCTCATATAATTTATAGACAGCTGAAGGCACTTTGCACTGTAAGGCTCCAGGCAGCCCATTAGTTTAGTGATACTCAGAGACTCCCAGATGTCTTTAATACTAATAGACCCCAAACACACACACTGAGCTCTGCACTTGTGCCCAAGTTAAATTGAGAGCTCAAACACTGAGGTAGAGTACAAGGACCAAGCCTTGTGTCTCCAGCACATGTGATGGATTCAAATCCTGCCTCAGAGAGACGTAACAAGCAAACCTGATTTGATTCCAGCCCAGCAAAGAGCAAAGCAATGAGCTGAAAAATGAATATAGCAAGGGAAGAGCTGGCTGAGATTTTGAGAGACTACTTATCAGCTAAACCTGCCATTATATAAAGCCAGAGCAAACGCAGGCTGGCCATGAGGCTGAAATGTGAACAGAATCAGGAAAACAGTTCAAAGAAGTGGAAAAATAGTTACTTTATACATCGGGAGACACCATATTTGGGCACATATTTAAAATTCAGAATAGAAACAACTCCACATGGACCCTTTCAGAAGGAAATATTAAATCTACAGCTGCTCAAACACTTACTGGAATGAACTCACATATTTGTGACTCCCTTGGTTTTTGCTATGCTCGACTACTCTCATCTTTTTTCCCCCTCAGCAGCCTAAACATAATGGCTTCAGTGCTTGTATATTGTGTGGTAGCAAAGAATGGTCTTCAGAAGTGCCAGATGCTTTGGAGCTCCAGATCATTCACTGCTTATGGCAGCAAGTTGATGCCAGCAGGGGGAAAAAAAAAAAAAAGAAAAAAAAAAGGGAAAAAAAACCCACCAAAACAAACAAACAAAACACCAAAATGTAATTCCTGTCCAAATCCAGACAATATAAATGTGTGCTGTTAATTTCATTTATATTAAGTACAAAGAACCTCCACCGTTCCACACTTTGCCTCTTTGAAGATGCTTAACATACACAGCTGGAAAAAAAAGCAGCATCAAGAGTTTGGGCACCAGAATATGCTAAAAGGAGACAAGTCAACACAAACACAGGGATGTTCCCAAAAAATGCCAAGCAGAGGTACAGGAGAGATCCCTCAGCCACCACCTCCCACCCAGGCACCACTTCCCTGGCTTCTTCGAGTTCCCTGGATTTGGAAGAGGAGAGAAAACAAGGTGCAAGGTTTATGAAGATCATGGCCTCTTGCATTTCCTCCTCGTGACAGCAAGAGTCAGGACTCTGCATGTTGGATAAATGCAGTTTGATCAGCCCGAATAAATAGGGAGTACAGCAATCCCTGAGTAACCTCATACATAAATGAGCTGATGGAAATAAAAAGCTCTGAGAATCTGAGAAATTCAAGCTTCACTCTCTCAAAACAAGCTCAGTAATCCAATTTAGGCAGAATTCAGGTCTGTCATACAAGTGTACCCCAATTTTAAGCAGAAAACAAATAATCTGAGGCTTTAAATGGTACAAGCACAGTGAACAATCATTCCAAACGCTGCTGGGCAGGGCAAGTGCCCAGACAGCCTTGCAGAACCTTTAATCCAACACGTGTTGCTTTACAGCAGAGATTTCCCACTCCAGCAGCTACAGCAGGAATCCTGAGGGCAGCAGTTTTCTTGATGTCCCTTCTCCTCTCACCAAGCAGGACAGCCACAGACTCATCCCACAGCACTCCTGCTTCTCTAACAGGTTGCTTGGGGCAGTAAAACCATCACCAAAAAGGTCCCTGGAGGGAGAGCACCCAATAGGCAGGAGCAGAAGAGCTTGCAAGGTATTTAAAGAGCATCTGGAATGAGTCTCACCTGCAGCAAAGCATGGCTTAATTTGTGTGATGAGGATTGTTGGGGCCCCTGAGCATGGGATCACCTACGGGGAACTCCAAGAGGAAGGGACCACATGAGGCAATTTGTGCACCTGACACTTGGCTAAGTGATGGATCTTAGCTACGAAAACAAGTGCAGCTCTGGCTAAACATTAAAGTCAAGTTCAGGAGTAAAATGTTCACTGCCAATAATCATTTTCATACCTCCAGAATTATCTGGATGTCTTACTAATAGTTTATGTGCAACTTATTCAATGTCTATGTTCAGTATTTCTAAAATTAAACAATTCCACTCTAAAACAGAAGTTTGGGAAGCCATAACATATAAAGAATAATTCCAAATAGGTCTAGCATCAGATCTTCCATTTTGGTTGCCTGATCATACTAGATTAAAAAAATGCTCAGATATGGAAAGAAAAATACCTCCTTCCTAAGCTTATCTAAACATAAAATGGCACTATAATTAAAGTACTAAGTGCTACTGCAAATTATCAGCAATCAGTGATGGAAGAAAAAAAATGTGCCATCCTCAGTTCAGGGCTCATAATTATTTCATTTCCCAAACACTGCAAAAATTCATGATAACTTCTAAATAATAAGAGCTTTTCAGAGAGCCAGGAGGTGCTCACCCTGGATGTAATTTTTTCCTGTAACCCATGAGATCTGTCCAACTCATTGAATTCAACCCCAAGTTTTGTGATGCAAATTTTCTAGTCTTTTGTGCTATGAAAAGGTGGAGAACTTTGATTCCCAGGAAGATTTGTGCCTATTTTCCACCTACCCTGTACCTGGATTTTGAGCCTCAGCTCAAAGAAGAGCCTATTGATTGTATTTACCAAACAAAGGCTTGGTCTTTTAGAATTCAGCACTTTGAAAGGGTTTGAAATGTTACCAGCTGTTGGCCAAAGAGAAAGTATTTCCAAGAAGTGGATGAAATCCACAGATCCAAATTCCCTACAAGGAAGAAACAGCCTGATTCTCCTCACAGGGGCAGAGTGCTGTGTTTGCTGTGTTTTCAGCAGTCCAGATGGCTCCGTTTTATTTACATGTCCCATCCAAGCACTCGCTGCTGCGTTGTGGCAACAACAGCAGGGACATCATTCCCCCACTTACACATAACAGCTGGGGGCAGCTGCAGTTCTGCTCCTGTACCATCCTCTCAAAGACAGAACTGCAGTGAAAGATGGGAATCTATTAACTTTGCTGGCTGAGCCACACTAAGTGGAGAGGGATGAAAGATGGGATAATGAAAAGGAGGGAAAGCAGGTTTGTGGCTGACCTGTGCAAGGACAACCAACCTTCCCACGACTGAGTTATTCCACTGCCAGGTCCTGCTGCCGCTCCACTGGAGTGAACACACAGGCCAGGCCATTCTCAGTCTGCCCAGTTTATTGGCACCACACTTGGGTCGGTGCAAGTGGGCAGGATTGTTAGTATTTGGTTAAAAACTCGCTTAAGGAAACATTTGCCACTATCAGAGAGGATAAACCAGTTTATATCACCCTAGCAGATTTAAAGGAAATAGAAATGCAAGACAAATTGCGATATATGTCAAACAATTTTCAAATAATTATATCAACCTGTTGTGGGAGATGAAACTGCTCTTACTAAAAATACCACAACAGTCATCTCAATAATAAAACATTTGTGTTAATTTAAAGTTTCGTTAAGCAATTAAATCACCGTGCACACAAGAAGTCACAAAGGTTAAGAGCTGCAGCCACGTGATCTCAAGAAACTCATCAGGCCTAATTAGTCTGAGGGTGCACAGTCTCTTCATGGAAAAACTCACAAGCAAAACAAGCAACAAAGACTGAAAACTACACACAACTTAAAAACCATGTATGTTGCTTGTTAAAATACAAGGCGTTCAGCTTCTCCCAGATCACCAGGGGTACATTTTCCTTATTCCATTGAGACAGTACAGGGAAAGATGCCCCTTAACTGAGCAGGGTGTGAGCCTTTCCTTGGAGAAGGTTTCAGGTGCTCCAACAGGATCTGGGACACAGATCCCTCTAATGCAGCCTTGGATTTACTTGTGAAATGTGATAAACTTGGAGGGAATAAAAACACAAGGAAAAACAAGCCTGGTATGAGCACAGTTTACAGAAAATTCAAGTAGACACAGCAAGTACCAAAATATTCCCATGGATTTATTTTAAGCTAAATGGGATTATCTCCATACGTTGGATAGTATTCAACAAGATTAGACTCATATTACAAGACATTTATGTGCTTTACCACAGCAGATATGTAGAGTGGGGCAGATTTTCGGCATCTGTACCAACAATGCTTGGTCTTTTAGATGAATAGTTCAGACAGAATTCTCTTCTTTCCCTTATAGCAACAACCAAGGTTCAGTGACATTGGAAGCACAACAAATGGAGGAATATAAAAGCTTCCACAACTTAGAAATTCATAAGCCTTTTGGCACATCTTGGATAGCCACATGCAAGCAATGCATTAAGGCCACAATCTGAGTTTAAAAACATCAGGTATAAATTTTGTGTCTTTTAACAACCCACCATGCCCAGGGAAGTCACTGCTCCCAGGCAAACACCCCTCTGATAAAGGGACTGGAGAAAAGGGAACAAAATTGACAGATGTACACAAATCCCAGCAGAGATCTCAAGTCAGGCAAATACAACCCCAGGCCAATCAACCAAATTAAGCAACGCTTATTTACCTTTGCTGAAAACACACTGAAATTTTCATTACAGAAGAATTAGAGCAGGAGAAGAAGCCACTAAGAAGGCAGCTCCTGACATTTTATGGAAAGGACCCCTGCTGTCCCTTCTCTGAACCACCACAAAGATATTCAGCACATCAGTGGAACTTCATTTTATTCATATCAACAAAGCATCTGCGCCAAGTATATAAATTCCTTTCTCACGTAACATATTACAGTAAACAGAGTTACACCAGCCATCAATTTTTTTGTTTGGAATTTCCGGTAAAGATCTACTGCACAGAATATCAACTATTCATTCCACAGGGGATTTATTCAGCACTTATCCCTACTCACTGTATCAATGTAATTTAAGGTCTTCAATTTTTTCAAACTTGGCTCTGCTTAGGATACACAAAGTGTAAATACAATTAAAGAAAGCACATACATTTGTCTCTACCTTTCAAATATGGGTCACGCTGCCCTTTGTCATGAGTTTCTCCTATTCACAGTTTGTTCCCTTCCCTGGTTTTGTCAGCCAATAAACAGGTTAGTCAGTCTTGTCCATGTGACCCAGTTTTGTTATCCACAAAACTGTTTGCTTAACACCATGAACACTAGGAAATGATATTATTAAGAATACTTGTCCCACAAAAATAAGGTATGGCAAAAGTCATAGATACCTATGAAAAACAGATCTACTACAGATCACTAAACCAGCCCTACAAACATGTAGATTGCTGTGTGGAGAACTGGCCTTCCACGCTGCAAAAATAAGTGTTAATATGCCCCAAAGCCATGTAGCCTGGCAAGTGAATAAATATTCATATAGTTGCAACTTCTGCTGAGTGACTGTTACTTAAAACCCAGTGTTTTTGTTCAAATGCAGCCTCAGACAGAAACACTTTCCTTCCTCACCCCAGAAGCACAAAGCATATGTCTGTCAGCAATTAAACAAAGCTAACACTGCACAGTCACCCTGACCTGAGATATAATTCCAAGGTTTACCACAGGAAAAAAAACCAAAAAGGAAGAAGAAAAAGTAGGTGGAACTGTGAAGAGCACATTTGTGAGTGGGACATACAGAACCACTCTTGCTGAGGGATGTTTCTGGCTTCCACTAAGCCATGTTTAACCTCCAGGTGACAGAGTATGATCTTCTGGGTATAGGAAAGAAAGAAATACATGCAAGAAGGTACAAAATAGCTGGAAAAGCCTCTACTGGCAATAATCCCCAGAGTAAGGTCTGACCTTTCTGAGCTTGGGTATTCCCAAAAGCTCTGGGTCCTCCTTCCTACAGGGAAGGAACCACGAGTTGTCTGTGGTGCTGCAGCAAACAGCAAAACTTCCACCACTCTGTTTCCAGCTTAGCTTCCAACAAGGTCCAGGAGACAGCCAAAGGGAGGAAAGAAGCTGGCATCAAGGAGCAGCGGGGCAAAGTGATGGCTGGGTAAGGAAACAGCAGATAGAATAGAAAGCTGATTAACATGAAGTGACACCAGTTCTAAACATACAGCAGTGGAAGTTGAGCTAATTAATGCCATTCAAGAGAGACAGTATTTTGCAAATGTCGGTTTTACACAAGAACATTAGGAAAGAAATAAAGAACAAAATCAAAGATATTAAATCGTGTCATAAATATGTGAAACACAGGTCCTGGCTCTACCCTTTCCCTGTCTTCCTCTGCTTGAAAGGGTCCAGTCTGGCTGTACCTTGCACTGCAAGTCTTGTCTGTGTGTCTCTATCTCCCACCTCCACCCTCCTCAACAGCAGAGAGGGGATGTCACCTACACAACATCTCAGCTCCAGCAAGTCATATCGTTATACCTTTTTATTGGTATTATGAATATTCTGACATTACAAGCCACAGACAAACTGGAAGACCCTTCAGAGGACAGATAACCTGAGTGTCTGCTGTGCCTCATTAATACCGACAATAGCAACCAACCCGAAATATGTACCATCACTAAGTGCAAACAGAATCAGTTGCTAATAACCTATTAGCAACATAATTAGCAAATTGGATATTCATGCTTATTATCTATCATTCAATTTGCAAACAATATTTTGAATAGATTAAAACACAACACTATCAGTCCAAGCCCCATGTGAAATGCAATGTTCTCAATTAAGAGGTTACTGAAGTCTGTCCAAAATGCACTAAGGTTTACTTTTGGATTTCCTAGAAGGTCTGAAACCCTGTTATCCACCAAGATACTGTTTCACAGAGAGAGAAGAAAAACAAAAACAAAACCAATTTCTCTTTTCCCCCCATAAAGAACAATTCCTAAGTGCCTTCCAACAACCATCATGCTGGCAGCGCTTTGTTGCCAGCCTTGATTAGGTTTTCTTACCACACCGAGCAGAGAACTGCAAGGCTGAAGTTGGTTCAGGTGTGGTTGTCTGGGTTTAACCCAGCCCTACTCAGAGGGCACTAGTGGAAATCCTTTTGCATTGTTCCAAGAGGACTCTTACCCCCTTTGGGAGTTTCATCTTGATAGTCCCATTCTACAAAGCCCATACAGGACAAAAATTTATTTTATCTGTTTTAAACCAATCTACCCATTTCAACTAAAAAATTCAATTTTTAGCTGTCATGTTGGAGAACTCAGTGGAGTTCCCAACTTAATCCACCATCTTCTGGATTTTGAAAAACTTGGCTCTTTTTTCACTCAGCCTTCTCCACTCCAAACTGAAGTCACAGTTTCTCCGTTCTCCCTTTGTATCTCATCAAACTCCACGACATCCTTCATGAGAAGGAGAGACAGATAGTGTTAAAGAATTATGTCACACTGTTTTTACATAGGAGAAAAGCTGTACCCTCAGTCCTCATTGCAGGACAGTTTTGTTCATGCCTAACACAATGCAGATCTCTAAAAGTTAAACCCAGCATGCTTTAAAACTAAACTTGCACGTCCTGAAGCGGCAAGTGCTGGTATTCAATCCACCCTCTGTGGCAGAGCAGACACACAGACACCCCAGACCCTGCAAAACCGAATTACACACCACCCTGAGCTCACCAGGCAAGTGTCCTGCACACGAGTGGGAGGCTACGTGAGTAAGCCTCAAATTAACCCCCTGAACTCCAACACCCAGAGGCCAGAATGGGGCAGATTGTGAAAGTCTTTCCTGAAGCAGCAGGTAGTCATTCAATATAGATTTTTTTTAAAAAAGTAGAAAAATTTTCACTCACGCTGACTGTCCTTTACAAACTGCTTTAAACAGTGTTACCGACACCCTTGTGAGACCTTTTGCTGCAGATGGACCACACATTCATATGAGAATGATGTCATTTGATGGTTCTGATGAGACTTCCAAGGTTTTGTCTATACTTCTCTCAAACCTCAAGTAAATCACTTTCCTTATCATCTCAAGCCTATATAAACTGATCCCCTATCACAGCACTCATCACCTCTGTTCAGCCTCACACCTCCAGCACACTTGAACTGTCGATTATTAAGGCACAGGATTGTGACAATCCCTACAGAGAGATGTTGACACAAGTATCCTATCACTTACATCGCCTTTTCTCCTTGCACAGCTCAAGTCAGAATAAGTCCAAAAAGCCTGAAGGATGATCATGTTTGACTTGCAGCCTCACAGCTCTTTGGCTCCTTCTGCAAGGGAACCAGTCCTACTTGTCCCACCCACACCCAGCCCAGAGTGACAACTGCTCTGTCTTACCCCTTCCCAGCCTCCCCCTGGCCTGAGGGATTTCACAGCCTCTGCCTTCACTGCCTGTTACGTTTCTGTGGAGAAAGAGAGAACACTTCTACCAAAGGCTCTGGTTGGTTACCCTTACCTTATCGCATGACATTTTCAGCAGCAGCCTCCACAGAAGCTCTGGAATGCAAGCCAAGAAAGAGGAAATGAAGCAGAGAGCAGTTAAAGTTGGGTTGGTTTTTTTGTTCTCTTCAGGAGTGTGCCAGCAGAACCAAAATAACATTTACTTTGGTAGAACTAAAAATCAGCAAGAGCTTAACTGCATCCTGCTCTGATGTGGAGTTTAAATGTACTACACAAACCCCTCGTACCTTACTAATGCCTGATGTTGGGATTGTTGCCACTACTGTGCCCTGGAATATGATAGTTAAAGGTTTCCAATGTACTTCGCTGCTTACCCACAATTTTATTTTCACTGGGGTTGAAACAAATTTCATCTCAACCTTTTCACAACTGTTCTTAGGCCACCACACTCCTTTCTCTTCAAAGATCAGAATGATGATGTTCAGGGGACCTTAATGATGATGTTTAAGGGACCTCTCCAAACAATCCTTGGGACAACACATTCCACCACAAGCTAAGAAACCATGATGACTTTCACAGTGGAAGAGAAGCACATGGAAAGGTAATTTCTAGAATTCCAGTGAGTTTTAGATATTGCCAGAGGTGACAATACCGTGAGTCTCTCCATTTATCTCCAGCCTGGCAACACAGACACCCTGTTGGCACTGACTGAACTACTGATCAGTGCACCTTGGGTACTTCTTAACAGGCTTAGTGACTCTTCTGAAAGTGTTATAATTCAGGGAGGCCACCAGGAAATTGTCACACTCTGTCCTTTTTAAGAAAGCCTGAATTAAAGGCGTGTCCCCATTATGAGACAGTCCATTAATTAAATGATCCACATCCAGAAATTAGAGCAGGAATTCACAGGACTACATGTTCTTTTAGCAAAATGCTTTGCCCTAATGAACAAGTGATTTTTGGTCTTCCTCAGACACAAGGAAAGTAATGAAGAAATTCTGGAGAACCAATTAACTGATTGTCATCAGTTAAGCATAACATTCAGAGAAGAAATTTCTTCAGGAAAAATGAATTCAATTACACTTTCTCAGCTTTATAAATTATTTACCTCCAAAATTTTAGCTGACCAGTCAGTCAGACCAAATATCAGGCAAATTAGGGCCAAACACACATCCAGGAGGTGTTTAGTACTCTCTGCCCCTAAGCAAGATAAAATACACTTAGGTACATACCAGCAGGTGTCTCTGGTATGAACCACAATGGACCAGTGCTGGTTTTCCCTTCAGCAAGCTGCAGCCAATATTTAGGGTTACCTCATCAACTCACTTCAGTGGTTACATGACTTTTAATAAAGCATTCAGGTATCTCAGGGGAATTGGTTCATTCATTTAATATGAATTTCAAAAGAATTTGTTTTGAACCAGCAAAATGATGCCCATATTTTATCATAGCAGGATTATATACAGTGATTCCTTATCTACTCCGATGCTGGTTAGGTTTGGGGTTTTTACATTCCATTTTTACATTCCATTTAAGGCAGACAAGTTTCAAGACAGGTTTCAGTGTTCCCTACAGGACCCGTTGAATGCCTCCAGGTGCTCTGAGGCACAAATATTTGTGTATAGGTTTGCAACTACCAATGCAACATTTGCATACAGTTCATGAGAAACTGATCACATTAACCTGAGTGATCCGAGCACGCTGAAACAGAAAATGGTCAGGAAATCAGGAACCTGCATCACCCATACGTGCTCAAGGGGACCCAAGTTTTCCCACTTGGGACAGGGGAAAGAAAGTCTAAAACAGGAATTCAATTAATGTTGCTTCATTTTCATGTTTAGCTTCATTTTGTTGTGGGTTTGAATCTGTGAATCCGATTCCACCACTGCAGAATGTCTTTATTACCCAGGGAAAGACGTAATATGGAAATATGGATCCTTATCTCAGTCAACTGGCATATAAATAGAGGTTTAGAGAACAAGTAATCTTGTTCACTTTTTGGGTCACCAGTTGAATTATATGTGGTGCTTCCCATTCTACCAGCTTTTTAAAATATTACAATTCATAGTTACTTACCAAGAGATTACAATAGAATAAACTGTTTACAAAAAAAAATAAAAGAAAAAGGAAAAACAGACTCCAAGTTCCAAAAGGAAAAGCTAAAACCACCGTCTGGTTCAAGCAGGTTTTTAATTAAAAAAGAGTGAGAGAGATGAAAAAGTAATTTTCAACATAAGAGTTGTCAGACTGGAGAGAAGCTCTAATACTGAACAGTAATTTTATAAACAATTCAGCTGTAGCCAAATGCTGAGAGAGAAACAAATAAACCCAACAATTGCAACAACACTGTGGAGCAAGGCTTGGGTTCATGATTTCATATAATGTGCAGTACAAATTACAGATATACATGAAATAGGCTGCACTTCACAGGACCATTTCACACTCCCAGCTGACCAGCAAGGAAATGTTGGTATCCGAGGATCTCAGCAGGATATTGTTTTCAGTTTAGGTTAAAATTTATAGGCCGTTAGGTATCAATAAATATCACTATAATGAGACTATTAGTACACATGTCATTTTGTACTACACAACATTCTGTCACTCTGAATAAAAACAGAAAGCCTGAGCAAACTGTAGGAAAAAAAAGTCAATATGCATTTTCTCCTAAAAGTGTATTATTGAGAAAAAGTGCCCTACGAAGAAATAAACTCCTGCGTTCAGAGTACCTGGCACTGTATTTTTGTCCCATCTGGTTTGGCAGGTAAGAGAGCTTTGCAAAAAAAGGAAGCAATATGGTTTGATGAGTTTAATTGCATGAAGTTTTATACCTTCTCTTTCAATCTGAAGTCTTGTGTGAGGAAAGTTTCAAAGTAATCCTCAAAGATTTAGTCCAGCTTTGGTGACAAAAGAAACTCGTATCAAACAGGTGGATTACCACAGGAGAGAAGATTTCAAGGAAATGTTTAAGTTTTCAGTGGAGCTTTAAAAAAAGCTACTTTTCCTCTTTTGTGCTTTGAAGCATAAGAAGGTGTTTATTTCAGGAACTCATTAAAAGTGAAGATCATGTCCTTAACAGAAGGGAAAGAGGAAAAGCCATCAGTCACCAAGAGCGCTGTGGGATACAGACATTTGGGATGAAAAACATAATCCACTGGAAAACAAAGAAACAGAGTCCCACTGGGATCCAGCTCCAGGGGAAGAAGGCAGCACACAGCTGGGGGGGAAGGACTGCTCTGCTTGGGAGAAATCCAGAGCATGGGGTGTTACTGGGAGCAGAAGAAAGGAGGACTGCCACAGAAAACACCTCAGGAGACACACAGTGCCACAGAAAACACCTCAGGTGACACAGGGTGCCACAGAAAACACCTCAGGAGGCACACAGTGCCACAGGAAACACCTCAGGTGACACAGGGTGCCACAGAAAACACCTCAGGAGGCACACAGTGCCACAGAAAACACCTCAGGTGACACAGGGTGCCACAGAAAACACCTCAGATGGCACAAATTGCCACAGAAAACACCTCAGGAGGCACACAGTGCCACAGGAAACACCTCAGATGACATAGAGTGCCACAGAAAACATCTCAGGTGACACAGAGTGCCACAGAAAACACCTCAAATGACACAAATTGCCACAGGTAACAACCTCAGATGGCACAGGGTGCCACAGGTAACACCTCAAATGGCAGAGGCTGCCACAGAAAACAACTCATATTACACGGGGTGCCACAGGAAACACCTCAGATGGTACAGGTTGCCACAGATTACATCTTGGGTGCCACACAGTGCCACCGAAAACACCTCAGGTGACACAGATAACACCTCAGGTGACACAGATAACACCTCAGCTCCAGGGTGGGGAGCTGGCCCTCGCTCATGTCCCTCACACGGTGTAACCACACAGGGGTCTGCAGTGGGGTACCTCAGACGTACAGGTGAGGGAAAGCAGCACCCACAGGTGTGGGACACCTTCTCTGAGGGGAAGAGCCAGGAGGGATGTTGAGTGCTGGCCCTGAGATGGCTCTTCCCTCCAGTGGGAAGCCCCTCTGCCCCCTGCACCGCCTCACCTGGTGCCCACGAGAGGGCAGGTCCGGCCGGTGAGTCTGCAGAGCCCGCTCTGTCCTGGGGGGCTGGTGCTTTCCAGCAGGGACAAAGCGGATCCAAGCGTGTGTGACAGGGCTGAAAGCAGAGAGCAGCAAAGGTGTGTTACAGTTCTGTGGGCTGTTGGCTTCCCCAGCAGGTTTCACCCCGATGAGATGGCAGAGCCACCTGGAAAGAAGCTCCTCCAGAAAGGCCATTCTCTATTCACCCCTAAAGGCATTCAAACCACTCAAGTCAAGTAAGACAAAACCAACCCTAAAATAAATCTATTTAAAGCAGTAAACCCTTGTAAACCATTCAGTGCAAGCCACAGTTCTGTCCTGGTTCCCGGCCCTGCTTCACTATGACAGCAAGTGGTGAAAAACCCCAAACTGTGTCTCATTGCCTGAGTCCTCCTCCAGATCCCTCCCTCAGGAACCCACAGCTGGTACATCTTGCTGGTCCCAACAGGAATGACATCCTTATAACCTGTTACTGCCAGAAGTGGACAGGGAGATAAGATTTTCTACCAAAAAAACAGTGCTATTTCACTTCAAACTTTTCATCTTCTTCAGATCTGAACAGTATCAATTCATGATAGGAGAGGGGCAAGGAACTCAATTAAGGTCTTTGGATGCACAGCAACTTTTGCTGCTCCCACAGAAATTCCAGCTTCTGGGAGTTAGTACAGTACATCAGAACCCCGAAGAATCAAGGTAAAAAATTAATTGGCCAACAGTCACATTTCTTTTTTATTACTCCTAGGAAGAGACAGTGGGTAACAAAGGATATGTGAGTAACAGGAGTAGGAACAGGTATCATCTTGCTTATGTTTTTCAGGCTATAATATGGTTCAGAAAATCCTGTCTTAATATCTCCTGGAGAAGAGAGAAATTGTCCTGGCCACTGCACTGATGGCAGCACCGTTCTGCAGTCCTACTGAAGTAACGTACAATAACCCAGCTAATAACAATATACTACACCAAACTCATGTCCTGTGAGGATATTGGCTAATTGGATAGATATCATTTAAGAGAGACATAATGTTTCATCCAGCCAGAATCATTTATAGCATACTTAAAGATCTATTCTCAGAAGTAATGGCTACAGACATGTACACAAGCTAGGCTAAGTTAATGGGCCGGATTACTGAGCTTCCTACAGCAGTGTCATGCTGGAAGGGGAATTTCAGTGGAAAGCAGCTGGTCTGAAAGAGCCAGTGGAAGATTTCCACAAGTCAGATACCTGCCAGTGTAAAATTTACCCTTCCCGCTGCCATGGAAGCTGTAAGGACATGTCCTGGGAGTAACCCAGGGGCTGGCAAGGGCCACAAGTTTGATTACACCCAGTTTTCCATCAGATCAGGTCTCTGGAAAGTCCCTCTCTGAAGGAGAGGGGAGTGGTAGCAGCAGCGTCCAGTCCCTCCCCACCTGTGTTGTGGAAGTGGAGAAAGACTCAGGTGGGAACCCCTCCAGCTTCATAACTACGTAAGGGGTTATGTGGTGAAGGAGCTCAGTGCACTGGTTTTGATTAATTTTTTTAAATCTCCATATGTTACAATGGTCAGTAAAACATTTGCAAATAGCAGGGAAATGGAAAAATGTTAATACATGACAATTTTACCAAAATATGACTTGACCAAAACACAACACAATATCCAGTGACACACCCTGGTCACATCACTCTCTTTCACTGGAAAAGCTGCTTTCAAAATGTATCTATGGGGAACATCAACATAATTCACTGCCAGCCTATTGCACATCACAGTTTCTGCCACCAGCCCTCCCTTAATAGAGGTCCATGGGATCTGAGCACAGGCTTTTCTCATTACAAAAGCATCTTTTTTTACCCAGAAAAGTCTTATTTGAGATAATTCTTTAACTATATGACTTGTTTAATTGAAGCCTGCATTTTGGTTCAAAATTAGATGGGAGCTGGTGTGTAACACACCATCAGTGACACCTCAGACTAGTAGGATGACTGGTCCAGATTTCTTACTAAAAAATTCTGAGACAAGCCCTTTAAAATGTCTCCCAAGAAGGGGAGAATCTTTCACACTTAAGTCAACATGACAGATCTTCAGTTGCAAAATTGACTGACTGCAACTTTTACAGCTTCATGAAGAAACTGAACCCCTGAGACACAACAATGTGAAAGGATGAGCTGCAGAAGTCATGAGCTATTCAAGATACAAAAGCTCTTCTCACATCCCCAGGTGAATTCAGTAGAATAGATGGATGAGTTAAAATATTTATATTGAAGTGATAACACAACTTAAAAGAGGAGTATCTTGATAATCATTTAGATTAAAGACTATTGAACATATTCTCTGTTATAGTTTGGTGATTAAATGTAAAGCTTAAACTGCTGGTTTCATAGCTTCAGAAGCTCAGTGTTGAACATAAAAATACCATTTAACTAACTGGTTTCTGTGTTGAACATAAAAATTCTGGTTAACTAACTGTTTTCCCGAGGTTCACTTTCAAAATTCCCACAGACAGAGTAAACACCCCCTGTGTGTAACTGAAAGGGTGGCAGTCCCAGAGCTGTATTTCCAGAACAACTGCACCCTCATTACAATTCTCATGGTTTGTCAAGAACTTGCTCTGCTGATATTTTGTCAGTAAAGTTTAATTAAACAAAAGCACTCATGCACTATGGATCTGCAGCTGCAATGATGAGCTCGTGCACAAGGTGAAGTGTAAGGGTGTTACCAAAACCTAAATCAGCAATCTTTAGAACACAGACACAGGAATGAAATGGTTTAAGCCAATTATGTATGACAACTTCTTCTATGTGAAAGGGCAATAACCATTTCAGAACAATGATGCCAAAGGTCCTGAACATCACAGCTGCAGACTCACCAGTAAACCAAGCTCAGAGGTTGGTTATGGGGTTTAATTGCCTGAACTCTCACTGGGATGTTTCTGCCTGCCCATGCCGAGATGTCAGAGTGTGAGTGAATGTGCACAACTCAGAGACCCCGGGATCCATCCCCGCTGCCAGTGTGGTCACTGCCAATCCTTTTGGAAGGGGCCAGTCTGGACACCCTGTTTTGGAAAGGAGCCAGTTTGGTCACTGCCATTCCTTTTGGAAAGGAGCCAGTCTGGACACTCTGTTTTGGAAAGGAGCCAGTCTGGTCACTGCCATTCCTTTTGGAAAGGAGTCAGTCTGGACACTCTGTTTTGGAAAGGAGCCAGTCTGGTCACTGCCATTCCTTTTGGAAAGGAGCCAGTCTGGACACTCTGTTTTGGAAAGGAGCCAGTCTGGTCACTGCCATTCCTTTTGGAAAGGAGTCAGTCTGGACACTCTGTTTTGGAAAGGAGCCAGTCTGGTCACTGCCATTCCTTTTGGAAAGGAGCCAGTCTGGACACTGCCACGCTGTTTTAGGAAGGAGTGAGCTCAGGCACATGGAGGGAGCTGTGCTGTGCCATTTGGCCTTGGGGATGGAGAACAACCAGTGGCCTCTTTTACTTAATTGTGAAGGCTCTGGTGCCTCTAAGAAGGTGCTGGCACAACACTCACTGCACAGCTGAGCATTCCCTCATTAAACACCCTAATGCTCGACCAGCTACCAAGACCCTCACAGGATGCTCCCAGTGCACAATGCCCGTTCCCCACATGCTACAACAGGAGAACACATGCTCAAGAGTGCATCTTCTTTCCATCTAAGACATGGCTGTTTTCTAAAGACTTAGATGGTTTCTTAAAAAATGGGTTTTGTTTGAGTGAGACATCACACACCTTTTACTTTTAATACAGAAATTCATTAGAAACAATGCTGAGTGTGAAATACAGCTGCCATATCTCAGACATCACACAGCTAAATGTGTCCCAGCACAGGAAACAAAAGGCTTTTCCAAGTATAATCAGAACCTAAATCTGATCACTATTTAGAAGTAGGAGCTGTATTACTCTCAACAGAACTGTTGCACACTGTTAGCCCCTCCTTCCTGAAAGAAAAGACATGTTAAAGCTGCTATCCTGAACTATCAATAGCAGTGGCCCGTTGTTTGCTCCCCAGGGGTGCAGAATGTGCATGTCTAACCACAGTACAACAGCAGCACACAGCATTTACAGCACTGCTGATAATCCTGTTTGCAAAGCCTGTGAGAGCTTTCAGAGAGGCAGAGCACTTACAGGCTCTGGCATCTGCTCCAGAGTAACCCTGAGCTGGCTTCCAGCCTCCCTGACCTGAAGGCAGCCCATTAAAGCCCGCCCAGAGTCCTGGCCAAGCGATGCGTATCAAAGGCTCACTTCAGACCCCGCATCTTTAACACGGATTAAACCTCAGCTGCTCGTTCCTACAGACAGAACGACCCTGTCACACACACACGCTCAGCCTCTCCGAGATGTCAGTGGCAATCACCTCCGCGGGTGGCAACCCGGGCACTCTCATTCTCAGCACCTCTGACACGAGCAAAGCCACTCCTGTAAACTCACTGGCAAAGCGCCCGTGTCGTATCCTTGTCTGCTCCACACGGACACTCCCAGACGGATCTTTCAGCTCATACACAAAGCTCTGTGCTAAGGAAACCGAAATTCAGGCTCAGCTCCCCTGTCAGCCCAACTCCAATGACATCATTTTCTCCTGGTTTCCCTCTATTGCTTGAAACCTCCAAGCTCCAGTCCACAAGTACAGGTATTTTCCCATAAATCCCTGGTATGTGTTAGATGCTGTGTTCACAAATGATCACAACGAGTTCAGTGCAGGCACTATTAGTGTATAATGACTATATACCATGACAACTTTGCTAATTTTTAAATTTAAAAAAAAAACCAAACCAATGAGCCTTTCTGTTGAAGACTGAAGAAAGAAACTGGTTAGAAAAATCAGCATCCCCATATTTTTAAATTATTGCCCTTTCCTGGATAAACTGGGAAAAAAAAAGGCAGAAAGTAAACAGCAGTGCTGAAAGCAGATCGTATTGTCAGAATTCCTGGCTTGTGAATTCCAGGTGCTACTTCTCAGACAGGCAGGAAAATTAGATTCCAAAAAGCATTGATTTTAGCATGACGGTGTTTTTCGGGAGTTAATGACATGCAAATCATTATGCATGTATTTACATTTTTGATTAGGACAAGATTGAGAAGTTAGAAAATAGAGCAATGAACCTTCTGTAGGTTCCAGCAAAGATGTTTCAGATATGCAAGAGACATGAATAACTAACAGGGAGGAAATAAGCAAAGGTCAAAAAAAAAAGGGGGGCTTAAAGGCTGAAGATAAGTAACTTGCCTCCACTATCCTTACCAAAGGGTTCATGCTATCTAGGGTACATACTTTTTTAATTAATGAAGAACTAGTTTGATGGGCAAACCTACGTCACGCTGGGGCTCTGAGGGGCTCCTCTAGAAACTCACAGTTCTGTTACACCGCGAGCTCCGGCTCCCCGACAGAACAGGCTGACCTCAGGAGCCGGGAAACTGAAGTCTGCCAATGAAACTTAAGGAAGACATTCGATCAAGTCTCTTGCATAATTCACTTTCTCTTCTTTGGGCTGAGCCAGAGAAGGAGCGCCACAACTCCCAGCCCTCCGCCTTCCTTCCATCCTGCATATCCTGTGGACCCCTGACCTGAGACACATCCTAAAGGGAAAAGCTGCAGGACCACTCGCTCCAGGAGCACAGGGCAAGGAGGAGAAGTGCTATTTCTGAGATGCAAACTCCTCAGAAAGTGCCGTGGCCACCCTGCAAGCAGCCCACAGTGAGAAAGAGGGATACTT
The DNA here is from genome assembly GCA_035583155.1 of Acropternis orthonyx. Classification (NCBI taxonomy): domain Eukaryota; kingdom Metazoa; phylum Chordata; class Aves; order Passeriformes; family Rhinocryptidae; genus Acropternis; species Acropternis orthonyx. The sequence goes on from JAWWEU010000158.1 coordinate 8,342,884, forward strand.
CCGAGTGGGATGCCTAAGAAGTAATGCAGGGGCTGCAGCAGTTGAGAAACCTGTAGGCTAAAGAGAAAGCTCCAATAACCTCAGCTGAGACAGAGAAGCACAAATGTGGGGGAAAGAGAAAAGCAGGGACAGAGACAGGGAATAATCAACCTCAAGAAATTAAACATTGTATTTCCTGGACCTACCAGCAGAGGAATAGCGTGAGTGCTGTGGAATGAAATAGGGGCCATCAAATAACCCAGTCACAGTCATTGAAAGAATCTGTCAGATGGCCCTGACTCTCAGCTGTATCTTCCTGAGCTTTTAATTCTAGTTTACAGCAAGACACCTGGAAAAGGTGTGCAGGAAAAATGCTGCATATGGCCAGTCTTCAAATCTGCCTACCTATATTCAGCTGCTACTTTGCCCAGTTTAATTCTTCTAAACCAACCAGCTGTGGCTAGAGAAGAAAAACCAAAGCTGTGCTGTAATTTGGAGGCACTACAGAAAATCATTGCAAATGCCTGGGGAGTGCTTATACCCAATATATGTAAGATCATGTAGGCCATCAGATTTGGGAGTGGGAAAAGCACTGCCACTAATCAGCAAGGGCCTCTTGAGGTCATTTTGCCTCCTTCTCAAAGACCAGGAGTGTTTCTCCTTAGCTGGGACCTGACTAACCTGCACAGCCGCTGCTGCCACTGACAACATCTGTTTCCCTACTCTCTGCCTGAGCTCTCATTTGATTTCTGGAGGATCCATATATTCGGTATAAATGGAGTCCTTGAATTTTTCATATAGAAGATATGGGCAAAGTTAATGTCCTGTGACATCCAGGACATCTGGGACTTCAGTGTCTTGGAGCTATGAAATGCACATAGGTGTCTGTTTAAACATCACTGCATTTCAGAGAGGCTGAGGGCCTGCCAGCTTCCACTCACATCCATACCCAAGCCTGAAAACTCTTGCTGTGCTATCCAGCAACAGATCCCAAAATTTACGAGCAGGTACTCCAGCTCACTAAATGTTGCTGCAACTTTTGAACAGGACAGAAACCTGGAAAGGGTGGATCTGCACTTTGACCCATTTTCTTGGGGTCTTGTCAGCTAAACCAGTGGATCGTAAAATTATAGAATGGGACCTTAAAGATCATCTTCTTCCAACCCCCTGCCATGGGCACGGACACCTTCCACCAGACCAGATTACTCAGAGCACCATCCGTCCTCGTCTTGCTGGATGCAGTTCTCCCAGTCCTCCCAGTTTCCCACTGCAGGCAGGAGGTGGGGTGTCCATCAGCACCTTACTGAGCCTGAAGACCATGCTCCAGGTAGACCAAGCAACAGCCACTGCTGCTTCATCCACGTATCCCCCGAGGTGGAGCAGTGCTAGTCCCTCTTATTTGTTCCACAATGACAAGCAGATTAAAGCCATGCTGTGCTGGGTGATACAAATGTACTACAACAGAACCATGGGGCTGGAAGGACGACGTTGTTTATTGATTCTCATTCCTCACAATCAAGGGTAATTAGGCAATCAGAAGTCTAATTCAGACAGGTCCATAGGAAATCTAATGCACTCAGCAACACATACAACCAGTCTTAAAATAACATTTGGTAGCAATAAAATAACACAGCAGCACACCTAAAGACATAGCTACAGACCTTGGGAAGAAAGGGGGAAAGATTCCAAGTATTATCAATTCCAACCTCTAGCCTGAAGAACTTCTTCAAATAACACCCAAAAAGAAAAGCTGCAAAAAGCCCTTCCACTAATTATATATTTATTCCCAAGAGAGATGAGGTACTGTAAAACCTACATTAAAGTTCCCACTGCTGAATTGCATTTCAGCCTAGTTACCTCCCAAGCCTCTGATTGTTTTAATGTGTTCCTGTGTTTTCAGTATAAGAAAAGGAGAGCCACGCTGCTTCACAGAGAAGTCACGACCTTGATGCACAAAGAGCTTTAAACAAAGATAGTGTTTGTTTTTGAGGACTTTTTTTTTCTCCCCTGACAGAGAGTCCCTTCAACAAGGCAGGTTATTCTGAGAGGACTTAAACAGACCAAAGAGCATGGGAAAGGAGAAAGGGAAGGTGTAAAAAAGGAAAGGATGTGAAAACTTTCAGGAGAAGAATAAATTCACAGGTGCATTCAGTTACTTGCAGAGAGGTTTTGTGACTTCTACTGTGTTAAAGAGCCAGGCCTGCTCAGACAGGGGTTTTGGAGTAAACGTGCCAACAGCTGACTGTATTTGCCACTGCTTGTACTACTCCACGGGGCCCTCTGGAAGCACTTCCCCGCTATTCATCCTCTGATCCCGTTCCCCTCTCCTACCTCATCCTGCCGCTCGCATTCATACAGTGTAAAGGAAGGTCGCTCTGCCCTGAGCCAGGATTCAGCATTCCCTACATCCTTGCTTACCTCCTGCCCTCTTCCTTCGCGCAAAAAGTCAGGATGCCCTTGCACCCCCACCAAAATCTTCCAGCTGCCCCCCCCACCTCCCCCGCCCCGCTCCGAGGGGTCCACCTGCCCCGGCCAGTCCAGCCCCCAGCGCGCCCTGCCCTCATCCCCACCCTCCCCATCCTCCGCACCGCTCCATCCCCACCCGGAGCGAGGTCCAGTGCGGTCCTCAGCGCCCGGGAAGCGGGTGGGATGCGCCGCGCTCCCCGAACGCCGCCGCCCGGCTCCGCGGAGCGTTCCGGGGGGCTCTCCCTTTGCCCATGCCCGGCCCCCTGCGCTGCCCCCGCATCCCCGATTCACCTGCCGGGAGGAGCGGCCGCCGCGCCGGTCCCTCGCACGGGGCAGCGCCGCGACACCCGCGGCTCCGCGGGGCGACACCGGCCGCCGCCGCCGCCGCCGCTGCGTCCCGGGGGGGCCGGGCCGGGGAGCCGCCCCCCGGGCCGCCCCCTGTCCCCGCTCCGCCGCCGGGGTCCCCGCTCGGTCCCGGCGCTACCCCCGCCCGCTCTCCGGGGCCGCACCCGCGGGGACAGAGCGATACTTGCGTTCTGCTGTCCTGCCGGGCTCGGCCCGCTCAGCCGGCGCCGCTCCCCGCGTGCTCCATGGGGTTTTTTGGGGGGTTTCTTGTGATTTTTGATCTCGCTGCCCCCTCCGCGTGCGACCCTGCGAGCGCTCAGCTCGATGGGCGCATTCCACGCATCCGGGACGGGGATGGGCGCGGGGAGGATGCCCGGGGGCTCCCACCGCGCACTCCGCCGCTGCCGCCGCTACGAGAGAAGTCAGAAACTTCTCCCGGCACACCGATCTCCTTGAGGAGTGGAAGGCTCAAGCCGTGAGGTGATCCGGGCGTGAGGATCACAGGTCTCCGGCTGGGGGGCAATCCCGGCCGGGGAGGTGGGCAGGGATGCGGCGCAGATCAGGCAGGCAAAGCCTGGGGTGTGCTGATCTCACGCCCTCCGACTGCGCCGCTGCTGCCTCCGCTCCTCCGCATCTTCCCAGCCAACACGCACCTGCATCCAGGGGCAGCTACGGCTCGGCAGGTAATTCCAAAGGCACCGGAGATTGTCGTGGCACGGGCTGGATGTGAGACAGCTCGTTCTAGGAAAGACTCGTTCCCAGCCATTGTGGAAGGATTGGGAGACGTGAGAATCATAGTTTGAGCCCTTGGTGGATGCAACAAAGTTTGGACCACGGCAAAATGTCACTTTCTATCTTTGACTTTTTTTATCCCCAAATGACACCAGCTTTGAAACAATAATGCCACTCTGTGCAAATTTCATGTTACTCCATGCACTTGAAGGTGTCAGCCCTTAGGCACCATGCCACACTGAACTACAACAATGACCCTCACTGTATTTTTCTGTATAAGCTACTTCAAATTAAATAGGATGCAAAATGCACATACATATCTTTAGTAACTTGCTTTTGGACTTTCCAAACTGCTTTGTACACCTACCAAACTTTTTACTATGTTAGCTCTCAAATAGCTCTTTTTCAACAAGAAATGTCCTTGAAAAGAATATTCTTTAATATACATAGAGCAACTGTTACCTCATGAATATTCATAAACATTAAACTTTGTGCCATGAAAATAATTTTCATGCAAAAGGTCTCGTGCCCATAAGTGGATTCACTGGCAAATTTCACACTTATGTCACACGGAGGTTTTTCCTTTTATATGCAGTGAAGGATATTGGAAATGCCAAGCTCTCAAAATGTATCATCCTTAGGGGAAATTAAAAGCAAAAAAAGCAACCTGAATTAAGCAAGCAAACAAACCCAAAGAAGGATGTTTGGTTTGAATGGAATTTCTTACCTCTTCTGAGCTAATTTACCCACCCCTACATTTTGGTCTTTAAATTTTAAAGCATCTGAACATTTGTTCTGTCAGTCGAGAAAAAATGGACTTACTTAAACTCATGTTAGATCCCCTGGGGATATCATGGGGAAAATAGGACAGCAGTGCTAGGGAGAAAAACTCCATCTACAGCATCTTTTAAAATTAAAAACTTGCAAACACTGAACAGCAACAACGGGAAAAAAACACCCCAACAAACCAAACCAACAGTGGCAAGTATTTCTTTCATTTTTATACTTTAGTTCAAAACACAGTATTGTATCCAATGGCCAGTGTAGAGAGGGGAAATGAATATTACATGTGCCAGAGGCCAGAGCTGAGAGTTGCTCTGCGTGGAGTGCTCAGTTCTACATCCATATTTTTACTGACATCTAATTAACATATACTATCTTCATCAAATTTCACATGAAAATCCCAAAGTAGGACCACATTGAACAGCACATAATTGAAATGTGTTCTAAATACTAACAGAGGCAACAGTGAAGCACAAATTTAAGTGACCCAACTCTTTAACTGTGATGTCTAAAACCTTCTCTTGATGAGTTAAGTCCTGCCAAAGTTTATCTATAATTAAACACATTTTCAGTTTCTAGTTGTTTAGGTTTCATCCTTTAAAAAGCATTACTATGACTTTCAGGGGCTTCAGTTGAGTAAGAGCAAAGAAAAGCAGGATAAAGCAGCTTCTCCCAGCTATAACCAGTTGCCTGAAAAACTTGGTAGGTTGAGATGTGACATTAAGAAATTTGTCTGTGATATTTTATCCTGCAAGGAAAAGGAGGTACAGCAAGAGAAAACCTCTGTATTTCATGGATATTACAGCTGTGCAGCTTCAGAGAATGTCTGTCCATGGGTGCATTTGACTATTCATTATACAGGCCTGGAGAATGGACACTCTGTAGGGTTGAAACCCATGTTTCTTATTCACAACAAAGGAAGTTTCAAGGACTTTTTAACCTCTCATTGTTTCAGATTAATGACCTGGTTTCAGGGCATTCTGGTCATTTCAAACGCAAGTCCAGCATTGGATTTTTAAAACTCTGTCAAACAGAACCTGCATGTAGCTGAATTACAAGAAATTAGGGTAGGACTAAAGCAATAACTTCAATAACTCCAAACTTTGATTTCTTGCACAAGAGGTAAAAATTGTTTAAAAAATTCAAACCCCTACATATTCCTTGGCATTTTATAATTTCCAAAATGATCTAGTCGTATAAATTGGCTAGGAATTTTATTAGCTTTTTTTTTGTTAAATACCCGTAAAAACTACCTTTCATGGCCAAGTTAAATCTCCTAAGTTATTCTGAAGAATGTATTTGCTTCCAAGACAAGTTCTCAACCCCCTCACTCTTAAGGACCACTTACATAGTCCTGCCCGTATGATCCTCACACTGAATTCCCAATCCTTTTCCATGCTCTGTTCAATAAGCTCAAGGTCTGACTTCCTAAGCTCTTTTTGGATGGCATGTTTTGACATCTTTATCCCATTACTGTGCTGTGCTTCCATACCCCTTCAGTAACTATTTTCCCCCTTCTATTCAGAAATGGTTTATCAGCTGGATTTAATAAGGCAGCTTCTTCAGCTTAAACCAATATAAAGTTCAATTCATGCAGAATTTTTTTTTCCTGTGACTGTGAATAAATTTCTCCAGCAGATTTTTTATGTGCTTCAAGAATAATAGAAGTCATTAAAAGTACCAGTTAGACACAGATCTGGAAGAGATGTAAAACACATGAGTTTCTCCTGATATAAGATTATTGTGCCCTTTAAAATAATAAGACATTTAAATATGAAAAACTTTGTGTCAATTTTTACTAGGTTCCTTGCTCTCCAAGATAAAATACTTTTTTAAATTAATGACTGACATGGAAAGAAATCTGTTCCTTTTTCATTACAGATAAATTACCATGAAGCCATTTGCTGCCAGTATCTTGCTATTTAAAAATATATTTTTTAAAAAAAGAGAGAGAATAAAAGGCTTCCCTAACTTCCCCTCCTTACCTTGTTCATTGTTGAAGAAAATAATTCTTCTATAAATTAGTATACAAGCAAAAAATTTTATTATATAGCAAAAATTAAATAATAAATCATCTGAATGTCCTGTATCCAAAGTTTGGGTGTCTTTCTCTTTTCTCCTGATGAATGTGTGATTTTTAATATGGATGTTCCGATTTCCATGGTTAATTCATCTCCTCCTCAGGTTACACACGTAAGGACACAGTTACACAACAGTTTATTTGAAGGGCTTGTTTCTACTTGCTCTGTCCTGAGTGTTGAGCATCCTCATGACCTCCCAGGCCACATCTTGCACTGGTACCTCCACAGTGGTTGATTTTATGGGTTGGTTATTGCTCCACTGCCACTCCTTTACCAGGCAACACAGACAGAAGTGGCTTTGTGATGTGCCTAAACTGACCCAAGAGTTTTACAGATCAGTGTAAAAGGCATCTTGCTCAACCTGCTCCGAAGGAAGGCTGGGATAAGGGTCCTGCTGGAGCTGTGCTCCCTCCCAGGCACCACAAACCATCCCTCCACATCACCACAGCTTCTTGCAGCTGCAAGTGTTGTTTCTAAATAAAGAACCTCCTCATTTTCATTGCTGTGTGCAGCAGATGCTGTACTCGTGTGCCTCTGCTTCACTTCGGCCCACATTCACTGGAAGCCTTTAATCAATCAGATTTGCTGTCTGAACTAATTGAAATCAATGAGAACAATAAAATAGAACACAACAAAGAGAAACTGGAATTTAAATGTACCTCGGGCTTTCACTGAATATTCCCCAAGTCTCACAGCCAGATATGCTGGTTTATAGAAATTGTTATTTTATACACACTTCTATTTTTTAAACTAAGTAATTTCTCTCACCTTTTTTCCCCATGAAGTCTCTCCATACTTTCTGTAATTCCATCTATATCTGGATTCTTGTTCATTTGGGTTTTTTTAAATTGGAGCCACCAGATCTTAGTGTAGAAGAAAGGAATAGAGACACATTATTGTGTTAGATTGCACATTAACAACCTTTTCTTACAGGCTGGATGGACCAGTGGTCTCTTCTGCATCTCTTCTTCCAGTCTGGCTTTTTGGACAGCAGATCCACTATCTGCTGCCAAATGTAGTACAGATAAAGTAAGCCTTGCCTCTGTTCCTACTGGATCTGAGTAGAACTAAACAGAACATCAGCAGTCATCCATACACTGTCACAAGTAATCAGAGAAGTAGTTCATTTACCACACTTTTTTGCTAAGGACAAAGCTGAGTGAGGGCAGGTGACCCAGGAAGATTCACCAGAGAGGTGTGTCAATCCCAAATGCTATGGAAAACAAGTGTTACCTTGTTCAAATGCATGTGCTGTTTGCAAAGAGTTTCTCTCTCTCTCTCTAAAAATAGCTATAATTTTAAAAATATATATTCCTCTCAAAGGAATTTAGCATTTGACTCTCATAGGAGCTATGCCAAAATGAACATCATACTCAAAATATAAATTATGGCACCAGAGTAAAAAACCCTGCTCTTGTGCACCTGCAAAACCGAGTGACAGGGAAAACAAGCCAACTTTGTACCCTCCAGCCGGAGCAGAATCAGCTTTGATAGGCTCATTTGTACAGTATCAGGCAAGTGAATCTTCATGGCGTGGGAGGTGCTGGTCCTGGAGGCAGGGAGGGGATGTGGCTTCAGGCTGAGAAAGCTCCAGCGTGAGAGGTCCAGGTCCAAAAGTTTCAGCAAAGCCAGGAAGGGCCCTCCAGTTGTGAGTGGAGTTGTCAGCCCAGCCTGCTTGTCACATCACCCTGGAGTAGCAGGAGGTCTTCTCCATTCCCCATCTGAGAATGCCCAGTGGCAGGGGAGGTTTGAGATGATAGCACAGCACCTTAACACTGTGTCAGCAGCCAAATGCTTGAACTGCTGCAGTAGTTACTGAACATCCCTCTTCACAGACATCAGGGACTGCCCACAGCTGATTTCTTTCCAGGGAGGAGGGAAATCCTTCACACAGACATCCCAGGAACAAGTGAAGTGACAGTCTCACCATGGTTTGGGTTGGAAGGGACCTTTGAGGCTCATCTATCCCACTCCTCTGTAACCAGGAGGGACATCAGCTAGACCAGGTTGCTCACAGCCTCATCCAGCTTAACTTTGAATGCTTCCAGGGGTGGGGCATCCACAGCCTCTCTGGACAGTCTGTCCCAGTGTCTCACCACCCTCATCATAAAGATTTTGTTCCTTCAGTCAGTGGTCAGTTTGTCACAGTAGGTCTCACAGGCAAAACTCTTCCACTGCCTCGTCCTTCAGGGAACTACGAAAAACAGTGGAACATCCTGGAGGTTATTCCTATTTCCACACATTAGCACACCTGTCTTTAAGAATTAACATAGCAGACCTCCAGGGTTAATTATGTTGGCATTCACAATTACCTCACCCTTACCCCAAACCTATCTGAGATTCAGAGGTGTTTGAGATGACAGACCCACCTTAAATCTGAGATATCTGTGCACAGAGAGAGTTCAGGAAAAAAGCAGGCAAGAGCTGTTTGGGGCCTGCGGTCCCAAGTTCAGGGTGGCACCACAGCCCTCAGGACCAGACCTACAACAAGAGCTTGAAAGAGTGGAAATTCTATATTCTGGCTGCTCTCAGTGTTGCCTCAGCATATGTGGGAAGCTCTGAGAACATGTTTAAATTTGATTTTGCTCAGTGTTTTGCACGTGCTTATGTGTATTTCTGGGTAGGAACAGACTTAATACTTTAGTGAATTTAATACTGAATAGTGAAGACAAGATCAAACGAGGCAGTTCCGTGCCCACAGATTTCAGTGTGGACATGCACTCACAGTCAAACAGCCGTTGCAGCAGTTCCTGAGGGGATCAAGGAAAGAATTAAGAAGAGAAGTGAAGTATCACTGTTTTAATGCTTTTAGAGTGATTTCCAGCAACTTCAAATGACAGACATTTCTATGCACTGCACTCCTGTTGTCTTAGCAAGCCACAGCTAATTAGCTGTAGGCTGTCCTGCTGCTAACTCAGGCAACAAACCACTCGTGACTTCAGCAGATGTTCTCCTTTTCCTGCCAATAGGAATATTTACTCACAATTTTTTTCATGTCATGGCTTTCTCTCTCAAAACTTATTCCTCAGGATCAGGAATGTGCCACAATTAAACCACTCAGAGCTGTAAATATCCATTTAGTAAGGTTGGTACTTGCTTGCAAGTTACACCAAATTTTTATAGAGTTGAATTATAAAAACCAGGGATTACATACACCCCACATCTTTAAAATGAGAGCTTATTGAAGTTTGTTGTTAAAAGAAGGAGTTCATCAGACCCATGAAGGATTTCTGCTCTCAGCATTCACTAACCAGCACCTCAGGAAGGTCTAAGCAACCTTTGATAAAGAAAAGCAGGTAAGTTTCTTTTCTTTAAGGTTAATATTTAAATGTCTTTACCGATCACTGTCCACTTGGTTTTATTTACACTGAATTTTCAAAGTTCACAAATACCTTCAGTGCAAGTTCATTTTCCACGGGGAGCTGGGAAAAATAAAGATTAAGAAACTTTCCCAAGGGCATGAGTTAGTCACAGCGAATGAAGAATTCATAAATCCTACTTCTTGCTAAGTCCAAATTATGTTCCTCTTCTATTAGGCAGGAGTTTCTGTACTGTGGTTAATGCCACCAGGTGTTGGGTAAGCTTTGCTTCTCAGCCTCTTGAAAACTGGAAATCAGCTTTAAAACATGAAATATGTGACTACTGTGTGATGGCTGCCATGTTACAGAGACCCAGGGCAATCAGGGAAGGGGGAAAACAGCTTTCTTTGTCTCTCTGGATTGTTTTCAGTTGTTGTGAGCTGACAACACAGAGCACAGTGGCTGGTAGCAACTCACGATGATTCCAAGAGTCAGGAGTTCACATGAACCCATTTTGTTCCTTGCTGCAGTGGTGGAGGAATTTGCACATGGTTGCACATCCCAGGAAAGGGGCAGGTGAACTCAGATTTAAATAGCCATCTATTAAAATAAGATAATTAGAACTTTATGGCTAATCTGTTTTATTTGATGTTAGGAAACAGCATGTGTGTCCATAACCATTGCCAGGCAGCAGGTTCCCAAAATCTGCTAATTTGTCACTTCGATTATCTGACTGTATCTTGAGTGAGTCATTGGTACAAATAACTTCAGGAAACTGAAAAAATACCCAAGAACTGTATTTTGAGTTAAGTCTGGATCATTAAAGCACACAAGCACAGTGTCCTAAGGGATGAATAGTGAAGGCGTATCTTACAGTCTGAAAAAAACATTTCCCTTCAATACGTATTGTGGGAAGATTATTAATTAACATGACAATGTTGATCACAAATAATTTTCCTTGCAGACAAAAAAAATACAATAAATACAAAACAAAAGCATAATCATCCCATGTAACAGATTTACAAATACCTTGTGACACAGAAAAATGATAAGCACTTTGACATGAACATTTTAGTTGGCTTTATCACTGCACAGCGACTCTACCAAGGGGAGTTCAGACATGTGGATTGAAAAACCCAAACTGGGTATTCATTTCCTACAATTTACTCTTCAGAGTGTTGCACATTTAAGAATAAATGCCAAACACTGGTGCATTCAACATCTGGGGATGAAAGCACTCCACCTGCAGTCTCACATCTCTCAGAAGGCACACACAGCAGTCATTCCCAAGCCCTGGAACGCTCAGAAACCCAGCACTGGTACGTCAGGCTGTCACCCTGCTGAGAGCTCCTGTAAATTCTCCTGAAATCAAGGGGGTTCTCTGTACAAAGACATCGTTGTTGTGACCTGATTTTCAAAGACAGCAGCACCCAGCCCTCCCCTTGGCTTCACAAACAGCTGTAGATGTTCATCATGTCAGAGAGCCGAGCCATTAGCCTTCAGCATTCCTGTATTTAGGATCATTTAGATGGATTTACCCAGAGGAAATTACTGTAGCTATTAATTTATGTTCATTTTCTCACACGGAGGGGGAATGTATGAAAGTCAAGTCGTTTCTGCTGCTGACAGTAAAAGTCATACACTCCAAGATCAAGTGCTTTGTGGTTCTGCTGGCCCGAGCCCTTCATGCCTTGTCAGCTCTCTGTCCTCCGTGGAACAGCACCAGTTAATGGATTTAACCTTTCCAGCAGTGAGAAATAACAGATCAGCACGTCAAAGTTACACTCAAGTCATGTGTGTCCTCTTTCTCCTTCACTTCCTTTTACAGCCATTACATCCCATTTCCTTCACCATTGGCTTTCCTTAGTTTCATCAAACGTACACTTACTAGAGCAAGTAAAAGGCAGTTTCAAAGAGCAAAGTTACAGCTCCCTGCTCTCTGAAACTCAGCTCACACACGTGCCACCTTCCAAATGTCACCAGTCATCTCCTGGAGACACCCTGGCAACCTCTGCCAGCTCTTGACTCAAGCACCAGTTTAAGCCAAGTGACCATCTAATGACCATTTTCCCCCTCAAGGTAACATAAAGAAAGAAAAAAATCACTTGGTGTCAAAATACATCTCTGTATGAAACAACTGAAACCAAAAATATTACTATTTCACTGGCGTTTTATGCATTTCCTGCAAATAAATTTCCTTGCATATGACATGAACAGTCCTCTAAGTACTGGCAGAAAATACGGAAGTGTCAGAGGAGAACCAGAGCTTCTGAAACACTTCAGGAGCTCCACAATTCCAGCTCCACTCATGTTTCCAGGAAAACACCCAAGACAACACAGTAGAAAAGCAAAACCCCAGTTGTAGACAGTGAGAAACTGAAATATTTAGGAATTGAATGCTATTAAGTCTCTTTTCTGTGACACTCAGGCTCCTTGGAGCATCCCAAAATGAATTTCATTGGGAAATCTGAAATACAGGCGAGGCCAACTTTGTCAGTGCTCTCTATAGTTTCGACAGCAGAAATACTGAAGTGGAATGAAGCATTTTAATCATTATTTACAAATGAGTTTCACCTGGAACAAGCAAAGCTCAAGTAGGAATTTTCAGGCCCATACAGCAATTCTGCTCCTGGCAATACCAGCTGGGTTACAGAGCCATGAAACAGAAACCAAGGCACGGACCTGGGAATACCACAACTCTGAGAGTTTAGCACAAGTTGGAGGCATTGCCCATGGCAGGCAGAGTTTGATGCCATGACCAGCTGTACTGGGGGGGTTTTAGCAAGTTCAGCTACCCCTTCATGGCCCTAAAGGTTTTATTTAGTTGTCAATACAGAATATTTCTCTTTCTCACTTCAAACTGAAGGCCCATGTGCTGTGAAGCAATAGCAAGGGTACCAACCAAACACAGCTTATAAACTGACCCCAGTATTTCCTGAGCCTTCCTCCCAGGGCTCTTTCTAGGATCCCCCTGGCTGCAGCTTATGCTGCAGCGTGTGATGTGTGAATGAATCCTTGGAACCGGCACATAGTCCCAGTGTTGTGGAGTACAGTGATTCCCAGCAACAGCTTGGAATGCAACAACCAGCTCCTAAAGCCACTCACTGTTTACAGACAGAGCTGGCTTTTGGTAAAGGAAAGCAGATGCCTGAAAAAGAGACACAGTTTCTGTAAGATTTCTTACAAGTAACATTCCCAAAATAGGGAGCGGATTAATCCCTGATAGATTGCTCAGATCTTCCAACCCTTTTCTCTTCTCCTATCCATATTTCAAGGTCTGAGCTGTTGTCTGACACACAGCCCAGGCAGTCTTGTGTTTCTACACACCCTTGCCTTGGACAGGATAGTGGCTCCATGAAAGTTTTGCCAGATTTCAGTAAAATTACATTATTGTTTATCTCTTCTAAAGTTAAAATTAAATCCAATCTCATAAAGAAAAGGACTTCACCTTTGTGCAGATGTAAACAAAAATGAAATTTCCTGAAGATAAATTATGGTATTCAGAATATTAACATTTGTTTTCAGGGTAAAGAATGTCCCAGAGGGGGCTGGACAGACAATGCCATAATTAAAGTTAGGATAGGGATTACTATCTCTTATTCCCTAACATAGTGAAGCAATGGAGCTGGAGGTGTATAAGAATATTTACAGAAGGGCAAGCTATAAATGAACTGAAATATTAAAGTTTATTTTACAGTTCTAAAGAGTGATTTCCTACAGCGTAATAAAACCCAAACAACAAACACAGGAGCATAACCAGCATAGGATGAACCTGAAATTACCAGAACACCAATTCACTACTACCCTACTCAGAGTATCACAGAAGAGAGGCACAGAATGGTTTGGGTATCATTCAGCATCTTGGAATTACAAGGAAAACAGGCATGCTGATATTTTAGGGATTTGTTTTGACTCAGTTTTGTCACAGCTGATGATGATCGTGTTCAACCACTGTGAAGCCTGTTTTTCACAGGACTCAACACTCACTTGCAGAAACACATTGTGTTTTAGCAGCTTCCCTTTGAGACTCTTCAGTTTAATATTCTGGAAATATGAAAGCTATAATGTTTTTACAACGTGTCAGTAGAATATTTCCTTGCCTTCTCAGGGTTGCTCATCAGTTACTACAAATCATTCATTCTAAGTCTCAGGTGAAGTTAAAGAAATATTTAAAAAATAAATAATGAAACATGGCTTTGAAAAGTTAATTTGAAGAATTTGTCCTTTCTGATAGAAATCTTGGCCCATTACACAGCCAGAGCTTTTCATTTTCCTGCTCCTAAGGAGCCACCAGCCCACACACGGCACTCATCAGTATCAGATGGGAATCTCCAAACAGAAAGGAAATATTCCCCTTAAGAGAGTGGAATAGACACCGTTACTGACAGACCCCGCTGTGGCTGTGGAAATCACACCCCGCCGCCCCTCCTGCACTGTGACCTCCAGGTTAGAAAAAGGAGATTATTATTTTAGCTCCCATGGCTGGGGACTGTTGGGGGATCCCAAGTATTCCAGATTTCAGGAGAATTTACCCCAAGCAGCTGGCTGTCCCTCCCTCTGCTGCAGCAGAGCCTGCCCCTGCTCAGCAAAGCTGTCGTGCACATACACCTGCCAACAACTGCTTTTAAGCTCCTTCTTGGGGAGAAACATGTCTTTAAATGCCTTACTCAAGAAAGAAATCTCATCCATGTCTCAAAGAACCAGCTGGACTGGGATCTTGCTTCTAGAGTATTTTCAGGTGTTGAGACTAAGAACTTTTTTCAGGGTGCATTTTAGACTCTGGTGGAAACTATTTCTGAGTGCAAAATATGGCTTTTCCTTAGTTAAAAGTGGTAGGAATTGTATTCTTCATTTGATGTAAAACACCCTTCCTTCATAACAGACATTTTCCCAATGTGATATTTTTAGTTTGAGATTTTTCATTTTATGATGGAAAAATGCTAATATTAATTCGTGCTTCAATGCTAATAGTATTTAAACTGAATTGCAACTGCCAGGATGTTAAAGACAAGGTAAATTATGAAGTGTTTGTTTCAGGGATAGGGAATGCCTCAAGTTCAGTTTCTTTTTTAATTTTCCATAGCAGGTTATTGTGATGATGGAAACACATTCCTTCAGGCAGAGGCTGTCTGAGGACAAACTGATCCTCCCTGATGCAGGGGACACCACCATCCTCAGCTGATGTAGAGCAAAGTAACATGGAAATTGATTCACACAACATCAGTCCTTAGAGCCAACGGTGCAGCCAATTCTTTGTGGGCTTTTGATTGTCTGTTTTACCCCAACTCCCATTGTTTTATTTGAATTTTTATTTTTCAGTGAGAAGAGAGCTTGCTTTGAATGAGTGTATATTTTACATGGTCACACATTCTGACTCTTCCCTAATTAAAAATGGTCCTCTTTTCCTATTGCCTTCAAAAGCAATAAATTGACCCTGACTTCAGGGGAGACAGGAATCAATCCAGACTTCAGGAAACAGAGCAGTGTCAGCTGACAGATGATTTCTCAGCCCCCAAAGCCTCCCAGCCTTCCAGAAGAACTGGAAAATCACCTACTATCAGAGTATGTCTACACCTGATCGCAGCACACTGCATTTTGTAATCCGAGAGATCCTTTTGGTCCAACATCTTCCAGCAGAAAAAAAAGACAGGCAGCACCGACGCTTTGCAAACCATTTGCCTGTTCCTTTGGAAACACATGTGTCAGTTCTCCCTGGCAGTGTTCCCAATAAGGAACAAAACAAAGCACACACCCAGCACACTCAGAGGGATCAAAGCTCTTGCTTTTCTGCCTCTCCTGCATAATGGCAGTGACATGTAACTCCACTTGAGCCACTTTATACCATCCATGGGCTTGTCACTCAGCATTTTCAGAACATAATTTTACATGTCATGGCACTGCTGGGTTAACTTGATGATCTCAGAGGTCTTTTCCATCCCTAACTACTCTGTTATTCTATCTCTGCTGAAAATCCCACTGTCCTGGAAATATAATGGAGAAAATGAGAAGGGGAACACACCCAGAGAAACATCAGCCTTTGATTTGAGTGAATTATGTCAGAAATACTGTACCCTGAGTTTGCTGCTTGATTAGGGGGGGTGAATGAGAAATGTGCTGCGTTAACATATATAGCTTCCTGTTTGGCAATATCACTTAATTTATATAACATAAAATATAATATTTATATAAAGACATATATAAAATTTATATATATATAATTTTATGAGCTGCGTAATGCCACTGCGTAAATACATAACTTTACCACTAATTTTTTTCCCTGAGTCATTTTCTGAAGCTGAAGAACCTCCTGCTTGACTTCACAGAGATGTGGTCTGAAAGTAGAAAGGAGGCACAAAAGAGAAAAACAATGTAGTTTTGCTCTAATGCTTGTTCCAGCCATAAAACATACATAGACCTTTTGCAATCTCATACAGTTTTTATCACTCTCAGGGGAAAAAAAAGGAATCATTCTGTTCCATATATTGGCTGCACTAGAAGTGACAGTGGATGGAGAAGACTGGTTTCTCTTTCTCTTCAGGAATGCACTTGGTCACTAAGAAAAGAAGGACAGTTAAGGAAGAAAACTGTCCTGACTTGGGCAGGGGATCTATCCAGTTCATCCAGGCTGAAACTGCAGCACTAGACACATATAAATAGCCACAGTGAGCCCAAACTTCAGTTTTTAGGGGTTTTCTTGGCTTGCCTTGGGATCCCTGGAGCAGGGAGAAATTCCCTGCCAGATTCTCAGCAGCGCTCTGATCTTATTCCTGCTTTTGCTTTTTGCAGGTCCCTTCTTGCATGATGTTAGGAATTTCTTCACCTGGCACATCCCAGGGCAGGGGTGCAGTCCCCATCCCTGGAGGGATATAAAAGCCGTGTGGATGTGACACTTGGGGACAGGGGTCAGTGGTGGCTTTGGCAGTGCTGGACTTGACAATCTTAGAGAGCTTTCCCAGCCTAAGTGACTCTGTGAATGATGAGCTTAAAGATGAACTTCTCAACCGTATTTTGTGATTCACTGATCTGCTCTCCGAGTCAAACACTCAGTTCATCTTTCAAGGGAATGTTATTTCTAACTGGGTACCAGACTGTGCCATGATCAGAGATGACAAGCAGAGCTTCAGCAAGAATTTCCTGAATATTTAATCATAAGAGTCATGCCACTACCAGTGAGCACTGGGACGAGATGACTCCAGAGGCAGAGGGACCAGGACACTAGCAAAAGTTTTCCTGAGCAGCTTTTACAGTCTAATAGCTCACAGTTATGTGTGCATAAAGCATTTCCTAAAAGTTAGGCTTGAAGTACAGAAAAACCCATCAGAACATCCTTGTTTTCAGAGGAAGACAGGCTGGCCACAGTATGGTCATAACTGAGCATGTTTGGGTGAAGAATCTGAGCAATCAACCTTTGATAAAGTGAAAAAAAAAACGTAAAAGTCAAATGTATGAGTGTTGTTTAAAAACAAATGGAAAATGTGTGGGTGCAAATATTTGAGCAAAGAATTCCTCTGGTCCTCCAGTCAAGAAGCAGGCACTGCTCACAGTGTACGTGGCCAAATGCATTCAAATGATAGCTCAAATCTTGAATATTCACGGTTAGTCACGACATGGATAATCCTCATGTTGAAAAAATATAATACAATCTATTCCAGAGCAGTTCTGGACAATAAGAGGAAGAAAATGCACCCAAGAGAAACCACATACTCTGTTTTAACTTCTCAAGTTGTAGTTTCCCATCCTGTAGCATTGCTCTGATTTGGTATTTTCAATATAATTCACAAACTAACTGCCTTTTTTCCTTACTTCAGGTTTCCAAGCAGTGAAAATTCCCTTTTTCCCTGTTCCCTTCCCTACGGATCACAACTTTAATTAAAACTGACTTACAGGATCTCCAAGGTAAAGGACAGTAACACATAAGTAAATAGAAGTATATAGTTACATTATAAGTAGGCCATACACAGCTTTTAAAAGCTTTCCACTCTTCAGGGACTGCCTAAAATTGGGTGCAGATTCACAGGGATTCTGTTTTCATTACAAAATTATAAACAATAATTAAAAAATACTACATTTTGTATGTTCATGGCTTCCCTTTATAACATATATTGCTTCAGAATCACCTATGGACTCTCCATGGCAGACCAGCACAGACTCATCGATATCTCACATGGGACTGAATAAAATGAAGATGGAGGTATCTACTTTATTTTCTGAGTTTTAGACCAGAAACTTTTTTTTTTCATTTTATTTGATTGTTTTTCACTCGTAATTGTTTGGGGTTTTTTGTGTCATTCCCCAGCAGATAGTTGTGAACAGCTTGAAAATGTGCTTTGACTTGTCACAGGGATATGGAAGAGAAAACTAATTTAGCCACTAAAAAAAGATAATGATAATAATTCACTGTTTCCTTTGAGATTGATCTTAAATGTTTTAACTGACTTACCCTTGAAATCTCCAGCTGTAAGGGAGGTACTGAAGAAAGGAAATCTGGAGCCAGCTTTATTCACAAATCCTAGTCAAAAAGAAGCCCCAAATCCATCTGGATGGTACATGGCATTCATGTATATATACATACATATATATATTATATATATGTATGTATATATACACACACACATACATATTCTTTTACAAATCATGTTGTTAACACCTTGAGCACTTGTTTGATCCCAAATGGCAGATACAGCACTTAATTGAGAGAGTTTATGAAAATGGCCAGTGCTGGGTCTCAAATAGTAAGGCAGCAAAGTAGGTCTTATTTTTCTTAATCCCATAGAAGGCAGATGAGTTTTTTTCTTGGAGGTCTTTACACAAAATCCCAGGGGGAAAAAAAGGTACAATTGTTCATGGGAAGAAAGATAAATGCAGTATAATGGAATTTTAATTTCTTATGCCATGCATGTTATGCAGGTGTCAGGTCCTTTAAGGGTTTAGGATGTTGGTCATACCAGCTGTGGACACTTAACTTCACATCTAAAGCCTCATCTTAGTTATAATCCCATCCCAGAATTTGCCTTCATCATCATCATCATCATCATTATCATCATCATCATCATCATCACCACACTTCAGTTTTCTGGGTATTTTTAAGCGATGGTTTGTTTTTTAAATGATGCTGTGGACACAGCTTAGGTCTGCTTGGACTATTTTGTTTGCATGCTGCTTATCAGGTTTTACATTTGGTAAAAGTTAATAACAGAAAAGTGGATTAAATGCAAAAGCAGCAGAATAATAATTCCCAAAGACTACTGTTTGTTGCTATAATTCAAAATTTCATGTGCAGGACATCAGGTCACTTATTAAGGCAAGCTGAATTGTATTTGTTTATGAAGTTCTACACATGTGTTAGATCCAGCAGCAGTGATTTCAGATTCTCTAGGTAAATTTGAAAGCTGGGATATCTTTTACCATTACAACAGACACTAAATTCCTGTTAGCACTACATACAATTTAAAATCTTGTCTGAATTTCAGCAACATTGTCTTTGCATTAGATTATACTGATGAGGGAAATGCAATCATATGGTTTGATTGCTAAAAGGCTCAGAGCACCTATTTAAAATTAGATTTTTTTAATATCTGCATTTACTGCTAAAAAGGTTGATAAAAGTGCCTTTTTGCCCTAAAAAAAAAAAAATTGCAATTGAAAGGGTTAAGAATTTTTCCCTACTGTAAAAGTCTTCCTTGCTGTCATGAAGAAGCTTCTAAGGCAGCCAACAAGAATGTTCTAATTCTTTTGTCCCCATTTCTCAAAATATCAAAATTATGCTATGTGCCTTGTTGTCCCAGATTGTCTGTCGGGAGATTGCAGGGCAGAGTAGATGATTTTATGACAACCCAGAACTGAGGAGCCAAACTCTGGCCCTGCCTGTGCAAGCCACACTCCTGGTGCCAGCTGGGTTGTAGCTCCTGGGACAGAATGCAGGCTTTGGGCTGGATTAGCCCTGCTAGGAAATATGGAAAATATTTGCTGCACCTTTGATATTTGCAGCGCCCTGAGTGTGCTAAAGATCATCCAGCAGCATTAAAGATAAAGGGGATTTGTGTGCAGTGGCACAGAAGTCTCTAGAAGGGCTGTAACAGAGTGGGTTTCCTCAGGGGCTGCCACAGCCCAGGCCCATGTGCAAGAGCATCATTATATATTATGTGTGCTCATGACAGCAGCCCCTGCACTCACCACTTCTGTCTTAGTGCTGGAATTCTCCAGCCTTTGGACTCTTTCAAGTGTCTCCTGCACGTGACAGCACACTTCGCAACCACCTGCAGTTTTTAAATGCCATATGTGTGTTTTTATATATATATATATATTAATATATATGGATAGCCAGGCATTGGAACAGCTGCCCAGGGCAGTGGTGGAGTCACCGTGCCTGGAGGGATTTAAAAGCCATGTGGATGTGGCACTTGGGGGACATGGTTTAGTGGTGGCCTTGGCAGTACTGGGGGAATGGTTGGACTCATTGATTTTAGAAGGCTATTCCAACCTAAATGATTACATAAATATATATATATCACATCACACCTACAGCCTTTATAAAGCCTGTCCTCCCCCTGACTCAAACACCTCTCTTGGGCACTCATCTGAAAGGTAATATGGCACACTGCACGTCCACAACAATTACCTGATCTCACAGTGTTCCCAGAGAATTACAAACTTCTGTGCTCCTTAGGAAACAAACCTGCTGCCCATCCAAGGGGTGCCAGCTCATCCAGACACTCCAGACTACCTGACAGCTGCTTAATAGAAACCAGCTGTCACCTGCTTGGGCTCTGCCTCTGCTTCCCCACAAAATCCTTATGGAACCTTGTTCGTAATGGCATTGATATCAGGTGTGTATGGAAATGGGATCTTTGCCCATAAATTATCCTGAGGGGTCAATAATTAGGAAAGCCCCTATGCTCTCTTACATATTGCATCCATTTGAAAACAAAGAAAAAGGCTCTGCACTGCCAGGTTAGATCCCTGGAACACCTCCCAGAACTAAATAATTAAGGCTCTCCGCTTTCCCACCCTCAGGGAGAGTGGCTGGATGTGGATATCAGTTGCTTCACTGTGCTGTGAAACCTGAAGAGTGGAAAGAGCAGAGCTCTGAGGCAGCACCAACACAGCCACACCACGAGGAGGGCAAGCCTGGTGACCCAGCATTTCTGACAGCCAAGGATGCCCCAGACTCCAAGCTGAGTTTCCCCCAGCCATAAGAGCAACAGAAGTAGGGAAGAGTCTCTTCTTTCTTTGTGAGAAAGCATAACAAAGTTATTTCCTACAGTGCCCGAGTCAATCTGCTGCAAATGCCCACCTCTGCTAAGTGTGTGACACTTGTGGAGCAGGACTACAAGTCACGTGCTTTGAGGGTTCTAAAGGGAACAAAAACTAAAGAAAAAGTGCCTTACAAGTGCCAGCAGGATCCCTGCACTACCCATCCTTCCCCAAGACAAACACATAAACAAGGATCAATAAACATTCTCGTTTTTAGAGCAGATTAAGTCACTCCAAAGTATTTTTTCAACCCAATAACTATCCGTGTTTTTAAAGACTTCAAAGGGCTCGGCTAATTATTCCCCAGCCATGGCTGTGTCTCTCCTCTTGTCCCTTCTCCCATCAAGCATCACTTTGAGTGAGACATCCTCCCGTTTGGCTGCAGAGCTTTGGAAGTGCTGCCATGTGGCTCTGGAGATCCCTTTCCCATCTGTTCAAATCATTTTTATGTTCCCGGGCTGAAAGCGCAGTTGTCCTGCTCTGATTTCTTCAAACACCCATCTGAATGCTCCATGTGGCTGCTATGAGGAGGCTTGCTGATTCCAGAGTTCCTTATTCCAGGGACACAGAAGCACTTGCCATCTCTGTATCCTGCTGTTCCCCGTGGATGTGAGGGGGATATATCGCTTTTCTCAC
Organism: Acropternis orthonyx; assembly: GCA_035583155.1. Classification (NCBI taxonomy): domain Eukaryota; kingdom Metazoa; phylum Chordata; class Aves; order Passeriformes; family Rhinocryptidae; genus Acropternis; species Acropternis orthonyx. Next base: position 8,364,458 of record JAWWEU010000158.1, read on the forward strand.
CGCCTGAGTACTGGCAAACAAATTCAGCTGTGACAGGGCATTGCTGAAGGACCACGAGGATTGTACAAGTGCTGTAGCTCACTTGATTCTCCATTATTAATGTGCCAAATGAACAGTTTATCAGAAATGACACAGTCAAAAGAACAGAAATCAAGCTCCTGCCTGTGGCTTTAAACTGAAACATGAACACAACCCCCAGAAATGCATCACTCAAAGGCCTCTCTCTGACTGTCACAGGCAACAAGGAAGGGGATGCAAGCGGGTTTTAATTACTGTATCCAAAGCCACCAAGCTCTGATCTGGTAGAAACAACCCAGTATCTGACAGATCATTCACATATTAAGTGGCAGGTGTGTGTTTCTGCTTCTTGTTAGAAAACCCCCCAGCTGCTTTCTGTGAATTCAGCTCTGGGAGCTGGCGTGTTCCACATTCAACCTGCATTCTGGGACAGGGAGCAGAGACCAATTAATCAGGAAAGCTCCCTCGGATGGTCTCACCTTCTTTTGTCTTTGAACAGCACGACAGAAAATAAAAATGGGTCATCAATGCCTTAGCAAGAGGCTACCACATCCTTTCCTTGAAGGAGTGTTACACTTCAGAGAGACAGAGAAAAACAATCACGTGCTCGATGCCAAAGCATGTCATCTGAGGGTGGGCATTGTTTGTTTCCACAGCAGCAACTAAAACACTTGTTTCATAGCACAAATAGTGATAGCTTTCAGTTTTGGAAAGCCTGGGAAACAGAAGGGCTGGAAGACAAAACGCCGAGGGACAGATTGAGCCAGCGCTCCACAAAGGTGCCCAAGGGCAGCAGAAGCCCCGAGTAATAACGGGGTTTGGGCAATGAAGAAAAGGGCAAATACCTGTGGCACAGGATGTGCTTAGAGGCTGGAAGCAACAGGAGGATGGGAAAAGTATGTTTACGGATAAATAAATGAGCTGGGAAAATGGGTAGTACAGAAAAGATAGAAATGGAAGAAACTTGTCATAAAGCTTCATTATCCCTGACTTGGCTTACCTGGAGGGAGCGAGGAGGGACTGCACACAAAAGCAAGGGGGGAGAGGCAAAGAAATGACAGCTCTGACTTGGCAGAAATCAGCCAAACGTTGCTCTAACAGCAGGAACAGATACTTTGGGACTGACTACAGGCAGAAGCAGGAGGATGAAATCCACATTACATTTATTACAGTTATCAAGGGGGGGAAAAGAGGGAAAAAACAACCCAACAACCCAGAACCAGACAGCTGTACAAGCATGATTTGAATAATAAAAATAGCAGAAAATAGTTGGCATGGAACATTTAGCAAATTACACCTAAATTGCAGTCAGTCAGCATGAATTTACCCACGGAGAGCTGGTAACAAAGCTCCCACTGACTCACTGAGGAAGCAGCAACAGCAGAAAAGACTTTGCAGAGAGAGAATCTGCAGGTGTAATTACATGGCCTGCAGGAAATACTTTTATTTATACACATATATATGTATAAAAACAGCTGGAAATTAAACATGAATGGGGAGTAACCACTACAATGAAACTTCAGTTGCTGCAATAGGAAAGAACAGGAATAAATTAAGAGATCTTACATTAGAGGACACTAAGGTAGCAAAAGGTCTTGAATGACAAGGCATATTCTGCACTATTCCCAGAAGAACACTGGGGGATGTGTGTGGGCAAGAATCCCAAGAGAGATGTTTTGTGTTAAACCAGGAATAAGCCAAACCCTCCTCCCCAAATACTGAATGAATGAAAAAAACCTGAAATGAAATATGAAATTTAGAAATCAATTTTAGGGCTGAAAGAGTCTGTGATGGATTATCCTGACTTCACACAGAAGGCAGAGCCAAAGAATCTCATCCAGGAATTCCTGGCTGGACAACCATGTATCTAGGAAAAATACTTGGTCTCAATTTAAATACTTCAACAAATTCACTATGTCCATAGGTTAATTGTTCTGATGGTTAATTACTCGCAGTGAATCTTCAATGTATCCTGAATTAATCTGTCTGCAGTTCCCAAACTCTGGATTTTGTTGCATTTTGTTTAATTTCAAAGTGCTTTAAAATCCCCTGTCTGGAGGTTTTAAGTTTCCTTATCTTTTAGTAGGTTGGACTTACATAGTTTCTCACTATTAAACAAATTTTTGAGATGCCAAATCTTTTTTTTTCCCCATTCTTTTCATGTTTCTAATTTTTTTTCTCTTCACACATACTAGGCACAATTTACTAGTAAATGCCTAATCAACACACAGTCATAAATCTTACTTAAAAAAATAATTAATCAAAGCAATTGCATCTTGATGTGGAGCAGAAAGACATGTTTGAATTCTTGAGAGTGATTTTACATTCTGCTTTCTGAGAGAGTTAACCCTGATTTTTTACACCTAATCAGAAGAGAATCTGGGGCAACTACACAGTTCTGGTTAAAAGAAGGAAAAAAATGGACAACACAGGAGGTTCAAGAGAGGATAACAGAGATAATAAGCCTTAATGCCTCTAAATGATAGAGAAAGAAGGTTAAACATGCTGTGGAAAAGAGAAAATTAACAGAAGACCTCGCTGATATATAAAATACCTTTAGGGAATAGAAAGGATGAATTTTAGTAGAGTAGCAATTTACCAGGGAACTATGCAAGCATGATTAATGAATTAACATCTGCATTGGTTAGTGACGAGGAAGGGCTCTGTGTCACTGCTGAGCTGGAGGAGGGAAAGGGAAACAGCAGAGAACTTGATCCTTTCTGATGCAGGAGTTCAACAGGTGACCAGGGAGGCACATGCCCGTGGGAGAACACATGGTGGAGGGAAGGGAATGGAGCTGCTTTGGCCAGGCTCGAGTTTTTGTGCAATAGAACAGCTCTTTGATCATTTTTGCCATCTCTGCCTTCAAAGTAAGTGTGACTCTCCTCCAGTTAACTCAGCTCCAGGCTCTCTCGGCAGAAAGGAGTTACCTGCTCACTGGTCCTAAGGGAATATTCAATATTCCAACTCCACAGCAGAAAAAAGCCTCTGAGGAAAATTATGCATTGGAAGATTGTCTGAAAGGTTGTGAAATCCCTGTCCTTGGAGGGGTTTAAGACCTGGCTGGACAAAGCCCTGAACTGGCCTTACAACTTCAGGCTTGACCCTGCTCTGAGCTCTATGACACTGATGTCAGAGTTCGTAACTTAAATAACAGAGAAACTGCGAGCCCGGATAAATTTCTAAGGGAAATGCTTACATAACCTACCAACAAACATCATAAAACATACAACAAATAAGTTAGGATGTTTCTGCTGGCAGCAATTAAACACATTGGGGACGCTGAGGTGTTTCAGAGGGTCTTGATAACTACCATGAAATGTCTTGAGCAGATTTATTTCTCAAGCAAGAGGCTGATTTGTATCAAACAGAAGCTGTAACCTCCTCCAAGTCTGCTTGATTAGAAGGGGTGAAGATCGGTTTAAAATGAAACTTAGTTTAAAGGAAATACTTGGAAATTACTTTTCTTTGTCCTTGATCACGGAAAACCACTGGCAACGGGAGGGTCCTTTCAGTCACTGGAATTCAGCACACTGCTTATAAAAATACTTTTGCTAACCAATTTTCATGATTAATGGCTAGAACTCATTAGATGCTTTATATTGCAACTGTGTATAGTGTTTTATGCTGTAAATATGTTATTTAAAATATTACCTCAGATGCTTTGCAATGTCACAATATCTACAACTTGCTGCATGTACCCCCTTTTGATACAAATTCAAACTGCCATCCACTTGCATTTAGAGAGGAATTATTATATTAAACATAACAAAAATATAGGGCCAAATAGCTCAGTCTCTCCCCACCCCTCCCTCCTGTGGTCGTGTCCCTGCCCATGGTAGGGGCTTGGAACCAGCTGATGTTTTATGTCCCCTCCAACCCAAACCATTTTATCATTCTATGAACAGATTCTGATCTAAACACAAAACCGCTCCCTCCAGGGTCACCAATTCAATATCCTTAAAAATCTTGCAAAGGAAGCAAATGGAAAAGGAAAAGCAATTTGTGTGACAAGGCAATTTCCAGTGGTAGAAAATGCCCCTTCCATCATCACTGCCAGTGTGGCCTGAAGTGCTTCATTTCCATTCACACTGACCTTGGGCTCCTCTCTCCCTCCTACACTCAAAAGCAGGTCCCCAAATTCCCCTCTTTATTGGAATGCAGGTCTAGGCAAGTCCCCAGCTATATAAGCAAGATAAACAAGGCCTTTTCCCCTCGGCCCCTTCTACATGATGCACAGTGGAGTTGCATTGTATCTCAAGTCCATGGACACACAACCTGCTGGGTTTGTGTCCAGGTTCCTTTCTGACCAGTGACACATCCACAGTTTAAATTTCATACTGATGCACAGTCATTACACAGAAATTGTGTCCGATCTCGGTTATCCTCGGCAACATAAAAGAGGGGAGAGCAGGAATTTGTCACATTTTCCCATGGGAGAAAGTCAAAGCTGAAGTTTTGCAGAGTAAAGGTGAGGAAGGTACAAAGGTAAGGGGTCCTTTTCACAGGCAAGAAAAGCAGTGGGAGGAAAGCTGCACCCATGCAGACAGGACATCCTGAGACACTTCATGGTGTTTCAACAGCAACTTGTATCTTTGGCATAAACAAGATGTGCCATCTCTGAATTATGACACAGATACAGAGCAAGAGAAGCTTTTCAATCAAGATTCACTTGTAAGACTTTTATAAACATTCAACTTGCATTAAAAAAGTAAATGTTTTAAATAATATAAAATATCGCCAAATACAAAGTTCAGTTTAACTAAACATAGCAATTAGTTAATATAACCATGATGTCATTATAATTGAGAGTGTATAACTGAGTAGACTTTAACAGGATACCATCAAGGAAAGAAAGGTTGTTGCCAACCATTTTTATTTCAGTTCTACTGACCAAGACAAATCCAAGGGCTTCAAATATGACACCAATCTCATTTCAGCTTTCAAGAACCAGTTTCCAAGTCAATGTCTTGGACACTGAAGTCGACTAAAATCTTTTAGCCACTAATTCTTTTGTGGTTGTATTTTTTTTTCTTTTTTAATCCCCGAGATTTCAGCAATGAAATAAAGAATAAAAAGAAAAGAAAAATGGCTCTGTTTCTCTGGCCCCAGCCCAGCCCTCTCACAATGAATTCCTGCAGGTTTTGGTTAAGCCTCTTAAGTTTCCTGTGCCTCTGGGAATGGCAATAATCTCTCCAGTACCCAGAAGTGTCTTTAAAAGCTGCTTTTGTCCCCCTCAGTTTCCGCGTGCAGCACCACTGGAGCAGTGCTCATTTTCAACGCTTCCCAAGTTAAATCCAAGCCCCTGTGACACCCCTGACACCTCTTTTTCCAGGGCACAGAAGCTCAGCAGCAGCAGCACCTCCTTGCCTTGGTGTTTTGCTGAGATAAGACAGAGCAAGTCACAACAACCAGAAGGAAATGCCAGGACCACGCTCTGACAAGAAAACCAGGATGGAAGTGTTGCTGCGATTCCCTGACACTTGTATTTAGCTCTGCTTATAACAGGTACAGCTCACTCACAAAAGCAGGGAGAAAGCCTTTCTCACAGGGATTGGGTAACTCCTCACAGTAAAATCCCTCTCATCCCTTCAGAACCCATCGGTTCAGGTTCGTAAAGCAGAAACTAACCCCTCACTGAATGCAAAGCCTATGCTGAGTTTTGTTTCTTCCCTCAGGCTCCCCTCCTGCTGAAGCCAAGGCTTCCTTTGAGTTGATTGTAAAGATTCACTGCAAGAATATTTACTTAGCGGAAAAAGTAGAAATTTGGCTGGTTTCTTGCACCATTTTTGTGTAAGTGTGACATCCACTGGCAGGTGGTGGAGAGGGAAAACTGATCCAGCTCAATAAACAGCAGCATCCCAGAGCTCTGCTTTTATTATATTCCAATGAACTTTACCAACATATTCACCCAACATGGGCTCCAGAGTGATATTTGCCTAGGGAAATAGCTTGGAGGGAGGAAGAGATATTAATTAAAAGCAAACAATGGAATCAGTAACTCTTTTTTCTAATAAACAGAACTGAAAACGTCGCTGGGCAGGGTTAGTTTTGCAGTAACAGAGATGGCTTAAGAATTGTCCACCAGATGCTGGTGTGGAAACCGACTCACCCAGAAACAGCTTCATAGTTAACACACAGCACTATGATCAGTTGTTATGATGTTTCCTTCCACGATGTTTCTCCAAGAGCCTGGGCAAGTGAACAAGTTACCCTGCATTTGTAGAAGAGACAAAGCAATCACAGATGAAGGGGAAAATCAGATTGGAAGAGACCTTTAGGGTTCCCCCTGTCCAACCCTCTGTGTGAAGCAGAGCCAGCTTGTAAATTAAATCATGTTGTGTATGGCAATGGCCAGACAAGTTTTGAAAACCCCTAAGGATGAAGATTCCCCCCAGCAGCCCCTGCCAGTGCTTATCCGCATGCAGGATAACAATTCTCTCCTTAAATCTAACTGGAAACTCCCTCTTTCAGTCTGTGACCATTGCTTTGGTCATAAGCTGAGAAGAGTTTCTTTCTTCTCTTTACCCACCCATTTCCACCTCTTGGCAGAAGAAAAGTACAATGCAATTCCCTCCCTCCTCTTCACACCAACCAAACTCAGCCTGTCCCAGTCTGCAGTCCCTTCTGAGGAGCTGTTCCATAGCCTTTCTAAGGGCAGAGCTCAGGCTGACCAGTTCCCTCCCTTCTGCCCACCCTGGAAATGGTACAGCATTTCCCTTTTCCTGTCTTGCCCCAGAGAGAGGCATTACTGGATGTTGGACATGCAAGAACTCCTGTTTCTCAGCACACACCAAATTCTCTCCCCTCATGCCGAAGCTCCTTGTAACAGGAGGGCAATGCAATAAAATGCTGCCAGGGGAAGGGGTAGCCAATTCCCCCTTCACGTCCCTTTGCTTGGCATCAGCCTTGGTGGTTGCCAGGACTATCTAAGAGACAATTCAACTCACTAACCCCGCTAGAAGTTAATTAGTCAACACAGAAGAGAAGAGACCTTTTGTTTGACCACCACAGACCAGGAAAAAAAGAAAGGAGAACTGATGAAGGGGGGAGAAAAAGCCTTGCTGATGGCAACATGCTAACAGACCAGCTTGGCTGTCTGTGAAACTGCAACCTGAAAAATATGTACCTTTAGGATCCCAAAATAGCCATGATGGTTAGCCCAAGTGGCTGTAGTTTTAAGCACAGAAAACTAATCTTTTATATCATTTAGAAATGGTCAGATGAGGGAGGTTCAAGTCATCCTTCTCTGGCTGCTGAAGAAGATGAATGATGCATCCAAGTTCCTGAGCTATTTTCCAAAAGTGAACCGCAGGCTGGCTTGTCAGGCTGATGCTCAGTGTTCCCCTGTCAGGAATGCCACTTAAATATTAACCACAAGTCTGCAATGCCTTCCTCCTGTGAGCATCCAGAGCAGAGACGGTTTATTTATCCTGCTCCGAAGTTGAAGCAAAATTCCAGCCGAATGAAATGGTGTGCAAACTGCCATCTGTGTTTATTCCAGCGGGATTATCATTCTGGACTGCTTTATTTTGGGGAAAAGAAATCGTAGCTGAATTGAACAACAGGGCTGTGACTTTAAGGTTGCAGCATGTATACACACTTCAAGAGGTGTTTCAAACTGCCTTTCTTTGCTGCTTGTTTGTGAGGAATCTTTATTCCTGAGACATTCACAGCTGTCTCTCACAGGCTCTATAAGCAGATTTATAGTGTTTTATACTCTATAAAAATCTATAATTTTGCTATTCAGATTTCCCCCCCCCCCCAAATTGATTCCTACTCTTCATTAACTCCCCTTTCAGCCTCTGTCCTTTCTTCCAGTCACCAGTGACATCAGCTGTTGTCTGGGAAACACATCTTGTGTCCTCCTGAGCATCCCAGCCCCGCTGATGAAAGAAATCCCTTCGCATCTCTGGGTCACACCACATTAATTCAGCAGCTCTGTGAGAGAGCCAGGCAGCTGATTTAGTGAGCAACCTGCAATGCAAAATGCTCTTCACAAGACTGCCAGAGTGGAAGAGTTCCAGAAGGGAAACCTTCCTGACAACCCCCATGCAGTTACCCGGTCAGGGAATCGCACACATTTAGTCACATCATCTCTCACTCACCAAGCACAACAGCAAAATATTCAGCAAAACTGGAATGGCACAGGAAAAGACCCAGATTAGTGGTGTTTTCTCCAGACCAACTCCATACACCCCCTTGAAATGCTGTGGACAACATGTCTATATAAGAGATCAGAAGAGGATTTTTGATATTTTGTTGCACAAGAAAAACCTTATCAAAAGAAAAATAAATCCAGGCCCGCACTATAGCACTTAATTAATGCTTTTTCACCTTGAAAGTATGACAGAGGTCTACCTCATTCATCCTTCTCCACCTCTGAGCATGGAAATAGGCAGATCCATCCAGAGACACAGGTGAGACTGTAACCAGCAGAAAGTGGGCAGACAGAGTTGTCATCTGGGGTTTGAGTAGCACCAACCAGGCAAGTTTGGGCAGACTGGGGCCATTCTTCTTTATTTTCTTTTTATTTTATTTTATTAAACTCCCAGGTCAAAACTGCCAGGGGAGGTCAGTTCTGAAGGCACAAAGTCACCACCAGCTCTGTGAGTGGTATTGTCAAAGCGTGGGGTCCACTTGGTCAAGCTGCTGTTTCAGGGTGAGTATTTCACTGAGCAGTGGAGTCCAGGACCGGCTGAAATTCTTCTGTGGTTCAATCAGAGGCTTGGAAGCCCTGTAAGAACCTCATTTTCTCTGGACCAGATAGGAAATCAATAAAGAGAGTAAACCTGCAAAATGCACAACCCAGATCATGAGCAGGGAACTGCTCAATATCAGCATCAGCTTCAGTTAAACTATGAATTACTTCATGGCTAGGAGAGGTTATTTGCCAACAGCCTGGATGGAAAGTCTGCTATAAAAAATGGTCTTTGGAATGGATGTCCTGTGCAAACTGACAGTGGAAAGGTACCCACAGACTGTGTTCATTCCATTCCACTACCCAGAAGGGAGCAGATAGCTGGAAAACATGGCAACAAAGGGCAGGCATGGATTTCAACAGCCCCCTTATGCACAGCTCTGTTGTCTGTACCTACTGACATCATCACACTGCTGGTCCTTGGATCCAGGGAGAGCAAGCCTGCATTAAAATGATCATAAAAAAAGCCCAAATCCTGATGATTTATAGTCTCCTGCTGAGCTGTGTAAATGACCCACTCTGCTCAGCATATTAAAGCCATTTGCCATTCAAACCCAAATCACATTTCTGCAGAGGACCTCTCCCATTAATTGAAGGTTAGATCAATATCACTGTTTGGAGGGGCTTTGAAATACATGACAGGAGACATTTCCATATTAAAATTCAACAACATATTAAACCGACAAACTCGCTCTTGCCTGAGGCAAAGCTCCAACAGGAGATATTTCACCCTTTAATCTCATTCTCCTCTGTATCAGCTTGTTCTGGGCTCAGCTTCCACCTTCGCACCTTTCATTCACGTCAGGGCGTGCAAGCTCTCGCTGCTTGCTGTCACTGCATTCCTGGTCCTGGCTGCTCTCTCCCAGGCCTGCTGGTTCCTGAAATGCCCTGGTGGAGCAACACAGAGACATGAGTATTTCTGGGTTTGGCTGTTTCATGCTTTGTCCCAACCCTGATGAGATGAAGACCCAGCCCTGCTGTTCAGACCTAACCCAGCACCTCTCCCCAGAGTTTCTCAATGTAGATTTGCACCAGAAACCAAGAGCTTTACCTAAAACTGATGCAAGCAAAGCTAATCGAGCTCCAGCAATTGCTAATTGATGAGTCAGGACCTAAATCTTGCCCTCACCTTGACATTCACTGCTGTCAGACGTGTGTCTCAGCCAGCAGTGGGATTGAAGACAGCCCAGAGCACCCTCTGTGCTCTTTCACACTTCTCTGAAGAAGAAAAATGCACTGGGAATGGACTCAGAAATGTGAATGTTGTCCACTGTAACCTTTGAAATGTGTCAAGTGTCTTTTCCACTCCTCCTGCCGGATGGGAATGCACAATCAGGAGGCCCAGGTAATGAGATCTGCGGGCTCCACTTCTTACAGAAGATGCTCATCAGTCTCATCTGTCATTAACCTCTGCAGCAAAGGATCACCAGGTCCTTTTCCTCTTTCATTAAAAGTTTGCCAGATAGAAAAAGGGGTCGAGTTCATCCCAAGTATGGTGTCCCCAGTGACCTTGAGAACTTTTCCACAAAGGTGATTTCCTTTCAGCACTGTTCATTTTTCTCTCTTCCCTCCCTGTTCTGCATATATGACAAAAAGCAGATGTCAACTCTTCTCTGAAGCCCATAATCACCAATTAAAATGGCCAACAATCATTTTAATCAAAGGTTAATTATTAGTTTTGAGGGTTTCCATTTCCATTTTCTATCTCCAAAACGCTGCTGCTTTTTTGAAACAGATAAGAGTTTCATAGAACATCAGCAAAGCCCTAACATGGAGCTCACTAATTCCAAGAAAATACTATTTCACCACAGATACTGCATTTAACTTTGAAGCAAACACAGAGGGAAAAGGCCCCAGAAGAAACCTTCAAAACACTGCTTGTATTTTAGGAGTGCAAATCAAGATCTGTGACATATTTGATGACAAGTCTCATCCCAGACCTCATATTATTAGCAGGAAAGCATTGCTGATGAGAAATGTGGAACTGAACTGCAGGTTCAGAAATCACTTACAAGACAGCATTCCCATCTTAAAAGCTAGATGTCAAATATTCCATGGATTTAATAAATTACATGAATGTGACAATTTTTCTTTGTTAAAATGAGTACAGGAGAAGGGGTTGTTTTGAAGTGACACATTATTTAACATGTTCCCAGGAAAGAAATTGTGGGAATTTTAATGGAAGCTCGCTACCAAATTAAAAAGGAACAACTGAGAAGGCCAGAAAAACTTGGAAGATTGTAAATTACTTAAGAGACAGCTTCTTGAACAGTCTGAATGGAGCAGGGTGCTGAAATAAACCTCCCTCAATATAGAAGGACACCACATATATCTCGTATATACCACCCAGTACAACCTGATTGCAGACAGTGCTGCACAAAAAAAAAAATAACAACCTAAAAGTTGGATTCTATTCATAAAAACCTTTTCCTCTAAGAAAAGAGATCACTGGGGCAGCAAAAGGCAGGGCAACACCTGATAAAGGCATCTGAGCCTCTGGGTCTGGGTAGGGTCAGAAGCATCAAGGCCTTATAAAGTTTTATGGAAGTATTTAAGAGAATTGAAGTTGTGAAGATGTTTGCAGGGAGCTGCTCCCCCAGGGGAGGATGGTGCTGTCAGCCAGAAACAGAAACACCTCAGCACTGCAGAGAGGTGTTGCTCCAGTCTGAATGCCAGCTCTGGAAAGTCTAAATATGGAATTATTTTTGCCAAAGAAAAGGAGGTGACCAGATACAGCCCTGCGAATGCAGTGTGAGCTTCAAGCATTGGGCTTCCAAACTAGTCTGACACACACATTGTGACAGAGATGTGTGATCCACGAAGTCCTGACAGGAAGCTGAGCACCAGCTCTGACCCTGATACCCCTCTGGTCATCCACCAGATAGACTGGGAATTGTAACACTAGTGGAAAACAAGGTAGGATTTGATCTTGCATGATTAAATCACAGATTAACATATTAAAGTTATAATCAGAGTATCTAGGTAAGAAACCCACTCAAGCAGCAGTGTGCTGGTCAGGATGATAAGCATGACCTTCTGACAGTACCCCTAGGCCATTATTTTAGACCTTCTACTGCATTTAGAAGGGATTGAAATTTAGGATTCAGGCATCTCTCAACTGAGAGGCATCTCTTTTTGTCCAGCAGCAGCAGCAGCCATGGCTTCTACAGAGCTGGCTGCATTTGAGAATAAACATCTCAGCTCCTACAGCTGAACACTGTCTGTGCTCCCTAAAAACTGTTCTGTTCATTCTCTGTCAAATCCCTAAACAGAAAAGTCCTGTCCCACCTACAAAGAGTTTCTAAACCTTCCATTCCCAGTGGTGAGGGAATTCCATCAGTTTGCTCAGGGCTCTTTCCAAGAGAGCAGGAGGAGAAGGAGGAGGAAGCAGCAGTTGCTGTTTCATTCTCGAAATCCAATGCCACACGGCAAACCTTTTCCTTGATGTCTCTCTCAGTCTCCTGTCCTGCTCCAGGCAGCCAAGAAGTTTTTAATCAACATCCAGTGTGACAGCCAGGACACAGATTTTCCCAAGCCTGTTTTTTAAGACAAGGCCTAGAACTTTACAGACACAAGTCATGTCCAAACAGTAAAAAACAAGCAACCTGTTTTTTAATAAAAATGTGAATCTGTCTTTAAAATAAACCACCCCACTAGGAAAATACAATACCTGTGCATAACCACATTATTCTTGCGTGGGAATGAAGTACAGGTTTCACTCCAAATGAGTAAGGCATTTCTGATATACAGAGTGCTGAATTTTAAACATAAAACAAGTATTTATGACAGTCACAATTCCTGTAAGTTCCCCATCCTTTTATATAAAATTATATCGTGGCATTGGGCTACACAGGCAGATGGTATTTTAATGTTGATTACAAAGTATATGGAGGCTCAAGACTTCAAGACAGGTTGAAAATCCAACTCCCAGGAAGACTCCCCAGTCCTTGTTCCCCAGGCACTGCCTGAACTGCTCCACACGTGGCTGGCACATTGAATGCTTCAAACAGAATCTGGAACAAAGACTTGGAAAACTTTTGGATCTACACTTAACAGGATCTGAAGAGACAGTAAATTTTGCTTGTTTTTAAATGAATCCTGACAGTTCCCACTCCTGGACCCCCTCCTGAACCACAGTGCTTCTGTGAACAGCATGTTATGTTTCCTTTGGGATTTTATTTAAAAGGGAAATCACCCAAGCCAGGGGACATCTTCCCATTAATCCAGGTTTGATTTTACTGACAGTATTAATTGAAGACACCCTGGGGTGATTTTTTTCACACCGATGGCAGGACTGCAACAATGCAGAAATCTGAGGGGTTTTATATCTATATATACACAGAAATGTAGAAATGCACAGAAGGCACAGCTGGAAGAAGCTACGAGGAATAATCTGTCTGTTCCCATCTCAAGGAATAATCAGCCTTTCCTCTGAGATTAGAAGTCCAGCTGTAGCCCCAGCACTGCCAAGGCCACCACTAAACCATGTCCTCAATGCCATCTCCACACAGCTTTCAAATCCCTCCAGGGATGGGGCTCACCCAGCACCATCAGAGCTCTGATGTCAGGGAGCCAACTCAAATTTTGGATTTCAGAAGTTGATACACCTTGGCCAATGAAGCCAACTTTTCATTAAAGTATGTTTTCAATCAAAGGATACACGAATTACCAATATTCCATAATTACTGTAATGAATTTAATGCAATCAGTAATACACAAGAAGCCTTTAAACAATCCTGAAAGCAAGATTTATCATCAGGTCTAATGACAGAGGAATAGTCCCAGACACGTCTACTGTATGAGCCACACCTCCTAGTTGTTAAAAACCACGCTGTTCCCATGCTCTGGCCTTGCTTGGTATCTCCCAGTTGTATTCCCTCCCAGCTATTCATCCTGTTAGACTCACTACTTAATTAATTTATTTACACTGTTGCTACATTGATGCATAATCTTCCTATTAAATATCTGCCCAAAGTTGGCCCAAAGGGAAGTGCAGAGCCACATCTCATTTCCCCAGGGGATTCTATACCTCCCTCTGTATTTCAATCACACTTCTCTATCACTGGCTAAACTTAGAACGTGGACTTTTGGTCACGAAGCTACTCCAAAACACATAAAACTTCAGAGTTCTGCCTTTGGTTCTGATTAGAGCTGGCTGAATCAGACTGGGCATGGCACAGGCAGGAACACTTAGCAAAGCAACATTTAGTGCTCCAGACAACTCATTTTCCCAAGGCAACACAAACATTCCAGTTCTGGAACACTTGTCCCCTGATCCCTGAAGAGGTGCTCCACTTGAAAGCTGCACAAACCCACGTGCTTGGTGGCCCTCAAACATCTTTGTTCTGATCTTTCAAAGCCCCAAAACTCACACAGAAGATTCAGCTGGTTCACAACCAGCACTTTCAAACCTCATTTTTAAATACATCAATGACTCATCAACTCCATCCAAAAAAAACAAAGACATAATAATCCTGGGTTATCATTATCTACACACCAAAACTCAGCACCAGAAGCCTCTTGGCATCAGCTTTCCCACATCCAGAGCACAGCACAGGCTTTGTGAACACAAAGGGATCACTCCAAGCTTTTAGGAGGACATTTGCACGTGGCAGTGACACATTGGCAAGTCCAAACTGTTTTAGGACCTTGATAATGCAAGACCAGCAGCAGCTCTTGCTCCCTCATCACGGCTTATCCACCCTGCCAAGCCACACCAGCCTTAAGGGATTAGCTGCCACATGAAGAACAAAACTGAACAACCAGGATTGTTCATACTTCCAGCTGCTTCCATGCAGGAATGCTCTGTGGCACAGGGCTCGGACCATTACCTGAGTCACTTTTCTTCAGGTTCAAGGGGGCCTCAGGCAGCAGGATGGGATGTTCCTCCAGCACAACCAGAGCTTGCTGTAGGAAGAACGATGCCAAAAAATGAAAATTTGCTTTAGAAAAGTGTCTGAAAATATCTTCTTCAGCCCACAGAACTACAAAGAAAGCTTTTCAAACACAGTCTGAGTAGTGTATTTTCAATATATTACTTCTAGTAAGTAATATATTAAATTATATTAATAACAAGATATTTAAAATACGTGGAGTATATTTCATAAAATAAAAAAATCCTCATTTATATTACTTTTTATTTGATTAATATTTTTACAGACCTTACAATAGACAGAAAGCATGCAAGTGCAAATCTGCCAAATTCAGATCTATTTAGAACTGAAACCGGTGGGCTGGGGTTTTAGTCTCTTTTTTCCTGACCCAATGAGCTTCTTTCTGAGCACAAAACATCAGGATACTTTTATGGCTAAGTTTATCCCAGAAACAAGTATTATTATGCTCCAAAATTAAGTTAAATGAGAAAAGATCCTCTTTTTTGAAGCACCTACAGTGTCAACAGCTGTCTAGGTAAAATAATAAAAAAACCCATCAGCCCTAAAAAGGAAATTCAAATCCATATCAATCACCTAAAAAAAAAATAATCTGATGTTTCCTGAATTGGGGCTTGAGATGCCTGAAAGTTTAGAATACAAATTCAGGGAGAGAAGTTGAATAAACTAGAAATCAATCACGTAAAAGTTATGTGTGTGTGTATACATATATGTATATATATAAGTCAGATATAAGAAGAAAATGCCATTTCAGACATGGGAAGAAATAAGGGAAGAGAAGTTGCTTATGTAGTTCACAAAGTGCTGCTGATTTCAGCAGCAAGAACAAACCTGGATTCATAAAGCAGGACCCTGCCTAAACCTTGGGCAGTTTCCAGGTTTTCCCTCAAATCCAGGCTCTGCTCAGCCCCTGAGACTTGACCTAATGATGACCATGTCAAGGGGTAATGATGTTCTCCAAGAACCAAAATAGTTCAGCATTGAAGAGGCTTCAATGTGAGCAGCAAAGAGAAATTAGTGGGGAAGAATTACCCCACATTTGCCCAAAACACTTCCATTAACCATTTACCAATCACTGGAGCAGGAAAATGCTCCATCCCTCCCATACATTGCCAGGTCAGCTCCTGGGAACAAATTAACAGGGAAAACAGAGCAGGCCCAATTTGAATATTGTGAAGTGAAGCAGGGGAAGAGGAATGTGCTCCTCCTCCACTCCACATCCTGCAGCATCCCTGCTCCCACTTCACCCACACTCAGCCTCCTGCTTTGGTGGCCCCCCTTTGTGTACCCCGCGGATGGTTGGGCACTGCACTATTGTGCCTTTGTCCCATTTTTGGCACCTTACCCAGTAATTCCTTTCATTCTTTAACACCAGGATGGTTTTAGTGGTGTGATTTCCAAGCATTAAAAAGAAATCTGTGGTTTGGATCAAAATCATGCAACTGGTTTAGAAAATTTGGAGGGAAATATATATATATATATATATGCACATATAAAAGATATTCCCTTAGCATCAAAACTTTAGGAATTTTGTTCAAGAGCTTCTCTCAGCCACAGGAGTCTGTGTGTGAGGTACAGAACTTCAGGGGGACCAGAGAAACATGACTGAGTCAGGGTAGCCTGTATATAACAAAAAATGCACTTTTTTCCCTTCTTTGAAATAATCACAACAGTCCAACTGTTTCTTGTCTCTTCCCTACCAGAAGAAGGGAACTTTGGGCTAAGAACCCACTTCCACAAGTAATCCCTGCATCCATTTAAGTGATAAAGAGAAGAAAAGCTCCAGCTACACCAGCCCATATGGTACCTGAGGACTATTTGAGTTACAGCACTGCCTGAAGCGTCCATCACACTGCACCCCAAACCCAATCCA
>JAWWEU010000158.1:8381040-8419462 GCA_035583155.1 Acropternis orthonyx
CCATATGGTACCTGAGGACTATTTGAGTTACAGCACTGCCTGAAGCGTCCATCACACTGCACCCCAAACCCAATCCAGCCACGAGCTCACACTGCAGGGATGCCCCTGCCACAGTTTTAACCTTCTCTAATTCCTTCTCCTAGGGGTATTTTGGACAGTCTGTTCTTGCATCCAGCATTACCCAGAGAAGGAAGACACACAGCACTGTGTTGTGCACAGGACAATTTCCAGGTGCAGATTGGGGAACATAAAATAGTTACCTCCAATTTTATTTATTTTATTCCCTACAGGAAAATATCATTTCGTGCTGAAGGCAGAAAGCAGAAAAATTGTCAGGAAGGAAAACATAATCGGCTGTATGAGGCAGACAGAAGGGTGTCCTCACAGCAATCAGTGCAGGAATGAAATCCAAATACTGTGCTTCCACCTAGAGGAGTAGGAAGGCAATTTATTTCCAGATGGGAACTCAGGAACTCCCATTGCTCCCATATGGACTTTGGTCTGGGTTCGAGAACACTCTGCACTTCCCAGTTTGGGTTCGTGGATGTGACACAACAACTGGCTTTAGGTACCGGGGTTATCAGTGCACCCCCAGCCTGGCACCTGTGACAAGGACACCCCCAGCCCTGTGGCTGCCCTTCACTGGTGTTCTCCACACCACCAGGAGCATTCCCCTGGGAATTTCCTGCCCAAACCATTTCACCTGGAGACAAGGGACCAAACTGCAATCCTGTCTTCTAAGAGGAGGTACAGTATTCCATATACAGATGCTTCCCAAGCAGACCAGGACTTCTGAAATATCAGAGTGAGAGTGTCCTCTGGGCTCCCCTTCCCTCTCCAGCTTCTCCTGCATTTCCCAAAGGGATCATCACCCTGGCCACAGGCCAAGGAAGTTGTGCTTGAAGGGGAATAAAGATGCCTCCTCACCACCCAGACATTAAAAGCTAACTGGACTTGGCACACAAAAACATGCCTCAGGAGAGGGATAGGAAGCCCAAATCTGTCCTTTCCTCTTGAACTGACAGCAACAGTGTCATATAAAATACGAGACAGGACATCACCATCATCCTGCTCACGTAGGCAAGTGTTAAAAAGGGAAAATTCACCCCTCCCTCCACCTCTCAGGGTTTGTTCCCAACTTCAGTAATGGATGTAGGGCACCCCTTCTCTCAGAGGAAAGGGAAAAAAAAAAAACAGCTAAGAATTCTTGAGTAGAGGTAAGGACATGGTGGCAGATCTGAGAAGCACCTTTGCTGTTTAAAATAAAAGCTCCTGTAGATGTCCCATGACCCAATGCACCCCTGTGTCTGCACACTGTCCTAGCACTGTGACTGCAGAGTCTTCCGGGATATCCCCTCTGCCTTGCAAATGGCAAATCATGGATAAGATGATGCCTTAACAAAACAACATTAAACACCCACCTTTCCCATGTCATCCCAGTTCATGAGGATTCCATGCTCAGTGGGATGTTTCAGCATCAGGATCCCTCTTGTACTTTGTGCTTCAGCCCCTACACTTCTGCCTTTTTGACCCTGTTCAAGCAGAACAGCCTGCAGGGGATATTATTCCAATCCCAGTGCAGTGGATCAGACCCATCAGAGACAGAACATCCTTTTTAAGTTAAAACTTCATGTGAAATGCTGTACCTGTTACTGCCCTCCCAGAATGTGCCCCCCAAATGTACACAGAACTAGAATGTGACTTTATGGGAAACCACCTATTCTGGACTAACTCCTATAAACCCCCCAGGAAGAGCAAGGCAGCTTCAAAAATGAGGGAAGTGTCTCATACCTGGTGCTGGTTTTGCCCTCACAGGAACCCAGCCAGGGTGGGCATCAGCTAACTCAGGATCCTCCACCAGGGATGGGTCCTTTGTCACTGCACAAAGGAATAAGGGGAAGGAATTAGAGGTGGAAAAAGTATAATCTCTCGGGATTCACTTATTTGGTTGCTCCTTCTGTCTAAGCAGGTCCATTATTGCCTTGAAACAGTGAGAGTTCCCCTTGTTGGAAGTGAAATGCTCGTAAAAATGCACATTTTTGAAAAAAAAAATATTAATTTATCTAAGAGAAAGATTTTCTAAAAAAAAAAAACCCATCACTAAATAATAGTTTTACTAAGTTTATCCCCTTTCCTTAGAAGTCTATCACAACTGCCCCAAATAATATAACAAATATGAGGTAAAATATTGTTCATCACATGGAACTTCAGGAACAGGTTTTGAAAATCAAAATCTGGCTCAGATATAAACAAAATAAAGTTTGCATCTACTATTTAGAAAGGAATTGTCAGAAAATTAATTAAGTAGAAAGACCCTTTCCAAGGTCAAGAAAAGCCACATTTATCCTTTACAGTCTTATTTGGGTGGATAAAGTGAAGTTTTTGGAAGTTTATTGGGCCAAACTGTTCCTTAACAGAACAGAAAAGGAACTTATCACTGTAATTTTCTTAGTTTCTCATGTTAGCAATGCTCTGCCTATCCTGTTTCTTTGTATTCATACAGAAGTACTAATTAATCCAAAGAGCTTAGGGTTGGTGTTTTTTTTTCCCAAAACCACCTGCCCAGACCAGACAGCACTTGAGTTTGGTGCCAAGTGACCTGACATCGAGGATGTCCCGTGATGGATGGAAATAAAGCTCTTGGGGCATCTTCTCCTGCAAACCCAGCTCTGCCAAGCCCAGCAGCACTGGCACACACCAGGGCAGTTTCATCCTCACCACACCCAGTGCCTCATAATTGAGGGGGAGGGACACACTGATCAGATGGGAGGGAGCAGGACACAAGGAGCTCCCCATCCTTTGGAGAGCAAACTGCTGCAGGAAGAATAATTGTGACAATGATCATATGCACATATCAGCTATAATGTTAGTAATTCATGGTAAATAATACTCACCAAATATTCCTTACTTCAAAGTTGCTCCGTCATGGCTTGTTGCACTTTGCCTTTTCTTTAGAGGGTCATCAGCAATCCCAAACAAACAGCTAAAGGAAAACACCCAGCCAAAGTTTCAGGGAAGCATTTGCTGTGTGTTCCCAGTGACAGCCACTCTGTAACATGGAGTGCTCCCTCCAGGCCCTATTCCATACCTGTAAGTGGTAAATACCTCCTGAAGTGGTTATTCTGGGAAAAAGAACAGGAGGCAGCTGGCACAGCCACCCAGAACATCTCAGCTTCAGGAGCTGGCCAACACACCAAAGTCCTGATCTCCCCCGAAATTCATGGCAAAATTCCCGCCAGGAAAGGGATGGAGTTCACCCAGATGTATTTCAGATCCCAGGGGTTTTTTTTGGACTGCATATTTGCCTCTTTAGGTAGGCAAGGGAAGGACTTTATTTTTCCATCTTTGCCACCTTCACTAGTAAGGAAGGGTCCTTCAGAAATGGGAATGAGAAACAGCACTTGTCCAGCGAACTTCTTGCCCCTAACAATGCAAAAATGGGATTTTATCACACACATCTGCAAACAACTTTAACATAGGAATATTCAACCATTAGTTCTGGCATCTGGTACCTTTGAACATTCAATCATGTCCCTCTGAATTGTTATTTTCTTCAAAAAGCCTAAGGAAAAGGCTTGAGAGTGCAATAAACCAAGTGTTTCCCAGCAGTATCCAACATTACAGAACTGCACCCAGACTCTGGCCATGTAAATCAGAGGGAAACTCAGTCCTTAAATACACCAGAAATGACATCAGCTTAGACCCTGGAATTTAGGAGTAGAGAACTTTAAAGCAGAGAAATGCCACACAGCTCTGAGACCTCAGCATCACTCCGTGGCTCTGAGACAGGCTGGACAGGACCAGGATGTTCAGTCCTCCATGAGGAGAAATCATATTCCCATGGATGCATAAATACAGCATTTTATATATGGCTTTACATGGAAAACCAGGGGCAGAACAGCCTTACTGAAACAAAACTCCTCAGGGAAGCCCAGCTGCTGTTGCAAGGCACACCGTGGAATGCTGGCAGCAAGTATTTGCACTTCTACTCACTGCTGATTGATTCCAGAGAAGCCACTGACACTAATAAAATTATACCTCTGAACCTAGTTTCTTAATTTCTTGGGGTTTTTTTTTTACTTATCTTGCTTTGCTTATCATTACTTAATTAAAAGGTGAATGCACTGATAAGGAGCAGCACTCAGAATTTTCCCCGAGTCACGTTATTGCTTTGCTGCTGCTGAATTTCCAAGTTCCATAGTCATTTTCACAAAGCAGCTCTCTGGAAATATTTCCACCAGATGAAGTTTCTAAGTCAACTTTCTAAATTTGCTTCACTGCAATTTTTAGTTTCAGTTTTCATTTGTCTAATTCCCAAGTGCAGCAATTAACAGAGACCTTCCTTTTTTGGATTCTGCACAAGGCCTGATGTCCAGCCAACAAACACTGATGCCCTTCCACCTTTCAGACACACAAGGAGGTTTCATCCCCCTCTACTGACCCTTCCAGGAATGTCTGCATGTTTCCCTGCAACCTGAATTGCCTTACACCTCTGGAATACCTTCAAAGCTTCAGGTAAAAGGTTTCCAAGTCCAGGAAGCAGTGTGTAAATCCCTCGAAGACCTCGAACCAAGCAAAGCATTTAAATCTTGAATTTTAACACGAAAATATTTTTCAGGGCAATTCTGAGGAATTTTTAAAAGCTGCTTCATAAATGACATGATCTCACCTCCCAGTACATTCCCATCAGCCTCTGGAATGGAACTCCCAGAATACCCACATGTTGAGCCATTTGTGGAAACTCCTTTTTGTTCAATTTGTGCTTATCACAAAGGCCTGGATAAACCAGGACAGAATTCCTACCATCTCTGGATCCTTTCCCACTCCCTACCTTGCTCTGCACCTCAGGGCAGAGGGTTGTTTTCTCCCCTCAGGAAAACAGTAAAAGGTAAAACTAGGACTGCAGATCCAGTGCCGCCTCAGGAAAGCATTCTGCTTCGTTCTAACATAATTAGCTAATAGCTCATTATCCTTCTGCCACCATCCATCTGCAGGCTGCAAAAGGAAAGGTCAGCACGTGCAGTCCTCATGTTCCAACTCTACCTGTTTGTTATTGCTGAGTTATCCCAGCACTTGGCTCTAGGGCTGAAAACACGGACTGAATCAGCCATTCAAAGGAGATGAGTCATTACTGTTCTACAAAAAAAAGAAAATAATCATCAATTAAGATTGGATTTATGTAAGAATTCAGACCTTTACTGGACTAAGGAATATTAAAGACCACCACAAGAAGAAAGTTTACATGATTTGCCTACAGTGGCTTTTCTTTTCCCACAGGATTCTCAGTTGAAAATTTACCCTTTATTGATTTGTACGTTGAAGCTTAAACATGCAAAATACGTAATGCTGTGTCTTCATAAGCCTGAATTTCATGTGTTCTGCAGCTGAGGAACATTTTGCAAATAGGCAGTGACTAAACCCCACCAAGACAAGAAGTAAATTGAAAAAATACCAAAATCCCTACAAGTTACAGGGAAAAAAAAGTACAAAAGAGGGAACAGAGGAAGTTGAAGACATTTCTTTACGTCATCTCAATTCTGAATCTTTACTGGGCTTTAATCATTGGATTACCTCATTAGCACACACAGATCCGGGCACCCTGTCAGTCTTAACAAATTAAATGGCAAAGAAAAACCTTTGTAATTCTTTTATTTTCAGCCAAAAAAACCCCAACCAATCAAAGAAAATCAAAAATGCAGTAGTTCTTCCTTTATTGCACTCTATAAAACTTCTTGTGATAATCAAGAAGCCAATATACAGTAATAGCTTGATATTCCTTTAAAATTTATAGTTTAACTCTTAAAATAAAATTTGTATAGAAAAGATATCATTTACACCCCATTCAGTAGTAACCAATCATTATGTACTCACAAACAATATTAAATAACTTGTGTGCAGCAGTTTCTTTAGAGGGCAGAGGGGAGTATTTTCTCCTTAGCAAATATAATATCCCACTGTGAAAGAGCCATTCAAGTCAACTTTGGAGCAGAGTGTGACAAACAAAAATGTCACTGGAGAAGCTCAAGGTCTGTGTAGTGTCACCAGAGTATTTACACCCGTGCCCAGTGCATAGAGCAGCAGCAGCAGTGAGGGGTCTGTCATGCCACACTGGCACACCAGGACAGCAATCCAGGGGGAAATGCAGGGCATTCAGAGGGCACCAGTGAGGCACAGCAACACGACGAGGTGCAGGGTGACCAGGTAGGTGAGGAATAAATAGCGGGATTTGGCTCGGGACGTCAGCAGCTTGGAACAGTAGAGGCTTCGCCCGCGGAGCCAGCGCCGCAGGGACAGGGCTCCTCCTTTCACCTGGGGGGGAAACAGAACATTCCAGGCAAATAACCACGGACTGCAGTCAGAGGATTCCATTCCAGGGAAATAACCACTGCAGCTTGGATTGCTGAGGCACTGCAGACCTTGGACACAGTAGCTGATGCCACAGCACAGGCTACAGAAGCTTAAATGACTTAAAGGCCAAAAAAACAGCACTATTAAGAGCGGAGAGGAACGAATGCAAGGTCTGTGTGTATTATGCAGTTACATCCACACCCCAGAGATTCACACTGCATTCTGTGTGTGCATAAAATCAAACAAACACACACAGATTCACACCAAAAGAAATTTAGGGTGTTTTCCCAGTAAAATGGGGTTTCAGAAGTACTGTGGCGCTTCGAATGATGCCTCTATGGCCTGTCCAACTCCACAGTACCAAAACCACTGAGGGTACTTCACAGTCATCCTTTCAGCGTTCAGGCACATTGGACAAGTAGCTGCCTCGTGCCAGTGCTTACATAGGAAGAGGACAACCCAAAATCAGTGATTTCCTGTCCCTCAGAAGGGAAACGTGTACTCCAAGAACGAATGACAGTTGAAAACAAGAGACAGCAGAGGGAACACAGAAAAAGAAAGCAAAGTAACAAAGGAGATCATGAGCTGTGTCATTTCAATCTGATATGTAAAATATCAGGAAACAAATGCACCCCACTTTTAAGCAGCTGATAATTCAGGGTTTTTAAAAGCTTTCATCCCCTTACCTTTCTCACAACAACATGTTCACTGGGATTGATGATTAAGGCTTCCCTCTCCTCCTCAGTTTCCATCTGGACAGTGTATTCAGTGGGTACAGACCTGTAACTGCTCACTTCAAACCTAAGGAGAAATTACAGGCAGACATGGAGGACTGAATTATCTCATCTTAAGTACTGAATTCACATTAAAAACATTATTTTGCATGAAAAATATTATTTGGTATACTTACATTAGTGGGGAGGGTTCCCACACAAAGCAGTCAGACTCACTTTAGAGTAGCTCTTTTTCAGTCTCTACTTAAAATCTGCTCCCCAAGGTGTTTCATTTCTTCAGAATAAGCGCCACAATTACTACCTGACTGAACAGTGATTTTCAGATGAGGGACATTTTATGCAGGCAGATGGGTAACGATATTTTAAATCTAACCAGTGGCTCTGCTAAAGCTGTATGTGTGAGATTTACTTTCCTTTTTTTTTTAACTTGGAAGAAAATTCAACACCACTGACTACTGAGTCTAATCAAGAAAAGAAATCCAAAGCCTGTAAGTTTCTTGATCCAGAGTCAAACTTAGCTTTCCATGTGGATTTCCATCGCTCCAGGCACTGTGGACTCACAAACAAGTCCTATTAACTGCTCACAAATCTAACACCCACAGGAAAACCTACCATTAACCTCACCAAAAATAAAAGGCAAACAAATAATCTGAGCCAGCATTTTGTATTTTACCTGTTACTTGTCTCTTCAGAGAGTCCAAGAGCCTCTTCTGCAGCTTCTCTCCTCCTCTTCTCCTCTGCCAGTGTTTCTGTCAGCTGGGAGAGAGCCTGTTGCACTGACTCATACTGCTGCTCGGTCTCTGCAAGCCTAGGACAGAATGTAACCTGAAATCAGTCTTTTATGTCCTTAAACAACTACTCTCTTGCTCTTTTTTATTAAAAGATCTTCCTTTTTGTGACAGACTTCATTATAATGAGATGTAGCTTAACTATTGAAATAAAGTCACTAATAAGTGTGTATATATTATAGGTAAAAAAAAGGGACAAAACCACAGCACAGGTGGTAACAATTCAAGAATATGACTTATGATTTATTTAACCCACTGTAAATCCACTTCTCTCCCTTCCCCACACAAATGCCTTGGAGGGATAGAAGAGCATTCCTTTCACAGTCCCCCCCACCGCTGTCAGGACCACAATACTGTTGATCCACGCTCTGAGGCCAGACCTTTTCCTGAGCTCATTTAGCTCCGTATTGTCTGTCTCCACAATAATCCCAGATCTTTCCCGGGGTGCTCCAGGGGGAACTTCTACTCTGGTTTCATCCTAGAAAATATTAAGGGAGGGCCAAAAAAAAAAAAAGTGAGTCACTATTTTTCTAGTTGCTAAAAGTCATTATTTCAATTAAAGAAGTCACAAGCACCACAAAACTGTGGAACAAATAATTCTTTGTGCTATTTAATCTTTTGATTTCCAGAGTTGCAGTTTCCCAGGCCTGTTTTCCCACAGCAAGCTAAGGAATGCTGTGGGACCTGAAAGGTACTGGCACACCTCTTACCACAGCAATTCCTGAATCATTCTGAGGGGAAAGAAATGGATCCACACAGCAATGCAGCACTGAGCACAGATTTCAAATATTGCAGCTAGTCATTTATTTTTTATTTTCACTTCTCCTTGTTTGGGTTTATTCCCATTTCTGGAAGAGCAAGGGTTGTTTTCTGGATGTATCCATATGCTATTTTAGAGTATTATATTAATTGATTGTTAGTGAGTAGCCAAGGCAGTATAGCAAGCTTTTTAGGCATGAAAATATCATAAAGAATAACAATAGAAATACACAGAATAGGGTTGGAAAGGACCTTAAAGATTATGTAGTTCCAACCTCCAAATAGTAATCTTGTAGTGTATGAGGGCTTGGCAAAGGGTACCAAAATACTGAACTGGTGATAGAGATCTCACTTCTGAAAATATTACTCAAACATTTGGCAAAATTAGTTATGACTGATGTGAAGTAATCACTAAATTTGCTGATCCACTGGTAAGTGACCATCCAATTACCTCTGCCAGCTGTAGATCAATTAAAAAAACCACTCCAAAACAACAAAAGCATGCATAAACAGCTTCTTTAAATGAAGACTCAAATTAAACCAGCTTTACAACAGAGAGTTATCCTCAGCACATCATGGATCAGCACAACAGAAAGTGGATTTTAAGTATGAAAAGCAGAAATGCAGAAGCACAGAAGAAAAAACCCTAAAAACATTTCCATGTATCTGTTTACCTGAACAGAGCCTTGGAAAGATGCCACTTGCATGGACTGATACTCCCTCTCCAGTCTTAAATAGCGATTTTGCAGCTCAGTGTAATGAAGTTGGTTGTCCCTCAGGGTCTGAGAAAGGGTCTTGAGCTGGGCAGACAGGACAGCATTCTCCTCTGCTGACTGCACAACCTGCAAGGGATTCACAGTTAAAGAAACACAAATTAGGAGTTAGCTCCTCCAGGAAATTCCTGTTTCAAAACTGCACAGATATTTTGGAAAGTTTACAGTTTGAGTGAGGTTTACACAGTTGTTTTATGAGAGGAAATAATGAAACCTGAGCAGTGATTTCCCCTGCCATTGATACACCTGAACCAGAAGCTAAAAATCTTGTTCCAATCTATTTGTGTCTACAATGAAAAGTATTTTGAGTACAAGTTCAGCAGTGCCCCATCAGTACCTTCAGAATGCAGAGTCACATAAACCTCTCAGTCAGAAAAGGCAGAAGAGCCTGACAGAAAGATAACACTGACATTTCACTGGCAATTTGTGGTCTGAGCCCACAGGGTTGTTTGGAAGAATGGGATCTTTAAGGTAAAATTAACTGTCAGTCGTGCAAGACATCACCAACTCAGCAATATTCCCAAGAGATCCCAGCCCAGACTGACAGCAGCTCCTGAGGATCAGAGCTGTTCTGAGTTACCTTGGAATTAACCTGCTGGAAGTGCAGGTCCTTCTGGTGGATCTCCTGGAGGCAGCGCTGCAGCTCACTCTGCAGCTGATTCTTCTCAGCCAAGACGTGTTTGACTTCCTCTGGGGCATCCCCACTTCCAGCAAGGGAAGCAGTTTCCAAAGCCTGGAAAAGCAGCAGGATATTCATGGTGAAGAGTACAGGAATTCTCTACATAATACACAACCCCAACACTAAACAGACAGAATTGCCTTTTCACAACATAATTTCCTTCTCACAACTTAAAACCACATTTGCAAGAGACTTTACATATTCAAAAAACCAGCTCCGACTTAGTGTTTTCCACCTAAATATTTGCATTAAAAAATAGTAAAGAATTACCATGAAAAGGCAGCCCAACTTAATTCTCAGTTTGCAAATAGTGTGAGGCTCCAAAAATGGCCAGAAAATAGATACATATTAATATAAAACACTTTTCAAAACTTATTTTCAAGCTAAGAATGTATTGTATTCATGACCTGCAGAACAGCTGTTTTGTAAATACGGTTTTTAAGCTGAAAAAGTCCATTTTGGAAAGAAAAACACACCTGGCTTTGTCACCAATTTGCAGCTTTGGCCTTTTTTACCTCTAATACTTTATTGACCCACACAACCTGAAATAAAGGTTTCTGCCACATAAAATACTCCATAACTCACTAATATTTCTGTTCAAGAGCTCTTATTTGTAATTTTAATCACAGAAAATGAACAGCATATGAAACACAATCTTTATTAACTAAAATGCTGCTTTTAATGAAATCAAAAGCAATACTGCTTCCTATCCTTCCTTTGGCACAGAAAAAGTAAATAAGAGTATCACTCTAAAATAACACTTTCCTTGAAGCTTTAATGCCAGTCTACAAAAAGCACACAGCAATTGCCAGAGTGGGTGGCAGCTGCTGCCTCTCTGAATCCAGGACTTTGTTCCTGGCAGAAGCCAATTCCAGCTGCTTCAGGGGAAAGGCAAGAACACTTCCATTAGGCACATCTGCCCTTCTCCCCCCACTTAGGTCCTGCAGTCATTACACACTGGTTCAGGCTCTGAAGAACACTATTTCTTTGCACCATTTATACAAATTGTGAAATTTGTTGTGTGAACTACCAAGCTCTTGATCCTCTTAAAAACCATGCCCCTAAAAATGGCTGGAGCCGTAATAGATCTGAAAAGCCATTTCATTTCTTTTTAACTTCTCCCTATTACATTCTGGATTTAACTAACCTAAGATAGCAACTTGCAAAGGTTCTCTTGGGCAGTTCTGTGTGCAGTTCTCTTTTGAGGCTGCAAATGTAACACAAGGAACTGCTGAATTCCATTTTGCATTCCTGCCATGTTCCATTCCTTTACCTTCACTGGATAACTGCTGCCAGCAGGGACTGATTTCTTAACAATCATGTCTTGTTGCAGCTTCTGTAGCTCTGCAATCTGCCGGTCCTTCTCAGCAACCGTGATCTGACACTGATTTCTCAGGGCCTGGGACTCGGAAAGCAGGAGGTTTTTTTCCATTCTGAACATGAAATATTGCATGTTAATTATATACCAAATACAAATCAGTGAAAAGGATAAGGCTGTGCTTACTGTTATTTCTGAAGTAAACGATGGTATTAACAGTCACATGCAAATATATATATAATCCTGCTGTTCACTGGTTAAATCTACACATTAAAATGAGGTTTGAGTATTCCCTGCATGAGTATTTCAAAAGCTTCTGGTGCAAAACATAATATGTTACAGAGGCTTGAGATCGAGATCTAGAAATTGCACTGTGGCCCATAAAATGCAGTGAGGCACCAGGACACTGCCTGTGGCCTCAAATTCAAACACAACTGTTGTTACTCTATACCCAGCATTGAAACAAGGCTCTTTAACTGTAGTTCCAAATATCCAAGTCACCAAAGAACAGAAAGCAACTGAGTAAGACTGAAACGTCACATAAACCAAGAGACATAAAGGCACAAGGACAACTGTGCACACAGACAACGCCGTGCAAGCTGATGTCACACATCACAGACATTCTTAACCCGCTTCCTGCTAATTGTGGGTGTCAGTTTTGTGTGGGGTTGGGAAGTCACTGATGACTCCTACAGGAGAACCACATGTACCATTTAAATGGAGCATCCATACCTCAGTCCAGCCAGTTCATTCTGGTATGATGTGATCTCTCTTTCAGTTTCTGCCTGGAAGGCTTTGGTCTGACGCAGTGCCTTCTCCAAATCATCAACCTTGGTCTTCAGTTTGGAGATTTCCACAGCTGCAAGGCTGGCTCCTTCCTTAGCCTGTTTAATGAACATCATTAGTGAACTGGAGTGAAAACTCTGTGGTTGAAGCCTGACTCCAGCATATTGTTTTCTCCATTCAACAGGCTAATTAACACCCTGAACTGTAAACACACCTTCCCTGGTCACACAGTGCCATCTTAGCACTCACACAGTCTACTGAGTTAAACTTCAGAATCCACCATGTCCCTAAGAATTCCCTGCACAAATAATAAAATCACAAGGAGATGTGGCTAATTAAAACTTACCAAAGCTTCCCTGCTGTTCTGAGGCACATCCAAATTACTTTTACAGTAATTTCTCTCATTGATGCTGCTGCAATCAATGGGAAACAGAGCTGGGCCCTGTTTGGTTTCAGAAGTTACCTTCTGAGTGCCGAGTTCCTGCAGCAGTTTGTCTCGGTCATCCTGAAGACTGGCCATGGCCTTGGCAAACGCTTCAATCTGCTGGCCATAGTTGGCACACTCAGCTGAGAGCCTGCTCACCTCCGTGTCCCGGCTGGCTAAAGTCCTACAGAGGCTTCCAACTTCATCAACAATCTGAGCAAGTGGCACCTTCCCTGCAGCAGCAAAAGTGTCCCGATGCAGCAGAGGATTTTCTTTGAGAACACTGATGAGATGCAATTTAAAGCCCTCCAACTCTGCTTCAAGTTCATCTCCTCTCCTTTTTTCAGTCTTGAGCTCAGCTGTGTGTTTGCTCTGAAGTGTCTTCAAGTCCTCCAGGACCCGATCTCTGTCATTCTGCAGAGCAGTCATTGCCTTCCCAAAGGCCTCATTTTGGGACCTCAGCTCGCTGTTTTGAGACTGAAGCTCCAGCAGCATCTTCTCTGCAAAAGCATCAGCTTTATCTCCATATGCAGGTGTCAAAAGAGCCCTGCTGTATTCCTCGCCTGCATTCCTGCCTCTGGATTTCTGGAGTTCTTGACCGTTTTTCTGGAGATTTTCTCCATACTGTGCATTTGATTCTTTTTTCTGAACAATATCACTACTCAGCAGCTTCTCTCCAGATTCAGAAACAAGCTTCTCTTTGTTTAGCGAGGCAATCAGAGATTCTAAATCACTCACTTTAGACACCAATTTTTTATTTTCGTGTTCCAAAGACATGGCAGTCCCCTTCTGCAGTTCACTGGAGATCTGCATTTCCTTTATTTGCTTTTGAAGATCGTATTTTTCATGCTCAAGGCTTTTAATGCAATCCAATTTCTGCTTCAGTAAGTCTTTCAGCTGATGGTCTTTCAGAGATAAGACCTGGTTAAGATCTTCCCTGTACTTTATGAGCTGTGCACTCAGCATGGCATTTTCAGAGTGCAGATCATCTATTCTATTGAGGAGTATCCTCAGTTCCTGTTTCAGAGCATTATTCTCACTTGCATTGCCAACTAGAAGCCTGTCCCTCTGATTTAAGACACCCTGGTGAAGATGTTCCAGCTCCTTGTATTTGGTGAAAAGCTCATCCCGATCATTCTGCAGCGATGACATAGATTTTTTAAAGGCTTCTATTTCACTGGCAATGGCAGCCTTCTCTTGCCCTGCTTTTTCTGCTTTCACCTGGAGGTTCCTCAGCTCATTCTCCACCCTCTGATGGGACTCCTCAGCTTGTTGTCTCTCCACCTGCAAAGACCTTAACTGAAGTTCATACTCTTGGATTTGATTTCTGTGCTGAGTCTGGACCTGCATCAGATAGTCCGAAATTTCAGAGCCTTTAGAGGAAATGAGTAAGGAAATTTCTTTGTCTTTATTATTTAGCATGACCTTCATTTGCTCAGAAATGGTAACCTGCTTTTGCAATTCAGCACTCATCTTTTCCTTCTCTGCCAGGAGCTCTTGCAATTCTTGCTCCTGTCTCGTAAAATTACTTTCCAGAGCTTTTATCTCTCTTCCCGTACTTTTACTATTCTCTATGAGATGATTAAGAGAATTATTTTCTTTAAGGAGTGCTTGCAAAGCTTCTTCTTTGGACCGAAGAACACTCTCCAACTCTTGCTGCCTGTTAAAAAAGAAGGTGTTTTCTTGCTTTATCCTGCAGAGCTCTTCATAGCGCTGCATATCAACAGATTTTTGCCTCAGGTACAGTTCATCCTTTGTCTCCTCTACCACAGAACATTTGATATTCAGCTCTTGAATCTGAGTCGTTTTATCTTTCAATTCATCCTGCAAGGCCACTATTCTTTTATTACTGTCTTCTATCTGCCTCTCCTTATTTTGGATGGCCTCTTTGAACTGCACTTCCCAGGTTTTCATTTCAGTGATGACCCTGTCCCTGTCATCCTGAAGAGAGGACATGCACTTTGTGAAAGCAGCCAGTCGTGCCAAGGCTGCATTCAAATCCGCCTGCAGCTGTTTGTTCTGAGAGTCCTTAGAGCTGATCTCCTCCTGCAAACCCCGAACCTCACCCACTGCCCGATCCTTTTCCCTCTCAAGGGCACGGTGTTGCTCCTCTAGGTTTGAAAACTCCCTTTTGTGCAGCAATTTTAACTGCTGGAGATGAAATTCCAATTGTTTCTCATATTCTCTCTTTTGGAGTTGCAGCTCCTCTTCTTTCTTCTGCAGTTCTTTCCTCCAGTTTAGGCTCTCACCTGTAAGCCTGTCCACTTCATTCCTTGACTGCCGCAGCAAGTCCATCTGTGCTGAAAGCTCTCCTTGGAGATGATACATTTCCTCATTTGCTTTTGCCACCTTTTCCGACCTATTACTTAAGTCCTTTTCCAGTTTGTCACATTTTGACTGTGATACTTTCACAGATCTTTCCAAGTCCAGGATCAGCTCCTGGAATTTTATAGAATCCTTTTGCAAATGACTGATCTCCTGCTGTTTCTCCTTTAAGAGCTCTTGCAATTCTTTAGTTCTGTTTTTACTTCCATTGTTGTCCCTCTGAGCACTTTTCACTTTGTCCTCAAACATCTTTACAAGATGGAGCTGCTGCTCTTCCTTTTCTTTAACAACGTGACATTTCTCTGCCCTCAATTCTTCCAGCTGCTGTAACAGCAAGTTATTCTGTACCTGCGCTGACTTCATTCTATCAGTAAGATGATCAACCTTTTTAACATGATTAAGCAACTCTGTCTCGAGGAATTCTCTCTCGTTCTTTACTTTGTAAGAACTTTCTTGTACATTCTCTAATTCTTCCTGTAACAGACATTTATCATCCTCTAAAATCTTCACTTTTTCATTTAGACTAACAATTTCTTGTGTAAGGCTTTTACACTCAACATCCAGCTCTGTTAGACAGTGATTTTTATGGGCCAAAGATTTTTCAGCTTCTTGCACTTTTTCCATAATTATTTTTTTTTCTTGTTCAAGGACAAGCACATCTTGCTCTTTTTCAGAGAGTTTATCCTTTAACACATTGATGTCCTTTAACAGTGATTCATTCTCCCATAATGCCCCACTGATTTTGGACTGTGTGTCACTTTGGTACACCTCCATCTGAACCTGGAGCTCTCCCAGGGCTGCTTTAGTTACAGTGATGTTACTCTGAAGGCTCTCATTTTCACTCTGAATTTTCTCTAAGGTCTGCTTTAAGTTCTCCGAAGTTTGATTCAGCTGCTCGTTCTCCTCCATCAGCTGGTGGTTGTGCTCCGTGAGCTCCTGGAGCCGATCCTGGTGTTCCTGCATTCTCGCCTCCTGCTCGCGGATCTGCCTTTCCGCTTTACTCTGCAGCTCCTCGACCTCCGTTTTCTTGGACTCCCCGAGTTGTTCCAGTTGATTCTTAAGAACCTCGTTTTCATCCAGGAGTTTCTGTAAATGCTTCCCCAGGGCCTCCTTCTCAGATTCTCCTTCCCTGAGTCTTTGAAGCGCCTCCTGCTTCTCTTTCCTACTGAGATCAATCACTTGCCTCATATCTGCCACTTTACTACTGATGTTCTCATACGCCTGGAGAAGCGACTCATACTCCTGCTTTAGCTCGCTATGTTTAGCTTTCCAGCCTGTCAATTCAACTGTCTGAGAATCTTTTAAGGTATTTAGCTGGAAAGAAAAGGCCTCTTTTTCCTGAACTATAGACTCCATGGTGGATTTCAGACTTTCACACGCCGCCGTGAGGTTCTCGTTCTCGGTCAGCAGCCTGGCGTTTTCAGAAACAAGGCTCTCCTCCCCAGCCGAGGGAGCAGCAGCACTTGAACTTTGTTTTTCTCTGCCAAGCTCTAACAAGTGTTGCAGCATCCCTGCCCTGTTCACCAGCTCTTCTCTTTCCAGCATCAGCTGATCAAGCTGCTCCTTTAGGCATTTGTTTTCTCTCAGGGCTTCTTTACGCGATATTAAAGCCGCCTGGAGTTTTCTCTGAAGGCGCTCCCCAGATTTCTCCTCTGTTACGGTTCTTTGCCCTTGGGGTTTCAAATCATTTTCATTTGCAGGTTTTCCCAGTGGCTCTTCCATCCTTTGCATTTGTTTCTGCATTTCACATTCTGCTGCTTCTCTCGGTTTAGCTTTCCCAGAGCAACCAGCCTCTGAGAGTTGAAAACTGGTGCCTTTACCTTCTAACTTGCCTTCAAGGAACTTACTGCCTGAACCAACCTCTCCCAGCTCCTTTTCAGTATCATGTCCTTCCTTAAGCTCTTTGCCAGACACCACAGCTCTCCTCATCCCAGCCTGCTCACGCAGCGTGCACAGCTCTGTCACAAGGTTTCTGTTTTCCTCACTCAAACGTTCTACCTCCTTTTTCATATCGATTAGTTCCAAACTGGACTTTTCTAAAGAGCTGAAAAGTCCCTCTTTTTCATTCTTCATTTCATTCAGTGCTGTTTTGTAACTGTGGGCTTCTTCTTGGCCCTCATTAATAGTCTTGTTTAATAATTCCTTTCCCAGGTCAAGTTTATCTTTGAAATCCATGAACGAACACTTCAGTGCTTCTATTTCCTCAGTCCTTTCTGCAACCTTCTTCTCAGCTTCACTTCTTGCCCTCTGCAGTTCTTCCTGGCTCAGCCTGTAATCCTCAACTTCTTTAATAAGTGCTTCTTTCTCTTTACTCACATGTCCAAGCACTGTCCTAAGGTCTACAGTTTCAGTCTCATATGCCTTCAGCTTTTGCTGGAGCTGCTTTATGTCCTCCAACAGGCTGCCCTGACATTGCTCCCGTTGTCTCAAAGACTCTGCTTTTCCTCCTCTTTCATCATCGAATTCCCCCAGTATTTTTCTCAACTCTTCCCTTAATGTTTCTGTTTCCTCCTCAAGCTTTGCATAATCAACTCTTAGTTCTTTTAACTCGGTGTCTTCACTTGCCACTGAATGTTCTTGCTTGAGCTGGGTTTTTTGTTCATCAAAATCTGCTCCAACTTTACTGTGCTCTTCTCTTTCTTGCTGAAGTGTGTTCGTACCTTCTCTCACAACCGAAAGCCCCCTCTGTAAAGCTTCTTTCTCTAATTGGCTTATGACACCAATGTCAGTGCTGGTGTCCAGACACCCCTTCCTGTTTCCACCACTTAAACCAGGATCTTCTAAACTGGAGTTTTCCAATGATTCCTCCTTCTCCTTAAGTTCCGACTTCACCTTTTCAAGAGCTAAGAGCAGCTGAGAACGTTCCTCTTCATATGCACTTGCTTTTTCATCAAGCATAGCCTGCATGTGAGCAAGCCTGCAGTCCTTTTCCTCTAAAGCTTTTAGGTTCTGCTCACAAACATTTTGTTTTTCAGCAATGACATCATTTAGTTCTGTGATACTGTGCTGAAGTTCCTCTAAATAAGAAGCTTTTGAAGACAAAATTTCAGTCAAATCACTTATTTTGGCATCTTTTTCTAAAAGTTGTTGCTTCAAAGTGCCAAGATGAGACTCAGAATCTTTATGTTTTCCTTCAATTAGTTTCAGTTTGTCTGTTAACTCATTCACTTTCTTCAGCAGCTCCTCTGCTTTCTTTTGCTCTTTTTCTAGTTCTTCCTGGCCACTCTTTTCTAGTTTTCCAACTTTTTGCATTAGATCTCTTCTTACTATCAATGCTGCTTGAAGTTTCTTTTTCAGATTCTCCTTTTCCTTGCCCATTTTCTCCAGATTAAACTGCACCTCCTCTTTTTCATGCATTAAATCCTTAAACTCAGTTTCTCTACTGTTTAACATCACCTGACTACGTTCCAGTTCTTGCCTACAACCCTCAAGTTCCTGCACCACTCGCTTTAGCTCTGCCACAGAACTGTCATGAACAGCCTCAAGGTCTTGTAGTTTGGCATTTAACGCATTTTTCTCTTCAGAGAAATTCAGCATTTCATTAGACAACGATTCCATGACCTGGGTGACAGAAGAGTCTTTTTCTTTCAGCTGCTGGCTCAGACCAGAGATTAAATCCTTCTGCTGATTTACCTGGGAAGTTAAGTTTTTGATGAGTTCATCTTTTTCCCCCACTTCTTCAAGAAGACTTGCTACTTTTTTACCTTCAGCCTGCAGCTCTTCTTGACTGGCTCTTAGTATTTCTTCTGATTTATTTATCTTATCTTGAAGAAGTTCAACCTTCTTACTGATTTCTGCAAAGGCCTCTTCCCTTTCCTGCAGCAGAGACTGTTGTTTACACGAGGTTTCCTTGAGCGTGAGCATTTCTTTTGACAGACAGTCCACTTCAGATGTGTATTTGCCCTTCATCTTTTCCATGTCGTTCTGCAGCACCTCCTTCTGTTTCTGAAGCAACTCCATACCTTTTAATTCCTCTGTCATGGTGTCTATTTCTTTCTGTTTTTCTAAAACCAGCAGCTGCAATTTCTCTCCTTCTGTTTCTTTGCTCAGAATAGAATTTATCAGAGCAGAGAACATTTCCAGCTGAACTTTACTATCAGTTGGCTGCAGTTCAGAATCTGAAGTCTGTGCCTTCTTTTCTTTACAGAAATGCCTACTACTAAGTAATGGAGACAAGCTTTGAGTTAATTTCTCTTTTATAAGATCCAGCTCTTGCTGCAAAGACTGGATTTTGCTATCCCTCGATTTCATTTCACTTTCTAAACTGCTCAATTGCTCAGTAAGGTTATTATTCTGCAAACTTGCCCTGTCAAGCTCTGTCACCCATTTGTTTTCTGACTCAAGCAGACTCTGTTCTAGTGCTTCACACTTAAGTTCTAATTTAGAAAGTTCTTCACCCTTCACACTAACCTGCATCTGTAACTTCTCTTTTTCAGTCTTCATCTGCAGTTTGACAGCCTCTATCTGCATTCTTGAATAATTCTCACTTGTTTCTAGTTTTTCACGGACTTCCTGGAGCTCCTCCAATTCCTTCTGCAGGTCATTCTGAGATGCACTCAGTTGTGTGTTTTCAGCCACCAGCTTAGCAACATCTTCTTGCAACAGAGTTTTGTCTCTCTCTAAAGACTCTACCTGGCACTGGAGACTGTTTATTAAAAGCACATTGTCATGGGAGTCTCGAGTTGCTTTGGAGCTGATGCTGCCCAGCTCTGACCTCAATCGCTCCAGGCTCTCTGCCTGCTCAGTGCATTTCACACGCAGAGACTCCACAGCCAGTTCCTTCTGCTGCAGTTCCTGCTCCCGTGTGTTTATTTGGTCTAGTGCTTTTTGGTGTTCACTCTTAAGAGCATCAAGTTCAACGGTCAATGAGTCAGTTTTTCTCTGGTTAGTATCAAGCTTCTCACTCTTCTCCTGACATTCCTCAGTGAGGTTTTCCATGGCTGTTGCACTTTTCCCAAGTTTATCTTTGAGAACTTCAATCTCACTGGAGAGAACATTAACCTTGCTCTCTGCCAACTCTACCCTGGCATCTTTCTCCTTTAGGGAATCAAGCAGTCCAGCAATAACTTCCTCCTTCTTCCCAAGAGCCATGTTCACCTCAGTTCTCAGTTCATGCTGTGCTTCAAGGTTCTCCTGAAGAGATAAGAAGGCATTTTCTTTCTCATGGAGTAGTTTTTTAGACTTTTGTAGTTCCTGTCTTAGTTCATACACCTGATTTTGGAGCTGAGAAATTAAATTTGACTTCTCCTCATCTTTCTTTACTTTCTCCTCCAGAGTTTTGAGGAGACTTTCATTTTCCATAAGAGAAGATTCCTTTTCTGACAGGGACTGGTCCATCTCACTTATTACATTCTTCTGCTGCTGGATTTCTTTTTGGAAACTCACTTTCACTTCCTCCAGCTCCACCACCTGTTTCTTTAAGACATCACATTCATTCTGCTTCTCTTGAAGTTGCATCTTTAAATTCTCACTGAATGTTGAAATATTGGTGATGGTTGATTCTTTTTCTGAAACAAGTACTTTTAACTGCTCTGCCTCAGAGGCTAAAAGCTGTAACTGTTCCTCCTGCAGAACAGAGGATTCCTGCACCTCAGAAAGCTGTGCTTTTAAACTGATGTATTCATCTACTTTTTGCTTTAGAGATACATCTTTCTGTACAACTGAATCATTCAACTGGGCCGATTGTTCTGTCACCTTTTTAAGCTGCAACTGAAGGTCAGAAATTACCTCCATATTCTCAGACAGTTGAACCCTAAGTACATCAGACTCTTCAGATTTATCTTTTAATAACTTTAATTCCTGGACTTGCCTCTTACACTCACTTTCCTTTTCCTGCACTGTGTGTCTGAGCTGGTTGGTTTCAAATCCCAGGGCTTGGATTTGGTTCTGCAGCTCTGAAATTATTTGCATGTATTGCCCCTCTCCTGCCACTTTACTGTCTTTCATTTGCTGAATCAAAGACTCCTTTTCAGAAAGGAGCATTTCTTTTTCTTCAAAGGCTGTTTTTAAGTTTTCTTTCTCAATCAACAGGCCATCAATTTGGTCCTTCAGAGCTAGAATATTATGACTCTGTTGGGACAAATGTGAAGTTAAAGCAGCTACTTCCTCTGACTTTTTCATTACTGCAACATTCACTGCTTCAATGTCTGCTTTCAATTTATCATTTTCTAGAGCTGCTGTTTGTGCTTGGTGCTTTGCTGAAGTCATTTCAGCCTGAAAAAATTCACATTCACGTGACTTCTCGCTCAGTAAGCTTGAAAAGTGCTCCTTCTCATGCCTAAGCCCCTCCATTTCTTTGCTTAACAGCTGCACCTGACTATTTAACACTGCAATTTCCTCCAGTTTTTCAGAAACTTGCCTCTGAAACTTCTCAAGTTCTGAACCCTGACTTTTCACAGTCAGGTCTCTTTCTTCTACCAACTGAGAGAACTTTGCTTTCTCATCTTTAAGATTTTGAATTTCACCCTGCAACTCTGCAACACTAAGCTTAGTCTCCTCCATCTCCTTACGCAGTGAATCATTTTGAAGGTTTTTCTCTTCTAGAGAACTGTTTGCAGCTTCAAAATCCAAAGTTATGCTTTGAATTTGTTCATGCAGCAGTAAATTCTTTTCCTTAGCATGGCTGAGCTCTTGGGTTAGGCCACTGCATTCAGAGGCTTTATTATTTAACATTTCTTCCTTCTTTATTTCTTCATCTCTCATCTCCTGCAGCTGAACGAGCAGTGACTGCACTTGTTGCTGCAGCTGCTGGGCCTGGTCCTTGCTCTCAGCCAAGTGCCCAGCCAGCACATCACACTCCTGGGCCCTCTCCCGCAGCTCTTCTGCCACTGAACTCTCCTTTTGCTCTGCAGCCACTGAAAGTTGCTCCATCTTTTTTGCCAGAGTGTTTTTATCACAATTCAGCGCCGAGAGAGTTTTTTCGTACTCAGCAGTGCTGGCAGATAACTTGGTCTCTATTTCTGCCACAGCCTGGGTCTTCTTTAGCAATTCACACTCTTTTACATCCAGGAGTTTGGACAAATTCTCATTTTCTCTGATTAGCTTCTCCTTCTCTTTTTCCATTGTATCTATAGTTGCTTTCATGTATTCATTTGCTTTTATTTGCTTTGCCAATTTTTCTTCTTTCCCTTCAAGATCTGCCTGTAATTGGTTATTAGCTGAGGCTTTCTCCTGTTTCTCTATTTCCAGTTTGCTAATTTGTTTATGTATTTCATTTAATTGGTTATTAAGTTCTTTGCAACACATCTCTTTGGCTTTCAGATCTCCAGTTAATTTAAGTTTAGTCTCTTCATGCTGCTGCTCCAAAACCCCAAGTTTCTGCTCTAATGAAATGACAAGCTCTTGCTTCTCCTGCAATTCTTTCATAACTGTTTCCTGGTGTTCAGTATGTTCTGTAAGTTTCCTGGATAACTCAGCCAACTCTTCATTTTTTTTAGCATTTTCCAAAACTAGTTTGTTGCATGAATCTTTAATTGATTTTAACTCATTTTCAAGCGTCTCTGCTTTGCTCTCTTTCTCTTTGAGCAAATTGTTCCATTTTTCCTTCAGAGCATCCTTTTCCTCAAGCTGAGACTTCAAATACTCAGTTTCTTTTCTTTGTTTATCCTCTGTTTCTTGGAGTTTTTCAGATGACTTACTGATCTGTTCTTTCAGCAGAGTAATCTGTGACTCACACTCTGCGAGCTGGTTACGGAAGGCAACGCTGCTGGCCTTGATTTCAGCTCGGAGATCCTTAATGGTCACGCTGTTCTCAGTGCTTTGCTTTATTAATTCTTCGTTCTCTTTGGTTTTAGCCTCATTCTCAGCTCTCACTCTCTCCAGCTCTTGTCTCATTGTGCTGCTCTGCTCAGAAAGCACCGAGATCCTCACGCTTGCATCTCTCACATCAGCTGTCTGTACTTCCTTCAGTAAACAAGTCTCCCTTTCAGCCTTTGACAGGGCCTCCTCCATCCCTCTCATCTCCTCCTCTTTGCACTGCACTTGGTGCTTCAGGATCCCAACCTGCTCAGAGTACTCTGCCATATTCACTGCCAGGACAGACATCTCCCTGTCTTTCTCTGCGAGTGCCTCTTTGAGATTATCGATCTCTCGTTCCCGTTTCTGGAGGTCTTGGATGAGCTGAGACCTTTCCTCTAAATGGCTTGAGTTCAGTTTGTCAAGCTCTTCATTCGTCTGGTCCAGGTCCAGCTGCATGGACTCCACCACGCTGTCTTGTTTCAAGGTCTAAATATCAAGAAAAAAATGTCACAAGAACACCTCAAACACATCAGAGGGAAAATAGAAGTTACATTCTGCATGTAAATGAGTATTTAAAGCAACCAACCTGTCCCCAGCTGTAAAGTCACAAGGTAACCATGTTATTCTTCAGACTAGTTTTGCATTCAGAAGGTTCAGTGCATAAAATTTAAAGCAGTTAATGCTGTTACTTTTGCTAACATTTAAATAGGCCATGACAAAACAACATAAAATTTCTTCTCTTACTTTACTTTTATGAGTTACCTTTTCCTTCAATGTAGCAACTTTTTCTGTGAGATCACTGATGACTGTTTTCTGCTCAGTGCTCTCCACTTCATACACACTGCATTTCTTCAAGGCTTCACTCAGCTTAGTAGTAAAAAGAAAAATTCATGTGATAGAAACAAATAGAATTAAAATTCGGATGTCTCCAGTTATAATACCGAGTTTACACAACAGTGAAGTTCCCCTTTGAAATTAATACACAACGATAACTTATCACCCCAATAAAGTGTAAATATTTCCAGGCAAAGCTGTGCTGTGTCTAAAGAATCCTTACACCAAAACTTAAAGCAAAGCATTTAAATGAACAAAACTGTAAAGACGCAGCAAAAACCTTCAGACTGGGAAAACAGCAACATTGCTGCTGGGACACTAACAGGAAGTTATGGCTAAAGCTCATCAGTTCTAATAAATCAAATGCTAACAAGAAATTTAACTTACTTTTTGCTCAGTATGCACAAACTTTTCACCAAGCTCTTTGTTGAGAAGATCCTTTTCTTGAAGCAGTTTCCGCAAAGTTTCAATTTGCTCCAGTTTTTCTGTCGTGCTCAACAGTTTTTGTTCCTTTTCTCCAAGTGAATTCTCAAGGAAACTATTTCTGTCACTTAATCTAAGAAGAAAATATTTAGACATTTTGAAAACAAAGCTAAATTTTTCTAGCCTTACTAGCCCCAAACTGTTCTAAGAGAGTAATTATTTTTATACTTTCCATTTACACTTTCAAGTACAAAAATAACATGACAAGCCCAAAACTACCCTCACTGTGAACAGAAACATGAATCAAGCAACTCTTTTTCAAGTGTTTTAAGAGATTAGACTCCTCATTAGAAGTTCCAGCCTAAAGCAAAGCAGGCTCACGCTGCCTGGGGTTGTAAAGAACCTCCACTTTACCCTTTCAGCTGCTCATTCAAGCCAGAGATCAGAATCTGATGCTTCTCCACATCTCGCATTTGCTGGGTGCGTAACTGGGTGAGTTGAGTTTGCAAACGTTCATTTTCAGTCTGCAACAAAACACCAACGAAGAGCCTTCATGAAGAAAAGGAGCATCCACACAGCTTTGCTGGCTTTTAAAACACAGTACAAATCTCCTACTCTAGTCAGATCCACCGCACCAAATCAAAATTAAAACCACCAAAAAAAAGAAAAACAAAATAAAAAAGTAGTTCAACAGCAACCAAAACCAAACCACATCCAGAACCAACAGCAAACAGGACAAACATGGCAAACTTGTCACCAGTCATGACAATAAGGTGGCATTTTGGAGGAGGCAGAACACACCTGCACCGCCCTCAATAGCTGCCCTTCTTCCTCTACACCAAATGTTACCTGTATTGAAAGGCTCTGTTACAAGACTCTCAAGGGATAATTAATCAATTTCATCTTATTAATTCTCTTCTATACATGTGCAACTTAACAGATACAGAACTGTGAGTAATGCACCAGAAGTCAGAGTAGTTGTCATCCAGCAAAAACAAGGTTCACAAATTATCGTTGTAATTTGTCACTCAGGCAATATTAAAAATAAGCTTTCCTTGGAAAAGAACTTTACCTCGTAGGGTCTTCACTAAATAATTCTAATTAATATCTGGGGTTTAGATCAGGCATATATAAACATTACATCATTGATTATTTTTCCATACACAGTTTCCTTTCTATAAATGTGCTGATATATATATTGATATATAAAATATTAAATACACACACAGAAAAGAAACGCGAGGGATATAAAAAGAGGGAGACTTATGCCAGTCGTAACAAAATCTAATTCTGGACTTTCTGGCAAAGCTCTCCAAGAAGAATAATGAAAGTCATGTTTGTCTTTTACTATATTTCTAAAACAAATTGAAAAAGCTTAATCCTAAATACGTTTCTCCATGTGCTGAACAAAAGCAACAGGTTTCAACTTCAGAGCACGATACAGTAAGTGTACACTCTTTACCAACATAATTAGGAGTATAAATTAGGCTTTAGCCATTTTCTGTTGGCTGCAAATTGATGTTTTTGACTTATTGTAGGCTATGATTGTAAGAACATAAACTGGGAGTAGAATTGTTCTCTTGCATCATCAGGTTAACGCCACTCCAAAGCTCACCTGAAGAGCCTCCATTCTACCTTGAAGCTGAAATCTGTCTTCCAAATCCTGACAACGCTCTTCCAGAAAGAGAATTTGTTCCTGCAGCTGATTCCTTTCCAATTCCAACTCTTCAACCACACTCCGTAAACCTACTCGAGTCCAAGAAGAAAAATTATTTCAAGAAAAGTCAACTAATATTGCTCAAGCCCAGAAAGGGTTTCAGCTTCTGACTCATGATTCTCACCAGCACTGGACACACCCAGATCTCACCCATTTCTAGTGGAAATACCTGAGGCCCTGCATTCCCAAAATTTAGATGGCAAAAGTACCCTTAACTACTGAAAAACCAAAAGAGTTGCAGAGCTCAAGAACTCAGAGAACTTGGCAGGAATACTCTGATCATATTGAGACACAACTATTGCGGCTTAATCAATAGTGTGGCTCATGCTACTTTAACCACAAGATAATCAGGTACTTTGCAGGGTCAGATCTTAAGTAACTTAATAAACTGCTGTGTATCAAAATTTGCAAGTGAGTCCATCCATTTCATCTTAACAATAAAATCTATTTGCAACCTTTACCACTGCTATAAAAACATCAGCATTACAAACTAAGAACTGTGTTTTTAAACTAAAAGCAAACAGCAATGGGATGCAATTCTGGTTTGCAACAGAAGTGTGATATAAACTGGGAACACGTTCACAGCAACAAGACTCAACTGAAAAGAACACATGACCTTGCCACAGAGGAGATTTGATGGGCACCATGGCTCATCCCATCCCAGGGTC
Organism: Acropternis orthonyx; assembly: GCA_035583155.1. NCBI lineage: Eukaryota > Metazoa > Chordata > Aves > Passeriformes > Rhinocryptidae > Acropternis > Acropternis orthonyx. Next base: position 8,407,354 of record JAWWEU010000158.1, read on the forward strand.
ATGTCCACAGCCATATCCATCCTCCTGACCCAGAACTAGGCAGTTCATCCAGCACGCACATGCTTGGAAATGAAAAGGGGCAAACACAAGCCAAAAAACTTCAACAAAGATTAGAATACACCACAAATGGGCTGTTAGTTGAATTTGAAAACAAAAGTGACACGACCTACAGATGCTGTGTGCATGCCTTAATAAACTGTCTAGTCGCTGTCACACCTGCATTAGGGGCAGTGCACTCTGGCCACCAACCTCCCATGTTTTCTCCTTCAGCTGAGTCAGTGCTATCCAAGGTGACATTCAGCTCCTGAAAGCATTGCTTGCCATCGAAGTTGTATTCTTCCTACACACAAAACAGGAGGATGAAGTGGAAATTAAAGAAGAAAGGCAGCAAGGGTAAAATAGTCCTGTTACTAAAGGCATAGTTTCAATTACAAGGCCTAAAATTCAGCACGTGATTCAGGTGCCTAAATGCAAATGTATGGGATTGCTGTGGACACTGGAGTATCCTGCCCAGCTTCCAGCTTTTACTGCCAGAAAAGCCAAGTCTCACACAGGTTTTATAAGGTATCTGCCAGCCTTTAAAAACACCCTCAGTCATCTGAGAGGCTAATGGAAAGCATGTTTGGTTATCTTAATTGGTCCCCTGATTTCTACAGTTATTAGAGTTCTCTGAATATTAGAGTTAACTAAACACAGTCTTCCAATGGTTTGTTGATGTGACAATGCCATCCTAATTCTTACAAAAGGTATCATTTTTTTGTGCAAGCTGCAGCACAAACTACCTGGAAGTCCCCCTGACAGTGACAGATACTAGCTATTTAATAAAGCTCCACCAACATATTAGTACTGATTTTCTCCAAACCAGATGGCCTTAATACCTGAGGCATGCACACAGCTTCAGGCGCTGGAATGATTCCTGGGAAGCTTAGTATTTCTTAGGGTAAAATTAAGCAGGAATAGAGGTGTGATGCCATTGCAATTCTCACCTTCTGACTACAGACAGTATCATGATGTTTACCAAGGTTTTCAGCTCCATAACTACTCTATGTTCTTAAGCCTTTAATATTTTCAAGTCTAAAAGCATCACTCTCCATACTTTTATGAACATACAGGTAAAGATAAACTCTTGATTCTTCTCACCCACCTGAAGCTTCCTGCTGGTCTGGCTGCCCTTCCTCCGTGGCTGCTGCAGCCTGCCCATTCCTTGAGCTGTGGCCAGTTCCTCCTCCAGCTCCTGCTGCCCTGAGACCATGGCTGGATCGGAGCAGCCAGGAAAGAACCAGTCATCCTCAATCAGTTTTGTGCCACAGGAAAGCATTTACATTTATATCAGACACTACTACATGAAGAGAGACCAGGGACAGGGTGAAGTCCCTATGAGTGACTGACAGGAACAAGATTAAAGGTTAAAATCCACTGTGTCCACTTTGTGATTTCCCTCCAGCACAAAGAGAGCACAAAGGCTGAGGATCTCGCTAAAGAAGCAAACTGAAGTCTAACTTCACTTCTTCACCAGCTCTAAATGAAGACTTCACAAAGGAGAGTGGAAAGGGGGAAGTTATACCAATACAAAAAAAATTCCAATGCCAAATTCCATCTCCATTCAATTTACCAGGTTAAAATACACCCAATTTGAGTGCTAAAAACCACAGCTTTTTCAGCTGGTGACTTTATAATCTGAGCAATCACACTGATTTTTACAGAAATTACATGTGTCCTATTCATCTTGGATTTAGGACAAGCTATAAAGCCAGATAATTGGAGGGAATCACAAGCACATGTTACTCTACAAACTGGTGTCCAACCACCTATCACTAATTAGTAACATCATTCATTTAAGACAGAAACAGAATCACTGGTAAATAAACACACTGAATAAACTGAGAATATGAAATCTTAGGTGTGCATCCTGCTCATTGTTAGAAATTATTTGTCACTTAAAGTGCATTCCCATCTGTTTTGTGACACAACAAAACACATTTGGGGGAACAGGTTAGGAAATGGACATTTCATGCAAAGCAGACAGAACATAACAGGCAGGGAAAGGAAGGGAAAGCAAATGTGGCTCCATACTTCAAATGAAAGTGAAATTCATTAGTTAATTACAAGTTTGGCTTGGAGTTTAACCACATCAATCCACAGTTGTGCTCACAGCATGCAAAATCCAGAGAACTTATGCTGAGGCATCTCGGAAACTATTTGGAGATTCAGCCCTCCTGGGAATACTCTGCTTTCAATGTAGTTGGCCAAGGATCACTTACACCACAGATTTCATCCCCACACAATTCCCTAACACCTGCAAGGTTTAAATTCTTCCTGTAATATTTCAAAATTCCACACCTAATGTGTTGTCAGAAAAGATTGGTGGAAGAAAGTTACGGAAAAAAAATTAGTGATCCTTTTAAAGTGTTGTTGATAAATTGGATTATACTTCTGATTTCAATTACACTTTGGCTTCTCACACTGTTCATTTATCAGCATTTGTTTTACACATCTTTGTTTATTTTCTAGGATCTACAGTTCTTTTTATCATTATATACACTTTGTCAAAGCTGTAAAAATAAGTGCCAGATTTTGAGCACAGGCCTTAAAATCTCTGTTTACAAGTGCTGCTGTGGAAGGGTTCAAGGAATAAACACTATTCCAGATAATAATTTAACCCCTTCTTTGACACTGTCACTTAGGAACCCAAAATATTCAGGCTCCTAAGCATTTGATACCCAAAAAAAAAAGACAAAATTACTATTGTTACATGAAAAATGAAAGGCTAGAAATCAAAGCTTTAGAATGATTTAGAACACTGAGACAAGCGTTAAAACACTTCCAGTTAAACTGAGCATTGCTTTAACAACAATTAGTAAGTAAACACATTTTCTAGTATTTTACGGAAGCTTAGGGAGCTTTTCATTTACAATGGTATAAAAGAACCTGGAAAACTTCCCACAGCACCTTTTTCCAGGTACATTCTGCATTTAAACTAAGTAGTTATGTGTCTGTATTTTCTATACCCACGCTCAATATCACAATCTTCAGTGACTTGCAGAGGAAACAAGCCCCAGTTTATAAATGTTTATAACAGGTTGTGCAGCTCCCCACATATTCACCCCAAAAGAGACAACTGTCATATATGGCAATTTGTCAGTGGGATGAGCAGTGAGGTGACACATTGCTTAAATTATTGGTAACTGATACTAATGCACCCCAAGTTCTGCAGGTCATGGGATGGAAGGGAATTGTGTGGAGTCCTTTTAAATATTACTGGATTTCAAGTGCCACTAAAAACATTGAAGTGATTTTCATTCTTAGTCACAACCACTTGTGGCGAGCCAAGAACTGTGACATGGATAATCATAAATATGGAGTCAGCTGTTCCCCCAAAGGGAAGTGGAGATGATTTGGTTAATCCAAAGGAAGAAACAAGTACTGCAAAGTAGGAGAAACTCCAGGTGAAATCCAGCACTTGTTACAGGCGTTGCTAAGAACCACACACCATCAATGGCAGATTCTATAAGGCACTGCTGGCGATTTTCTCCAGGAAGAGCAACATAAAGAAGAAATCAGCAGCAGTGCATTACACCTGCCATTGCTGCAGGAACCTGCATGCACAAAACTGATGGGAAACTGTTGGCCCTGGCTGCCCAAATCGCAGCGGAGGGAAGGAGTGGAGGGGGAAAGGGCGCCGAGGGCTCACCAGGAACGGCAGGAACAAAAGAAACACAAAGGTCATGCTCATCCCAAGTGGAAAAAAATGCAAAACTCGACCTGGACTGAGGCAGAGGAAATTTTACAACTGTTATTAATGCTGCATGTGGCTCTGGAGGCACCACAGGCAACAGGCAGATTTAATAAAGTGAGATTATCCTTTCAATCCCAAAGCATTATGTGAGAGAATCCCTCAAAAAGAAGAGTCGTGATGCTGAAAACATTTCTGTGCTTATACCCTGAACTTCAATTATTTTCCATTTCCATGATCAATTTGCAATTAAAAAGAGAAGGCTCAAATTAAGTAACTGGAGTAATTATGACGGTAGGCCCTGTGCATTAAAATCTGTCATTAATCCCCACACAGTGAACTCAGAGGACCAAAATTATAATAGAGTACCAGATGGCATGGGAAAAGCAGTAAAAACTAACTGAAATTTAACCAGACTTTTTTAAGTTTTAATAGAAGCTGCTTAATTAATAATGTAGCAAACTGTAACCGCTGACATTACTTGGAATGTTATTTTCTGTAGGTAATTTAATATTTTTAACTAGCTCCAAGCCACAGCCAGTTAAAATGAGCCAGCTGGCCTGTACAAGGGACACTTTACTAATAGATTACTGAATATTCCAAATATAATTAAGAAGGAGTTTCTTAAAGAGAAACTCCACCTCAAGCACAGGTTGCTAAAGCACCACCTTCATTCATCAGATCAAGCCAACACCACAGTGCCCCACACCTTCACCAGCTGTTCTAGACAGGCAGCTTCAATATTTCCATAGGAAGCTTTTTATTAAAGGGGTTTCTTTATAATTATCATTTATCTTATTTATTATCTTATGCAGACAATAAGCTTTTGAAGTCAGTTCAAGGAGTCTTACAGAGCAGCAGCTCGGATGGCAAACAGAACAAGAACATTACTCGTAAAAATGACGCAAAAAAAGATGAGTGTATGAAAAACAAATTCAAGGAAGCAAGAAAAAGCAGAAATTCCAAATTTAAGCAACTTCACTCACTATACAAATTACACAACTACAGAAATGAGTTGTGTGGTGGTGTGCCATCCATTCAGTCTGAAGCACAGCAGACACACACAGAGATATATATAAAAAAAATTACTATTATTGTACTGTAAATGAAACAATTCACCTTCTCTCTCCTCCTCAATCTGAGCCATCCTCAAGGCCATGGCAGATTTCTCTTCTCTGACTTGATCACGGGACTCCTCTGACTCTGGGACACTCTCCTGCCATTCCAAGAGATGACTCTGCAATTCATCCACACTCCCTGATTCACTGGCCTAAGGAGAGAAATTGTGCCTTAAAATACATTTACCAAACCCCACTGCCAATGTGAGAAACATTCTGAGTTGGCAAACCATTCTAACGCACCACTTGGCAAGAATAAAAACCTATGAAAGTGGTAACTGCTATCACAGATCACATGAAAAACGAGCCCCACAACTCCATGAAATATCAAAAACATTTTGCCTACAAAATAACAGCCACATTTTGATGACTCATGTTAAACACAACTAAATAAACAGTAACCTGCTTGGGAAAAATGTCATTTAAAGTACATGGCACAGGAGGTAGAAATTAATCTTTTTAAGTCATTCAAAAGCTGTCATCTTGTTACCCAACTGAACAGCTACTAACACTGACAGTCCCATCTATCACTAAATTAATCCTCAGCTCCAAAATCCAGATGCCACTTTTCAAAGTCTAATTAGCACCATTAATCAGTAACTCATAGAAATCAATCTGCAAGTTCACCTGGGAAGCTGCTCTTTTTGTAACCTGGTCAAGATCAGCCTGCAGCTTCCTTTGCTGCTCTTCATAGACCTCCAGCTTTTTCAGCAGCTCCTCTGCAAAAACATAACAAATTTGGTTCATTAGGACACACAACTAACAGGAAGATGAGTAAAAATTGAATACTCAAAATCAAAGTTCAGAGCACATGCAATATTAATGACAGAGCCCCACTTTAAACTACCTGAGGTTTTCAGCTAAAATTCCCTCTCAAATCCTGAATAATGTCTTAGATTACCTGCAATTCACAGCTCTCAAAAGTTTATTGTATGCATGCTGATAAATATTCCAGGTATATTTGGTCTCATTTTTCCTCCTAAAATGCCTCTTCCTGAAAAGTTTACACCTCTTCTACCTAAGCCTAAGTACACCAAGAATTATGCACAGGTAGATTTACGGAAGCAAAAGCTCAGCTGGAACTCTGACTTAAACACTCTGTTGTTTAAATTTGCACAAAATTACCTCAGAAACTCTTTAAAAAAAAAACAGACATGCTTTGAAAATTAAAAACTTCATTTGCCTCTTTACTTTAGATCATCTGCAAAAGAAAAAGATCTTCTCTTACCATTGTGAGTTCTGATTTCATACAAGGTTTGCAGTTTTGACTGTAGCTCTTCATTTTCAACTTCCAGCTCTGAGACACGATGGTTTAAGGCAGATACATCATTGTTCTTTGAGGAAAACTACAAGGAAAAACAGTTGTGGGGTTTTCAACTTCAGCAAAAACACAGCAAAGTCAATGCAACCTTTTTTTTATCTTATTTTTCAGTAAAATTTAGAGTAGCTGTTTTTCTAATATTTAAAATGCACTGAAGTAGCTCATCTCTAGTAAGTTTACTCCTGAGTGCTGTTAAATACCAGCTTGTACTACTTTTGTTTAAACTTCATATTGTATCACCATTTTTTGTCCATTTTTTGCCATTAATTCACATACAAAGGTAGTTTGAGTAGATTATTTTAATGCTCTATTTATCCCATATTTCACTCTTTTCTAATCAAAACTATCAGCACAGTAGTTTAAAAAAGACACAGAGTATTAAACAAAGTTACACATACATTTTTCAGTTCATCCTCCAGCTGTTTGATTCTTGATTTAGACCAGGCCTTCATTTTCAGAAACTTGGCTTCAGATTTGCTGGCCTCTTCTGTTTTCAATTTCACTTGTACTAAGAACCAAGCAGCAAAAATGATTTAAAACTGCAGGAAGGCTATTAATACAAGCCCTGTATTAATTCCTTTAGCAACTGGAACTTCTATACTTCCAGAATAAAATGCCATTTACAGAAACACGTAACAATTAGAAGGGTAGTGAGAAATGTATAGTTCATGAGATTATCTTGGTGATCCTCCAGCCCTCATTATCATAGCACTTGACGATAGATACTTTAATGGGGTGGCAATAATATTCCACTAAATTGAAGGTAGTCCTGCTTGCAACAGGCATGAAAGTGGCCTACAACCCACAACAGCCTGGGGCAGAGAAACCCTTCCCACATGACAACTGCTTAAACACGATACCTTCCAAATCTTCCATCTTCTCTTTGGTTGCAGACTCCACATCTCTAACTGAGTTACTCTGTCCACTCCCACTCAACTCTGCCACTTGTTTCTGAAGCTGAACCAGGGCCTGATCCTTCTCTTGCAGCTCAGTTTCGTGTTTCTCTTGAATTTCGTGCAGTTCAGCATCATATTTCTCCTTCACTTTGGTCATTTCAAGCTCATGTTTCTCCATCATGTCCTTCAGCTGGGCTCTCATTACGTGTTTCTCAGCATCCAGCTTAGACTGGAGGTTTTCTTTTTCAGACAAGAGACGTTTCAGGTTTTCATTAATCTCCTGGTGCAAAAAAAAAAAACCACAACACACAAAAACATTTATATTTAAATGCAAAGTATTTTTACTACTACTGCCAAACATTATATCTGTATTGCTACATACATTACAACCAGAAATCAGGGCTACTGTTGGTAACTTGGCTCTACTACAAAAGTTACCCAGGTCTAACTTTCAAAAAAATTCATCTAAATGGCATCATTATTTAAATGCAAGTCTCTCCCATAGGTGAAAATGGAATAAAAAAGAATGTTTAGTTCTCTGGAATATTAAGAAAAAACAGAAGAAAGCTAAACTGCTGGACCTGGCACCACAGACAGTGCCACAAGCTGAGAGACCACAACAGCCTCTTTCCACACTGTTGAACTGAAGCAGCATCACTGAGAGGTTAAAATCAGAGATCATGGCAGGTGCTTAAACACAAAGAGCCTTGACTGGGTATTTATTTTGCAATCAGTAGAAATGCAGCAAAAGGAAAGGCACAAAACACCCTCTTTGGGGAGGAAAAAAGGCTTAGTTTTGGGGCTCACTGCAGTGTGTAACTAGAGAAGCTGAAAACCTTGGCCAGCAAAGGCTTCCCTACAAGGCAAGCTCCCAAAATGAATCAAGACAAACTCAGAGCTGACATTTTTATATTTTATGGACTTTACCTCCCCTTTAAGTTAATTTCCTAACTGGAATTAATATTTATTTGCACAACTATAGTTGCATTGTTAGGAAATAGTCCAAGCCTCCCAGAGAACTGCCTAAACTAATTTTCCATGTAGAACCAAACAGCTCTTTTAACTTGTAAATGACCTGATGAGTTTAGTTGTGCATTTATTTATGCTGTTTCTTACCTTCAGTTGCTGGTCTTTGGCATCCAGTTCCTTTTGCAAGACATCTATCACCTGAGTCCTTCCCAGCATGACTTCCTCCTTTTCATGGAGCTTCCGTTTCAAGGCCTTTAGTAGCTAGGAAAAAAACATAAAATAAAAAAATTAAATAATCAAGCAATCTCTAAAGGAGTTCAAACTTGCAGAAGAGAGTGAAAAATATTTATTTTCCCAACCAGACATCTGAACTGTGCCACACTTTAGTAATCCTGATTCCAAATTCCAGCTACTGAGCTTCCAAAGCAACAAACCTGTTCTAGGTCAGCACTTGCATCAGATTTAGCAGCTAATCTGAAGAGCTCCTGCTCATGCTTTTCTCTCTGTGCTTCCAATTCCTTTTCCTTTTCCTGGATGATATTTTGAAACACACGTACCTAAAACCACAAAGAAAGTAAACATGAAACCAGCCCACAAAGGTTTGAGTAAACGTATAAAAGTAAATTTTTGTAAGTACTTTTTATATGTAAAAGTAAACTGGACTGTCTTTACTGAAGGTACTGCAAGATAATAGATTCCATCTTAAGTCTAAAATTTGCTTCCTGTTAACAGTAAATAGACTAATTAGTCTATTATGATGTTCATTTCTAGCAACTTTCTATCAATTAAGCCCAAATGGCAGCTTGGAAACTGAGCTGTCTCCTCCTCAAAAACCTGTATCCTTGTCCAAGGTGGTGTTTAGCTCTCTTGCCATTTTTGTAAGAACTGGCTCCAACTTTTGGAATCCTGCTAATGACATTTTGAATAAATTCACTTATGTCCTACTCTGATTTATATCTGAGTGACAACAATGTGCTGCCCAAATTGGCTTTTACAGTCTCAACTGTTTGTCTTTTCCTTTCTCTCCTGGATCCAAACTAATTCCCTTGTGTGTTGTTGAACAGGTGTGGGCTGTTCAGGATGACAGGGAACAGTTTTGTTACACATAAAATAAACTCAGGCATCAAGTGATGTGGGAAACACTGAGATTAATAATTTCTTTTGTGGCAGAACTCAAATGATGAGAAAACACACACAATCACATTAAAATCTGAGCTTTTGCTTCCAAAGGAGGTGGAAGAGCCTGGTAATATCAAGGAGTGGGTAATGTGCTGCCTAGCTCCACTTTCTTTTTGTTTTTAAGTATTATTTAACAATTTCATCTGAATATCATATACATCAGCACTCAAAAATCATCCAAAATGAGAAATACCATTTCCTAAACAGCCAAGACACAATTTCTTTCACACACACATGCACACACAGAAATTAATACTTTTACAGTATGTTTGTTTACATTTTCCATGTAAGTGGCTTCTTTTCCTTGGAAACGCTCTCTCTCCTTGCTTTGAAGATTTCTAAGGCTCTCAATCTGTTCCTGGAACAAGCTACATTTTTCTTCACTGTCTCCAACCTTCTTAGTAAGGCTCTGAACCAGAATCTCCATGCTCTGCAGTGATGACTCCTTAGCTGCCAGCTGATTCTTCACAATGCAAACCAGAAGACAATCAGAAAATGGACCCAGAACAAAAAGACACAGCAACCATGAACTCTTTCAACATTAAACTCAAAATTCAACTTTGGTTTTAACTGGATCGAGACCTGTCAGCAGATTCTGAAGTTGTCACTAACTGGTGTAAGTGGTAATGACAAAATAAGTAAATACATTTAAATGAAAATAAATATACCTGAAAATATCAGGAAATACAAATGAAAATAATCAGTGAAGACTTTTTAGTCACATGAAATAACTGCAGAAAATTTGTGGCTCAGAGAGACATCAGAACTTGCTGATGCCTCCAAACCTTTGTGAAGAGTTGAATATCTGCGGTGCTGAAATACCTTCAGCTCTGCACTGGGCAGGGGTATTTCCTGGGCTGCCCCACTGGATGCACAGGCCATCTGCAAGTCCATGATGTAAGCATCCCTTTCAGCCAGCCTCCTCTCCTTCTCTGCCAGCATGGAGTCCATCTCAGCCCCACGGCAGTGCTGGGCCTCCAGCTCCACGCTCTGCAAGAGAGAGCACAGCACTGCTTGAGAGCTCTGCTTCCATCTACAGCACACAGGGACGGACTGCACTTACTGCCTCACTGCCTGTATCAGGGAACTCAAAAAATGACAGCCAGAGGTGTAACCGGTTACATTTAAGAGTAATCTTTCCTTACTGACCCTTTCTGCCTGCAGCATTCCCGTTCCTGCCGCCTTCCCCAGAGAAGAGTCATGTCCACAAGGATATGTGAAATCAGCCCTTGCTCACATTTCTTCCTGTTATGACTTATTTTTGCAACAAGAAAAATTGAAGCAGACCAGTATTTTTGTACAAAACACAAGATTTAAGCATAACATTCACCACAAAGGTCATCTTCCTGTATCCTAGTCCCTTAATTCAGGATTCACTGCTCACTGAAGACAGAATTCCCACTGCATTTGCTCAGGGAAGTTCTCACATATAAACTCCTCTACTCAACAGAAAACTCTCAGAATATCTGTTTAGTAGCACAGAATTAAATATGTATTTAAATAAATCTATTCAAACATAATCCTAGATCACAAATGTGAAAAGCCACATACTTGACATGGTATAAAACCCCACCTTTTTTTGTAACTCCTCATTTTTCTGGCTGATCTGGGACTCCAGTTCTTCAATTCTCCTTCTCAGCACTAGTATCTTCCCACGATTTGCTGCAGCATTTTCCTGGTCACCATCTTTTGATGCCTGGAAAAAAAAAAAAAGAGAAGTTTGCATTCCATTAATAGGTAAAACCTGGCTGCATTCCACCAACAGGTAACACCTGGCAGCACATCTATCTAACAGGTAATAGTAGTGGGATAAAGTGGGCTTCCCTCATAGTTTGTGTTTCAGTGCTCTTACATAGTACAGATTCCATGGAGAAGGTGGACAAACCAGGCACTCAGTTTGTATTAAGCTTGTGAAAGCCTTTGGATTTAAATTATTAATGACAATTATTGCTGAGTAACTTCCATAGGTGTAACTGCTGGGTCAGAGAAATTATTATTATAATATTATTAAGTGCAATTGCTAAGCATGTTTTATTAGTAAAATAGACCAGAAGCATAAATAATTGTACTGCATGTTTTTGAGGACAGTTAGGGACTGCAAACTGAATGTTACTGTTCCCTTCCAGCACCCCTTTAAAAAACAAATGCCCTAAAAACACTAAAGGCTCACTAAAGTTATTTTAGAAGCTGTATGAGGTCCAAATATGCTATTCTGAAGAGCCAGAATTCTACTTGCACAACTGTGCTGCTACAAACAGATCTCTGTTAACAGTAAACCACCTGTCACTTACATGAGACATTCCAACACTTCATTTACATTTTGCTACCCAGGAGAGTTTTCCATTTCCTAGAGAGTAAAGTTTGGGTTTCACTTCCTCTCAAATCTTTTCTTCCTGATTAACTGGTGTTATAACTCTGAGCTGCTAATATGAGGAAGATCAGAGAGAAGATTTTTTTTACTGTAAGAATTTGAAAGGATTTCTATTGAAAAGTAAAAGAATTAAATATAAACACAGATGAATTGACAGAACCCTGATCCTAATGTGAACTCTGGTTCCACATTGAGTTCAGCATGGAAAACTGCCCACAGGCTCCCAGAAATGACACCTGCTTTAAAACATGAGGACACTCACCTTTTTGGGTTCTGCTTTTGCCTCTGAGCCTCCTGCCACTGGTAACTGCTTCTTCAGTTCTTCCAGCTGAGAGGTTAATGATGCAACCTTGGCTTTGTTCTGCAGCTTCAGCTTGGAAAGTCTGGCATCAGCAGATTCCTTCTCCTCCTACAAACATCAAAGTCATGCAGGACTAAATTAGCTGCATGGACAACGGCTTCCTTCAGTGCTTTCATTAAACAAAAAAAGGGGGGGGGGGGGGGCCAAAGCGGGGGTGCGGA
>JAWWEU010000158.1:8424008-8468526 GCA_035583155.1 Acropternis orthonyx
TGGATGGATGGATGGATGGATGGATGGATGGATGGATGGATGGATGGATGGATGGATGGATGGATGGATGGATGTGTTGCGTGAACCAGGGGGTGGCCCAGGTGGGAAAAATACAGCCAGAAGATAATAGGCTGATAATAAAAAGACTGAAAATGTGGACTGATCATCATGAGAAGAGAGAAACTGATAACCAGCAGAATATAGAATGTTAATTAATGGAGAGAACCACATACACCACCAAACACTAATTCCTTTGTTTGCTGAAAGGCATAAACAGTTAAAAATTTTGATGACTGATGCACATGTTTTGTTGGGTGATCCCCTTGTACCTCAACATAAAGTAATGTCACCATTTCTTCCCAGCACCTGCTCCAAAACCTCCCTCCTTCAGCTTAAAGCCATTATTCCAAAGCAAAGTCCTTCTTTGCAGGCTGGACTCTCCTTTAGTTTGTTACACAACGCCAAAGTGTCCAGGAAAATTCCACCACCTCATTACATTGCAATGTAAAATGTGAATTTTATATATATATATATACATATAATATATATAAAGAAAGCTCAAACACTTTCATACTAGCAAAGCTGGTTGCTGCATAGTTAGGAAAGGGAATTTTCATAACAACAGTTCTACTGGTCCAGCTTTCAGGGAGAGGAATGGATTGGAAATCCTCCCTCTGAGCAGGAAAAGGCAAACCACCCCCAGCTTTCTGTGGGGCAGAATATCCTCACAAGCACAAAAAGAAGCTGTGCCCCATATCTGACAGCAGCAGCAGCTTTTGTATTTTGCCTTCAGTAATCTTTTAGATAGGAGTTTTATTCGTGTGCAAACGGCAGGTTTCTAGCAGGATCTGGCACTGGACTCTGGGCTACAGCCCCAGCACTCCCCAGACAAGCATCATTTCATCCTACAGTCCCCAGAACAGAGGACAAAGCTTCATTTACAGGAGCCCACCACACTGCCATGACTGGGAGCAGGGAGGAAGAAACCCATCACACTTTAGAGGGAATTAAGTTTCAATATGTGGTTGTCATTTTAATCCCTTTATTCTTTTCCTGGTGCAACCTTCATTTATCTGGGATGCAACTTAAGTGATTGCACTGAGCATGTTCTAACCCAAGCCTGGACCACTTAGTGACACATCAGCTGATGCTGATGGATGTCTGAAGTCCCCTGGAAGGCTTTGGCATCTCTGGAAATAGGAATATGAGCATGGAAGGAACTCCCACATCGCGGGCTTGAATGGGGCATAGGGCCCTCCTTGGAGAATCACCTGGAGAATAAGGGCTCTGGGAGAATCATAAGTGGGGGAATAAACACCTTGTTGCACTGCTGGGCTAGTGAGGGATTCAAAAATATTGTGCATTTTAATGAAACACGGAGGAAACTTGGATCCTTAAAAAGCAATGGAAAGTTTTGAGCCAATATTCTCATTATTGCACCAAGCTCCTCATGCATCCAGCAGAGCACAAGGCAGACAGTCATGTTTGCACTATTTCTTCAATTAATTTAGGCTTGCAGCAGCCTCCAAAACAAACTCCAAAGTGAATCTGACCACAGTATCCATTTATTCAATCCGTAACCTTTGTGATTTTATTCCCATCCTGCAGTATCTCCATCGCACCATCTTTTCCAAACCTGCCCCAAAAGAGCATCCCTGAATAGCTGAGGGAGGAGAAAACCGGAGTGTGTATGCTCCACTCTCATCTTTAGCCATCAAAATGGTGTAAGGGGCTGGTTTAAATTGTGATCAAGCAGCAAACCAACCCTGTGCAGTGAGGGGTGGTGAAGTTGTTGCTCCTGAACCACAGGAGTGTGCCATGAATAACTCAGACTCAGAATGGGGCTGCGATCTGGATTCAGGAGCATTTAAATCAGTGCAAGACTCCCAGTCACTGGAATAGAACCAACCTTGCATCACATGCAGAGATTTTGGTAACCAGGAGGCAAACTTTGCTCCAAATACTGTTTTGCTTTTTTCAATTCATTCCACTGTAGAGAAAGAAACCAAAAGCATTTCTAAGCTTGCCCTTTTCCAGGCTCCAGAACAGTTTTCCCTGTGCAGCGACTTGTCATACTGTAATGGTCAACACAGAGTAAAACCCCATAAATATAATATCATCTGCAGGCCTTGATTTTATCCCAATGTATAAATTATTCTTGGGAAGATGGGAGTGGAAATGACAACGTCCTTCTTCTGGGGATCCCACAACCAATTAGCCGCTCCCTTCTCCCTCTCTGAAACAGAATGGTGTTAGCACTGTCCTAGTTAGCGCAATATTAACACTGTGTTGAGTCCGAAAGCGCCTGTTCCTGCCTGAACAGAACGTGGGGATCTCACAGACAGTGCTCTCTTGGGTGTTCAGGCAGAGCCAAACTGCCCTGCCCTGGTGCCAGCCCTGGGACTGCTTGTTCACCAGCGAGATCCAAGCCCCTCAGGGACACATTAAACTCCCTTCCAGCTGGAGGAACAGAGTTGTTATTAAAATACATTTAGTATTTCTATAACAGCAGTATCCAGATGCCCCAGTTAGTGCAACACCGAGTTACTTAATGTGCAGTTCTCTGGAACTCATTTATTATCTTAGCAGTTCCTCCTCCTTTTTTCTACAAAATAAATTTGCTTGCTGGTCAGCCTCCTCTTTCCTCTCACTCCAAAAAGCAGTGGGAGGAAATTGCTTGCTCTGCCTGCCTGCTTTCTCCCACTCATCTGCTCCCTTTCACAGTTTCCTGCATCCTGAAATAACAGGGAGACATCCCACCTTGTCTTTGTTGAGGGATGGTAAGATTAGAGTAGGACTTCACACAGGATGAAGCCAAATTCCTACCAACCAGGTATATCAGCCCCACATTCCTACCAGAACCATGAGGATTCCAAGCTCTCCATGCCCGAGGTTAAGTCAAACACAACTGGTTACAACCCTACAGAAGGCAGGATGAGGGCTTGAAGGAGGAATTAATGGTAAAGATAGGTCACAGGAATGAATTGCTGCTGCTGCCCCTTCCATTTGTTACCTCCTTCTTCTTGTTCCTACAGAACCTGTGTGTCCCCCCAGAAAAAGGGACTACTGGTTATGAGAGCAATGAATTTTGAGAAGCAGATGCAGGGATCATCTAATCACCTTTTGATTATTAGATTTGATGATTAGAGGGACATTAGTATAGAAATCATGTGTATTGGCATAAAAAGCACGCTCAGAGGTAAAACAGCTAAGGCTGAGCTTTCAGTCATGCCACTAATTCAGAACAGAGCAAACCATTTAGATAATTACAAAACAAGGCCAGACAACAGTGGCAAGTTAAGGAGCACTCAGTGCAGGGGGCAACAAACACCTCTGCACAGGGATACAGAAGGTCGCCCTGAATTTGTCTTGCATTATCCCGTGTCTTAAAAGTGTGGCACCACTGAGCCTGGCCTAAAGTTACCAGTGCCTGGGGTTCAAGGTCCATTTTGTGACACCCCCCAAGGATTGGGGCACCAGGACACGTGGGGGGCTGAGCCCCCTGGCAGAAGAGGACTCCTTCCTGCACCAAACTGTCTTGCTACCACCACTACATGGAATTCTAGATCAAATTTTAGGATTTCATCAAAGGTTTTAATGGCTCTGGTCACCCCTCCCTGAGGACTGTCCATCAAACCTGGATGTGGCATAGCCGCAGCAGCGGGAGAAGTGCCAAAATTCAAGGAGCAGCCACTGTTCCACACTCTGCAGGAGAGCTCAGCAGACACTGCAGGCTCAGAAAATGCAAACCTCACAAGAATTAAACAATGTTGTTGTTCACCTTTACAAAAAAAATTGGCCTTCTGGTGCTCAAAGCACAGGGACTCACTGCTCAAGCTGCTTCTAGAAGAGAAAGGAAGGAGAAACACGATAAATTAGACACAAAAAGTGTTGAAGGCTATAAAAAAAATTCAAAGTGATTCTTTGAACTATTATCAGACAGACAAAATACAGAGAGGCTCTTTGCACTTACTAAAAAAAAAAGAGTATTTTATACATGCACACCATGCAGCATTAAAACAAGTTTAAAAGTGCCACCTTCAAGAGAGATGTTGACAACATAGGAGAGAAAAAATGCTGCAGTCCAGGTGATTTAAGCCTAAGGGATCTATCAGTTTGTCCGACAAAAGGTACCTCTCTGCTACAAACCTTCCCCCAATTTATACTGAGTCAGTGCTTTCCTACTTTTTAATCCAAAATGAGCCTCAGTTTGGTTCACTGTGCAGAAATTACTGTCTTATAGTGTTTGTTTTTGCTAATCAGGTGGGAAATAATAAGGAAAGAGAGAAATCTACTTGCAACTTGCTGGGAGTCTCTGGATGGGAAACCTGGATGCACATCACATGGAAAGGACTGGAGTCATATCCATCTGTAAATACTGTGCCAATAAATCACCACACACTCACTCCACATGTTCCTTTTTGACATTTTTATTAATCAAAGACAGGATGACTTTCTTAGTTTGAGTGAGAGGACAGACCCCAGGATAGTTTCACAGCTGTGACAAGCTTGACCATAAGACACATTGCAGAACACACCACGGCTTTGGAGCAAAGCCCTCATCCTGACTGGGTGAACTGGTGTCACTGGGACCCTGCAGAGGCTCCTCAGGAAGAGGCTATTCCATTAGCAGCAACCACAACTCTGGGAGGGGCATGCCAGCAGCTCCAGAAGAGAAAAAGGAGGATCTGGCATCATACCTGCCCAGGAGGGTCCCCTGGTACCAGAAATCTGTCTCCACTCTTTCAGCTTCAGATCTCTTACACGTACAAACGGAGCAGGTTTTATTCATGCTATATAAATACACTTATACTGTGCATTGGCATTTACAGAGTTGCTTAAAAGTCAAAAAAATAAAGTTCTGCGAGATTTTAATACTCTTAGGTGGAAGCTTGAAAGGTTAACGTGTCACTGTTTTCCACAAAACCCAACCAGGTGGGAAAGTAAATTAGACGTGCCATTTCAATTCTTTAGTATTTTATGATCAGTTTTCAGTATACCAGTAAATACTCAGTGCAAAGCACATGCTCAGTTAAAATCCTAGGCATGGATAATGTATGAGAAAAATAAAAAAAGAAGCCAGCACATGTTGTCTACATGCTCATAGAGATATAAAAAAAAAAAAAAAAAAAGAAAAAGGGGAAAGTGTTCCTCACTTACAGCATTATTTTGGTTTTGGCTGAAGAAATGTAGATGCTTTCTCCCAAAATAACAGTACTTGACAAAGTTATATCATTGGCTTGTTAAAAAAAAAAGCTTGTGACAAGGAATCATCCGAAGAAAAACAAACCAAACCCCCCAGAAATGCCAATTGGTAATTACAGTTTATGGGCTGGTAAAAATGTGATGGTTTCCAACAGAGAAGCTGTAGTGTTCCTTCTCTCCCACATCACCCACTGGAGCTTGCCCAGGTTCTCCACATGGTAACACAACTTCATAACAAGTTCTCTTCCCCACGAATATGGGGACAGATAAAACCACCTCAGTAACTGGTAACAACACCCATCTCCTCCCCACAAGTGGAGACAGTGATTTAACAGACAGAACCTTTGGAAACAGAGTTTAAAATGGAAAGGTAATGCTTCTGTACACAGACACGAACTGAAGATGTGAGAAGTACAACATAGAAAAATAGTTAATGGTTTTGTGGAATTTCAGCTTGGAAGTACAGCACAGAAATCAGCATTATTACAGGAGCATCCATAACATGGCCATTACAGAGGCAACACTGAAGGCTGCTTTGTTAAGCCCAGGAACTGCCCCCTCATTGCACAGGTCGTGTTGGCAGCAGAAGAATTCAAAATTATCCAAATGGAAGAATTCAGCGATTTCATTCATGCTGCACTGGGATGCCTTCCAGCAGGAGAAAGTTCTCAATTTACCTATGGGAAAAAATGAAACAGATTAATACTGACAGCAATGGCATTTTTGGTACACAGAGAGAAGCACTGCCCAGTGTTGGAAGCATCAAACAGTGGAGAAAATGGAAAGCTCAGAGTGTGACATGGTGTAAGCACAGCAAGTGGATGGAGGTCTGGTGGTTTGTGTTGCCATGGCATCAGGGAGGAGCACGCAGGGAAGCAGAGGCTCTGTGGTCTCATCCTTTCACCTGGTACCCAGCAAGGTCCTGTACCCCTCCTGCCAAGAAATAACCCTCACAATGTGCCCACAAAGAGGGGAAGGTTTCACCATGGTCCCACCCACAGCACTCTGCACAACACGGGGGAATAAGGTGTAAAATGCACATAAAGTAACTGGGGGATGAGAATTACATATGAAAGTGCAGGGGCTGATGGATGG
The DNA here is from genome assembly GCA_035583155.1 of Acropternis orthonyx. Classification (NCBI taxonomy): domain Eukaryota; kingdom Metazoa; phylum Chordata; class Aves; order Passeriformes; family Rhinocryptidae; genus Acropternis; species Acropternis orthonyx. The sequence continues at coordinate 8,430,309 of JAWWEU010000158.1, forward strand.
GTTTGTCCTCCTCGCCCTCCCCAGAAGGGACACCTTTGGTAGGTCTGGCACCCTCAGCTATGCTGAGTGTTGATCTGGGATATTAAACCTGTGATTGCAACGGTTTTGAGCAACCTGCTCTAGCTGAGGATGGCCCTGCTCATTCCAGGGGTATTGCACTAGGTGACTGTAAAGGTTCCTTCCAACCCAAACCATTCTGTGAGTCCAGGAAGGGTCCTGCCCTTTCTCACTCTTTTCCCTGGACACCAGGGATCAAACCCTTTGTCCTCCATCTTCCCCCGCTTTAAGTACTCAACCCCTGACTCTTGACAGCCTACTGCAATAATCAGTGTAGGATGTGTGCTAGAAAGCCAAAAAAATTGGGCTCATGAACGTTTAGGCTCAAGGGAAACAGCAAAGAGAAAATTCCTTGGGATGGAGCAGCACAGAGCAGCATCCTGACCCAGCAGCATTGAAAGCTTCCTTCCCCCACCAAGCCATGAGCATCCCAGGACCAGAGCACTCCCACCCCATCCTTAATATCAGATCACATTCCGGAGTCACTTAATTGGGATTTAGCAACCACCACAGTAATTCTATGCCCTGGATATCCTTGACCATCCTCCTGAGACACAGATCACTTCACCCTCAGGAAAAGAGAGTTTATTTTAATAGCATCAATTCATAAATGACCAAGTCTTCATCTGCAGGTGCATTTTGTGGGCTACATGTCCTTCATCTGTTTTTAAAGCACAACCAATTCAGGGCAAAGGGTTTGTATTTTAAAGTCAGTGCTGTCTCCTACCTTTTTCCAGCTCCCTTGGTTGGGTTTTTGATTGTTTGTTTGTTTTTTAAATCTCGATATGCTTGTACCACTCTAAATCAGCGACCTAAATCATCATTACATTATCAGTTGCCTGGATATAAGCATGACCTTCAAAAGGATTTGCAGCCTTCTTTTGAGTGAGGCTTAGAAATGCATACTAAGGCCAGATTAGAGATGCACAGGTGATGGAAACCGATACAAGTGTGTTTATTTTAGGTCTGTGGGACCCATACATACCAAATTTCATCTGCAAGCAAGTATCTTCATTCATTAAGCAGGTGCTGTTTGTCCTGCACAAGGAAGGGCTGTTCTCGCAGTGGTAACATCTTAAGGTATAACCTAAGACAACAAGGGTTTGTCTTTACTGAATCATAAAGTACTGAGACAGCAGCAGCATTAAAAAGAAAAGAAAAAAACAAACAAAAAAACTCACCCCAAAAATAAACACTGTCTGTCTGCATCTCACTGTCACAAAAGACATGCCTGGTTATTAAACTCAAGCTAAAATTATTAAACTCAAGACTTCAGCTAAAATTGAGCTTCTGCCACTTTTATAAATTGAGGCTGGCAATTTTGAAAGGCAGATTTTGAAGCAGGTATTTATGTCATTTTTAAAACCACTTACTGCTCTATGCCTGCAGAACAAGGTTTTAACTGCTGCCTTCTTTTATGTGCTCTCAAGGACTGCCTTTTCCAGGCAGGAGACGACAGGCTTTCACTTCCAGCAGAATTTCATTCTCTCCCATTTCCATTTCATCTCTCTCTCATGCTGCACACCAGTTTCCAACTCACACACCGGGAACCCGGTTTTCCAGCAGCAAAACACCACAGTCTGTTGCTGTTTTAAGCAGCATCACATCCTGCACTCGATTCTCTCTTCTGACCCAGGGCAAACAGCACAGAAACGGAGCTCTGCTTCAGTGGTTACTGTCATTCCCCAAAGTGACAATAAATAATCCAGGCTGTTTTTCTGCTCTGGCGTTTTTGCAGTGATTTTCTCCATCGCTGTCACAACATTACAGCAGGAAAAGTCCCACCCTTCTACTCACCAGAACCACAAAAAGCGACCAGAACAATGCAGGCTGTTAGCAGAGTGAAGTTCATCTTGCTCATGCTTCCTCCCAAGTTTGAAGGCATAAAGAGACAGTACACGTTTATGATATTTAAAAGCTACATGGAACCAGCAAAACACCCACTGAGGAACTGAGGTTTCAAGACTTCAGGACAGAACTGAAAACACTGGCCAGGAGAAAGAGGGAAAGACAAGAGAGAAAAATAACTGCGCTTTCCAAGAGAGGATTTTTATTCTGAGAACAGGATTTTTATTCTGAGAACTGACATTTGAGCCCTGACAGGCTCAAATGCGTCTCATTTCTCCTCTCTGATTACACCATTCAACAGGTCTCCCAATTTCTCACAGCTCCAAGTGCACCTAACAACAACAACAACAAAAAAGCCATTTAGGTCTCGAATTTTTTTTCTTTTACAGCAATTCCCCAGTAACCCTGGAGCCAGACTGTGCTCCTTTCTTCTCTCTCATGGGCTTGCAAGAGGTTTGGCTGCTCTGAAGGAGCTTTTGCCTGTCCTCTCCCAAAATTTCTCCCTCTCCCTGAGAGACTGCCACATTCAATAACCCAGCAAGTGCCTGCGGCAGCAGCTCAGGTCTCCATGACTGCTGCAATCCATAGGCAGCAGGGAGACGGGAAGGGCAGGCTTTGGTTTCAACGCAGGCAGCTCCAAAGCAGGAATTATTAAGCAGATTTCTGCACAGAACCTGAACTGCAATCACAGCTCCTACTGAAAAATCTCTGCTATTGCAGAGCAGCATATTCCGAGGCGGCATCAAGCAGACACAAGGGGAGAGGGGGACCATAACTGTGCTAGGAGGGCATGATTTTGTTTGTCTTCAAAGCCCAAGCAGGACTGAAAGTCCCAGAATATTACAGGTATTCAGGTAACAAGTTTTACATATGATAAAATCATCACATCACTGCTCTTGACTCTGTTAATTCTGCTGGAAGCTATTTCTACGTGCAGCCATAACCATGTTAGGATGGAGCTTTTCCCTCCCAGAAGGCTGGAAAGATGGTTTCATAGCAAAACAATATTTAAATGCTTCTCAATCTCAAGTGTAGTTGATTGTTCTACTGTTTAAAAAAAAAAATATCTCATACAACATCAACAAAACCCCCATCCAACAAAATAAAAAAATCCAACCAGAAAAAGGCCACTACCTTTTTCTCCCTGTTTATATGACCTACTGCAGTGCAGGAAAACCAAGAAAAGCATAACCATAATGTGCAGGATGAGTTGATTTTCTGGGGTAAACAACTTCTCAAAAGAAGCCTTTCAAGGCCACAGGCTCATCCCACAGTGACATGAATCTGCAGAAGTGCTGCTGGTCTGGTGGTTACAGCAAGATCCATTCTGGACAGCAAACAGAACCTCCCTGGAATCTCTCCAGCTTCCAGGAGTCCTCAGTCACCCAGTGTGACAACAGAGGAAAACAGTTTCACCTTTTAGCAAAACCAAGTCATGACCAGAATAAATATAAAGCAAATGAATAAAAATCATCAGAGCCAGTAGTAATTCAAGCAGTCAGTTTCTGTACTCCAGAATGACAGGGCGATTAAGACAACAGGAAAATTTTAGTTTAAAAAAAACCCAGAGAGACAGACAGTAATTCACGTCATGGCTTAAAAGAAATAAAGCAGAAAACATTTCCTAGACCGAATTTTCTAAATTGCTGTTTTAACTCAAACATTGCACCCACCTCAATGACAAGAAACAAGAACTGCAACGAAAGGCTCACTGCCTGGTTGTGAAACACAATTTCTCTGCAGTCCCACCTGGGATAGGGCAGGTGGACAAGACCTGCTGCTACTGACAGCATAAATCACAACTTAACGGTGGCAGAAAGGAGCAAGAGAAGGGGAACAGCACCACGAGCCCCATCCCTGTGGGGAACAGGGAATAGGAGCCCCATCCCTGCGGGGAACAGGGAATAGGAGCCCCATCCCTGCAGGGATCAGAGAACAGGACGAGAAGCCCCAACCCTCCAGGGATCTGAGAACAGGGGAACAGAAACACAAGCCCCATCCCTGCGGGGACCAGGGAACAGAACCAGGAGCCCCATCCCTGCGGGGATCAGAGAACAGCGGACAAGGACCATGAGCCCCATCCCTGCGGAGACGAGACCACAAACCCTATCCCTGCAGGGACCAGAGCACATGACCGGGAGCCCCAGCCCCGCGGGGACCAGAGAGCAGCACCACAAACGCCATCCGTGCGGGGACCAGAGCGCTGCGCAGCGTCCCAGGTCACCCCTTCCCGCACCCGTACACCCCGCAGGTCACTCCGGCTCCCTCCGCGGCTTTTTGGGGGTGCCCGCAGCGCCCCGACCCCGCAGCATCCCGAGCCCCACAGCACACCAGCCCGGCAGCATCCCCGCAGCTCCCTGGCCCCGCAGCAGCGCAGTGCGGTGCGGCCGCCGTGACTCAGGGCAGCGCGGGCACGGCAAACCCGCCAGCCATAAGCGCGCATCCCCACGCCAAACCTTCGCGGCTCCCGGGAAAAGCCTTCCTCTCTCCGCACACGCACAAACACACACACACCACACACGCTTCTCTCTCCGCTCCGGGGACCTGCGCGCTCCCCCCGCGGCTGCTCCTCGCAGGGATGCCGGGGCTCCGCCGGGGCTCCCCCGGGGGTGCCCCGATGCCCCCCTTCGATGCCTCCCCCGACGCCCCTCACCTTCCCCGGTGCCGCTGCCGCCCTTCCCCGCTCGCTCTGGGCACGGCCGGGCTGCAGCGATGCCCTCCGACCGTGCCGCCCCCGGGGCGGGGCGGGGCGAGGCGGGGCGGGGCGGAGGGTACCCGGGATGGGGAGGCAGGGGCATCCCAAGGGGCAAAAGGGTTTTGGGGATGCGGTTGCGGCCCTCCCGCGTGTTCCTGCTTGTGAGTTAACCCCTGGAATGGTGTGGGTTGGAAGGGAGTTTAAGGATCATCTCGTTCCTACCCCGGCACCTTCCACTAGCCCAGGTTGCTTCAAGCCCTGTCCAACCTGGCCTTGGACACTTCCAGGGATGGGACAGCCAAAGCTCCTCTGGGCAACCTGTGCCAGGGCCTGACCACCCTCACAGCCAGGAATTCCTTCCCGGTATATCCATCTAAACCCACCCTCTGCCAGTGGGAAGCCATTCCCCTTGTCCTGAAACTCCATGCCTTGTCCCAAGTCCCTCTCCAGCTCTCCTGGAGCCCCTTTAGACACTGGAAGGAACTCCGAGGTCCCCCCGGGGCCTTACCTTAATAGATTAAGGAAAACAGTGGAGAATTTTAGGACAGGCAAAGGAACAAACCAGGAATGGAACATGGCAGTTTCCTCCAGAGGCATCCCAATACAGAGCTAAACATTCACAACCTAGAAAAACACTGAAGAAGAGCAACAAAGTAGTTCAAGACACCAAAAGTGGGGGAATTTGTTTTATGAAGAGGCTTAGATCAATGCTATTTAGGAAAAAAAATTGAGTGCTGACGAGTATACTATGAAATGCCTGTAACTACCAGCTGAATTGAAAAAAGGAATCTTGGATTTATTTTTGTTACCACATCAAAACTGCCAATTTATTTGCTAAACCTAAAGCAAACCCTGAATCGCTTAGAACTTACATCAGATTCTGTTGATGTGGTAAGATGATTATCAGCTCAGCATACCATCTTGTAAGTGTCTAAAAGATTTAACCTCTGTTTAACTCCTAAATAAAACCAAAGGCATATAAGAGTAAGATGCTTGTGGGCTATTGGATGCAGTTTATTAAAGGAGAATCCACTCAATTAATATTTGATAGGAAAAAAATCCCTTATTAATTCACTTAAATGAGGGACTGGGAACAAAGAACTTCAGCCATAGCTGAACATGTACCTGTTTTCCCTTCCAAAAATCTGTCAACAGTCCCTTCAACAGAGCACACATTTATTTTTATCATCACAGATAAATGGTATTTCCAACTCCACCTGAATTTTTCAGCTTTGCTTAAATTCTGAGAAAATAAACAATTACAGGAGAAAAAAAACAGCACTGGAATAACTTGCACAGCAACTTTTGGTTGTTTGTTTTTGTTTGGTGTTTTTTTGACTGGCCAGCACACCACTTGTTTTTCTCTCATGTGATTCAGTCACAGCAAGGAAATCATGGCCAAAGGTCCTCTCCATTAAACCATTCAACCAGCAAAATCCTAGCAAAATGCTGAAGGAATCCTACAGAGCAATTAATAAAGACACTGTTGGTGTAGGCTCTTCCACAGGCAGAAGAAGAATGAAATTAGTTAGGTGTTTGTGTTGGATGTGCCAGGGTTAATAAGGAAGATTTTACCTTGCCAGGTGAAGTCCAAGCACCAGTATCAGAGTCAGGTCTGAGCCAGGAGAAGGTGGCAGGAGTCAGGCTGGACATGCAGGACAGCAGCTGCAGGGAAGGGCATTCCCGTATTATGTGTCACAGTCTGATCACAGATCTCGGATTACAGTGACCACAGGAAGAATTTGGCACCTGCCCCAAACCTGCAGGATCTCGACTCAATTCTCTGCTGCTGCTTAGTGAGGATTCTGGCAGCCTGGCAGTGCTGGGGAACATCACTGACTCCTTGTTTTCAATGGCCTTGGCTATTTTGTTTTTCAGTTCACATTGATCCTGGGATTCTGTGAGTCACACCACACCTCTCTGGCATCACCTTCAGTTCTGGGTGGGGTGAGGAAGTGCAGCTACAGCGCTTTTGGCAGCTCCAGGTGGATTCACCCTGTGCTAAAATAGCTGCCTGGAGCAAAGAAATAACCTTTTCCCTCTAACAAACACAGTCTGTTTGGGGCAGTAACAGCAACCTGTCCCTTCCCTGGTTCCCTCCTCACTCCACAGACACTCCTGGCCAGCAGCAGAGAGGCCTCACAGCCCGGCACTGCAGCTGAGAGAACAGCACTGTCCTGTATCGTGGCTTCTCCAACAGACATTGATAATTATAGTTTAACGACTCAAGGGAGAACCACTCCCAAAAAAAATAAAAGAGTGAAATTGCCAAGAGCTGGCAGTGTTTGTGCAGAGTGAGTCCCATGCCCTTCAGCTTATTCCACTGAACTAGAACACACAGGTCCTGGTAGGAATCCTCCCAGGAAAAGTCTCCAGCCATGAGGGTTATCTTGTCCTTAAAAAGGCACAAGAGATTCACATCCCTGGAGAAAGCTCTAGTTCCACTAAAATCTTTTTTCACTGATCCTTAATGAAATGCCTGTGAAAAAGCATTAGACTACAAACACATCTTCCCCTCCCAAGTAATAATGAGGGATCCTGAAAATGGCAAAGTTTTGGAACCACTCCAGCAATCTTGCTCCCGTAAGGGACTACACAAGTTGGTTTTCCCTCTCTAGATGTTTCCCTGAACAACTGTTGAAGGGATCACACTAAGGATCTGGTTTTCTACCTTGTACCCCTGTGGAAGATCCTATGTGGCACTTCAGAAAGCTGAGCACATGGAGAATTCAACACCTGGGCTTGTAAAAAAAAGCTGCAATTAGTCAATAATGGAAACTTTGAGCTGGAACCACAGCATATTTTTTTTCCTCACAGGAGCTGCTAATTCTGGCTGTCAAAAAGAACTGACTGCAGCAATGCTGTCACACAATTACTGGCCAAGTCTGGGCAAGAACAGTCCCAAGCAGCCCTTGAGAGCCAAGGAGGCAGTTAAACTGTTTATTAATGACAACAGAAACAAAAGTAAAACCGATAAAGCAAACAGATACTTCTTTAAATATAAAGTTTCTAGTCATCTGTTGTTCTGTCAGGCTTTCCCCCCTCCCCCCTTTTTTTCATCCTTTTTCTTTTTTCATTCAGGCTTAGTTACAAAAATCCAGAGGATTTAGGGAAATATGATACTTAACATAAATTTGTCACCTATGACAACAGCAAACATCATATAAAGAAAAAAACCCTCAAAATATATTTACAAATGCATACTTTGTAGTCATTGAGAAGTTTCTTGGTTAATGAGTGGTAGATCATACACCGACACATTCCCAGAGGCATTATTCAACCAGAGTCACTTAACATAAAATTAAGCTGACAAACAGATTGTCTAAAAATAAGGCCAGTTTCACTCCTAATTTATGCATTTGATGACCAGAATTTTCTGCTATTTCTATGTTAATTAAAAAAAAAAAAATCAGCATAAGAGCACCTAAACTCACCCAAATGGGATATACAGACCAAACTGCAGTTTCATTCTTCGTTATCCTGTTAGTTAACTCAGGAGAATGGACACTAGGATACATCTTTTTTGCCATCTTGTCTATTGTTGATTTTAACTGCTAATTTTAAATGCTTGTATAAAACCAAAGTCCCCACACCATATTTGCAGTATGATCATAAATAGGCAATACTTCAAAAATTATTACCTTGGACTATCAAGCTGTTTCACACTTCAGAAAAAAAAGTGAACAAAGCCCAAACACTTTTCTCTTCCTTTCCCTTCCCTTCTCCTGTCCCCACCCTCCAAACCCCCTTCCAAACCAGGGGAAACAAAAAGTTATACTCTAATGGATATTAGAACTGGCACCAACATTCATGCTAGTTGCCCTGATGTGCAACAGAGAGTTCATTTACAATATTCAGAAATATTCTTATGCACTAGCCCCAAAGAGTTCAGCTTCTAGAAACAGGTTATCTGGGAAAAAATCCCATCAGGTACGGCGTGGGCAGCACCCAGAGGGCTCAGGAATGTCCAACACGCTGCGTCGATCTTCGGAGTCATCAGTGGCTGTGGAATCCTTGTCTTCATCTACTGCAGGCTCATTATGATCTGTTTCCTAATACAAAACACACTCCTATTTAATTAAAACCTCCTCTTCCACTTGTAAGAAAGCACTAACAGCTGCCTAGAAATATCTGGTCTGCATTATCACGTCAATGAACGGAGGCAGACATTGTGATCTATGTCCTGAAAACTGCTCCTTACAATTACTAAGTGTAATTTGCAAATTTGGACCTTTAACTCAGCAAATATCCATTAGGTTTCATTATTCCATACCTACAACTATGTAAACCCCACTTCAGTATCTCAGCTGTACTGATTTTCTTGATAGTTTAGGTTGTCTTTTATTGAGGTAGTTTAAAAACAGAAGGGTCATTGCCACCTTTAAAACAGAGAAAAGCAAGTCATTTTACAGTCAGCTGAAGGGAAGGTGGTTACAGCTCCCAACACTATGAGCAGGAGTTAGGAGATACCATTTTCTGTTAGAAGCACGACATCTGCTGGCACCTGCTGTTAGAGCCACTGGGATAAAGTGTCTCAAATCCTGGGATAAACCTAAGACAGTGTCCAGTGCCTACCCCTGAGGAAAGGCTCAGTGCCTGCACAAAAACTAGGGATAAAATATATCAAGGATTCTTCTCTAAATGCATCAAAGAAAAAGGAGAAATTATATAATTAACCAGCAATCGCCAAACTAGAACTACATTATAATTAAAAGCAAGTGAAGCATCCTGGTGATTTGCAAAGTCATTAAGTGACTTTATGAAATGCATTTGCAGTGAGAACTAACAAACATCACACAGACCGTACAGTTTTTAAACTGTCATTACCTGGAACTTGTCTGTAGAAAGCAGACACATTAATTCTGGCTAAAACAGAGAAGTGTGTGGGCCTACACACCACACTTCCAAGATCCTTCCAAGGTGAGAACTTTTTAAAGAACTCTGAAGTCCAAGCAGCTCATTGCAGTATCACGTTTGTAGGCAGAAATGAAAGGCACTGGAGTATCATTCCTGTTCTCTATGGAGGTGTGTTGAAAACTGCATCTCCACTTACCACTCATGCTGTAGACACCTTGAATGTTGGACACACCATATGAAATCTGGGAATTGTGACGTTGAAGAACCTGTCCTTGTAGTAGAGGCAATGGAAGGTGTAATACCCCTCCATGTATCCAGATGTTGTGGAAAATGTAGTGCAGCTGGTGTACTCATAGACTCTCCCTGGGCTGATAATTGGAAACTCCCCTGTTGGCAAAATATTAAATAAAAATGATAAGGACTGAAGTAGAACTACAATTCAGCAGTTTGCTAAAGCACTTGCACTCCACAACATAATTAGGCAGCTAATTTTATATTCCAGGGGATGCATAAATGGCTCTCAGCATGTTCAGAAAAACTGTCTGAAGAGTGGTTAACAAGCAGGATGTTCAGATATCCCTTACAAAAACACCTTTAAAGCGAAAACAGATGAATACATATCTTTTTCTCTCAAGCAACAAAATTATTTTTATACAAGCCATACAACTGCTAATAACAGAAGTTCTGTAATAAGTACATTAAATACTGTATTGGGTTAGGAAAAGCAATCTTTCACTTACCAACTACTCCAGGACCCTGGACTTCTTCCACATCCCCTTTGGCATTTGTTATTCTCCAGTATCGACTGTCCAGCTGACAAGCCTTCTCAGGAAGGGCATCTTTGGACATTTCAATTCTGGAAGCCAAAGAACACACTCAATGTTTATGGAACTACTTTCACACACTTTGGGAATGCTATAGTGCCCTTGAGATCTCAAATTAGGCAGGGGGAAAAAAAAACCACTAAGGTAAAGTAACCTGAGTGAGTTGGCAGGATCCACCTCCATGCCCCTGATTCACCATGTGCTGTTATTTACCTCTTTCTAAATCACAAGAGCTACTTCTACAAGAGCTTCTTTCCTCTCCACTCCCCACTGTACTTTTCCAATTACCACGTTGACTGGTACTTTGTGTACCTGACCAGGTAATGATTTAGCATGTTTTATATTAAAGTACAGCATGTTGGGCACATCCTATTCATTTTACAACTGTTTTGAATGCTGTGCATAAATTTGCAACAACTGATGCTTTGAAAACTCCATAGGTCTATCCTGTGTTAAAAGAAAGTATTGAATTGTTATTTTTACCTGATTCTGTAAGTGAAGAAATAATGTGGTGGATGTACAGAACTGAGTTCAGGTAGAAAAGAGGTGGACACAGACACAGTAATGTCTCCTGTGGTAGCAACACATTCTTTATCATGCACATACCTAGAGAGGAAAACATTAACTCCTGCAAACAGCTCTGCACATTCAATGCCAAAAAATAAACATGTAAAGCAATTAGTTTGTTACTTATAAGAACACCGTGATGTAAATTTTAACCTTTGATTAAGCAGTAAAATAAAGGATGGATGTGTGCAGTGTCTTCATGATGTGTAATTCCCCATCACTTGAACCCACACAGACCTTTTTGTACCTCCATCAACACTTGTAGTAAGTTAGGGGTATTGTTTGATTGGAAGTCAATTGAAACACACTTGTTTAATAAGGTTGTGTCATGCTATTTAAAAAACAAAACCTAGAAACTCTAACAGCAAATTAATTTACAGATCAAGAACTTGGTTCTACAGCATCCTGAGTGGGACAGAATTAAGGTTCTTGATTGTATTTAGGAGAAATTGCAAGTACAAGATTCAAATACCAGAACAAGTCCTGTTTATTTACATGTTCAACAGTGTTATTTTACAGATCAGTTTCCTGAAACAATTGTTTTTTTAATAACTCAGAACAGTCTTGTAGCAGCAACACACTCATGGCACACAGAATGAATATCATGCTGTTCACTAAACCTCAGATCACTTAAAATGCAAAATTCTGGTCCCATTAACTCAAAGTTACAAGCTCTGAAGCTTCTGGTTAAAAAAATAGTGCTGCTTTAAGCATTCTGGATTACAGCTTTGTTTTCAGTAACTTTCATGTGATTTTTTTTCTCTCTCCACCATGAGTTTTTGTCTCAGATACCAGAAACTACTTGGAAAGAGGTCAGAATTCTAGAAGCAGCATCAAAAACTTGCACTGAGGTTACAAGTCCCAGTCACAATACCTGAAAATCTGATCTCTGATGATTGGATAACCTCCAGTTACAACTTTGTTTACATAGGATGTAAACCATTCCAAGTAGGATGTACCTACATGCCAAAGAAGAAAAGCATTCATAAGGACAGGCAAATGTACCACTAAGCACATTACAGTAAATACTTCAAGGAAAAAGTTTAAAGCTTTCATTATTTTTATAGCAAGCTCTCAGACTTACTTAGATGAGTCAGTCAATATTCCAGTTCATCCTACCAACAAGGGTAATTTGGAGGAACCAACCAAGAACTAAGAGTGAAGGGTGCATACTCTAGAAATGACACAGCCAACAAAGAATCTCTTAACTAAGTATTTCACATTATAATCCTGGTCTTATCATTTGGTTTCCATAAGAATAGTTTCCAAGCAACATGCCAGCAAGGTGCAGAGTTTCCTCTCCTTCAAAACAGGGTAAGTCATAGACACACTCCACACTCCTGCTACAGTGTCAGAAGACTAAGGCTGTGTGTCATTCCAAAGCGCCTGGGATTTTCATACACTTGGAGCCATTGTCTGAGAAAAGCTTTTCATACACCCACAGCCATTATTTTGGAATAGCTTGATTGCTAAGCAGACACTCAAGCTGTCACATTTAACTCTCAAAAAGAGTTTCACACACCAGCTCTCTGTAACAGAATTTCTCAGCCACAAACCTTCCAAGCACTGCAATATAGAAAAGTACAGAGTTCAACTGTTTGTCAATATCTGGGATTCAAAACTGGATTTAAGATGAAATACTAAGAAATTATTATCCTTGCCTTCACTGACATGTTATCAAGTCTCCCACTCGTGTTAGATTAAGTGTACTTACCACTTCTTCCTTTGAGCACGAGCTCTGTGCGCTGTCCTTTGATCTTTTGGAAGTCTAAGGGACTCCATGTTTATTATCCTCCTTTCTACCACTAATCCACAAAATGCAAACCTTGTATAAAGTAATTCCAAATGGAGAAATTGGATCAATTTACCTGCCACCTTCAAAATGCCAAGAGAAATGCTGTGTGTGAAACTTTCCCTCCACCCTGTGGTAAGCCAAGATTAACCATTCAGCCCAGTGGAATACTTTTAACTATGTTGGATCATCCCATATTGAGTCAATTCCATAAAATGTTTCCTCAAATTAGCATGGCTAAGAGTTTGACTGCCTTCAACCCAAACCAGCAATGGTATAGCATTGCCTGGAGTGGTTTCTCACTGTAATAAGAAATGTGCAAAGCTAAATTTTAATATTAATTTTGGTGACATTTGTTACACATCTCCTTTGCCACTGAAAGAAATTAATTTTGACATAACCACAATTATCAGATTTTTCAACTTCTCTCATGGCTGCAAAAATGACCAGGGTAAAATAAAATAAATCTTTCCATCCACTTGGGTGCTGCATTTAATAAGTGCTGACATCACCCCATGACGGCTAACAAAGATTTTGCTCACTCTGTCAGACAGGTTAGAAACTGACTGATTTCTATAAAAGACACACAAGAGGACAAGTTTTATACAGAATATTTTATCTAAAGTGTTACCTGTAATGAACATAACAATAGCAGATGGATTTCGAGCCATTTGGTCCTAAAAAAGAAAGTTTAAGGATGTTTAAGAATGAGAGCATTGGACTTTCAAGGTTAAAATTCAACACCTGAAATATAACATAGGGAACACTTTCCCTATATTCACTAAACCTAAAATCAGGCTGCTTAACAGAGCATGGCTGTCCACAGATGAATCAAAATATAAATGTTTGAGTAAACTTCCAAGTTCCCAAGCAGCATCAGAAGGTTCAAATACTTGGCATAATACAAAGGGGGATCTTAACATTCTTCAAGTGATCCATTATCAAACCATCCCTAGAAATGTCATTGCTATCTGCTTTGAAAACAAACTGCCATGAACTCCACAACAGGATGAAGATTCCTATGTTTTTTATAAGAAACATCCTTTACACATCCCACTTTCTTTTGAGGGGAACAGGTGATGGAAGGGAAGTCACCAGGTCTTTTCCTCCTTACAGAAGCAAGGAGTATATAGGTATATGTATCTGCCATAGACATACCTTCCAACAAGGATAAGTCTTGTTCACCATCATGACCCTACAGCAGTTGCAATATCCATTCACAACTTCATGGAAATGGAAAATTAACAACTTTCACTTATGGGCTTTGAAGAAAACCAGATGGCAGCTCAGGGGCAAGTAACTAACATGATCTCTACTTCCTGCTACCTAAGACATTTCAGATATCAGATAACACACAAAGGGGCACGAGCAATCATTAGAAAAGCAGACTGGCAAGTAGAAATGTGTGTTCCTTACTGGACACTGGTAGAAGATCTCGTATTTATTTCGTCCCTCCACACTCTCCAGGGCCATGTATTGGCTCAGGCCAGTGTGGATGCAGAAGGTGAGGGGCAGGCACTGCTTCAGCCCCAGTCTCTGCTGGAAGCCCCCAGCTGCCGTGTCGATGTCCAGCAGGTCCTCAGAGCGGTAGTGGTTTGACAGTGCCATGCTTCCCATCAGACTGAAACCAGAACAACAGGGAAGGTAAACAGAGGATGTCACTCACAAGGCAAAGCTGAGATCGTTTGGGAAATAAAATAATAACCATATCTCCAGTTTTGTACAAGTTGATTGCAATACTATCAAAGCAGCCACGATCTTTCCATGGAATAATCAATACCAAGCTGCTATGGGAACAGGCACTGACCAAAATTACAGTGAGCAAGGTGGTCTGTGCTTCAGAAGCAAAATAACCACTGAGTCAGAGAGATTATAATCTCAATATAAAACTAAGGCAACTAAACAAACACACAAGGCAAGAATGAGGCAATATTCATCAACATGACATGGCAATGGTATCAACTGCCTAATGTTTTCCTCTAGCTTTCTGTATGCATCACAGCAAAGGATGGGATTTTTATTTGTTTTTGACAATAAGACAGTGATGTTGAATCAATAAAAGCAGTCTCTCAAACATAAGAATACACACATTTGGAAAGAAGTAGTACTAATCTGAAAGATGCAGCACATTAGGAGTGGAGGTGAGCATTAAAAAGTAAGGCTAATGTTGGGCTAGGTGAGAGGCAGGGTGAAAATAGTAAGCCCAAGGAACCTAAACTCAATGTAAGAATGAAGAAAAAAGGAAACATGACCAAAGTGATCAGCTCCAAGGGCAGTCCACTTAGCAATGAGAGGAGTACACAAGCCTGCAGTGTAAAACCTCCACACCCACACTCCCTGCTGAGAACCTCAGGGAAAGGCAAATGAGATGCAAACTCCTGCAGATGCTGAGCTTTCAGTGGTATTATGAAAGCAGTGACTCAGGTGCAGGCTGCCACATGTCAGTGTGCCATAGGCTGATCCCCTCTTGGGCAACAGGTTCCATTCCTCTTTCTCCTTACAAAGCCATGCCTGGAATTAGCACGTTCTGCACTTTAACAAGTGGTGCCAACATCCCAACACAGAAACCTGGAGCACCTGACAATGACAACCAGTCCCGAATCGCTTCCATTTCTGATTTATGCTGAAACTGCGTAAAATTGTAAAATCTACTGAGAAAACAACTTACAGAGCTGACATTTTGATTCCACTTAATATGACTACCTGGTTTGAAAGTTATTCCCTAACCATTTTAAAGTAAAAACAAAAGTATTAAAGAATGAAGTCTGAGGAGAGTAAGAGGCCAATTTAATTCTGTAATACAAAGCAAAACTTCAGGGGAGCAACCTGCAGTGGTATGATTAAAAGCCCAACAGCCAGAAGTTTGAGCTACTACAAAAAATGAAAAGGGTTTTCACTAGGAAAAAGGCAAATGCAACAGCAATCTACACTGTGATTTCAATTACTTCCAAGGTTAGCAGACAGCCAATTCTAGAAGTGTCACTTAAACAGTGATTCAGTTATAATACATTTAAATTACATTTAAGATATATTTATCCTGCTCAGGAGACATTTTACTGTGCCCAAGAAATACAGCAGGAATGAACAACTTGGTAAGCAGTTTTCTCTCCTTACCCAGGCACAACCAGCTTCTGCCCATTGTGGATGCGGAACGAACACCGATAGTCGTCCGGGAGCTTGCATCGGATTTGTGCTTCCACCGCATCCAGATCTTCCTCCCTCACACTCTCTGGGGACAAAAGAAATGCTATTTCAAGTATTTCCAACACAAAGCATGGAATTTGTAATGCCTTGATCAAAAGAACACGGACTCAAGTCAGTATCTGGTGACTTTATTGTATACTGGGTGGCATAGAATGAATAGTACATGAGTTTCGAAGGAAGATGATGACAGGAACTGATAACCTAATACAGCACCAATCTCCATCCAGTGAAATCTCAACAGGCTTGACTTAGGCAGAAAGTATTTATGAAGTGAAATGAACCTTTTGCCCGCCATTTATCACTAACTGAGTCCCAGTTACAACTTTCAAACAACATTGATTTTACTCTTTCATCATTCTCTCTCAGTTTCCATTTCAATCAGTAACAAAGAAATGCTGCTTGCAGCCACCATTCACCTGGAATCTGAAGCAATAAATGGGTTTTAGCAAGGGGACTTTCATACTAGCAACAGAAGGGTGGAGAGTAACTATTCTTGCACTTCTACAAACACTTAGGTGGTTTCCACACCCTCACTGCTACCAAAAATAAGCTGGGTGGCCTGTGTGTGGTCTACTCCAATCAAGACTTGTTTAGCAATTTTTTAAACCCTTTTTGTATTCATTATTTGTTTCGTTTATAGGATATAATTTAACAATTCCCTGAAACAACATTCCTTACAAAGAGAATTAAAAAGTGTAAGTTTTATCTGAAACGTGCCATCGCTATACAAGTGTGGAAATTGGTAATTTGAAATTTATTTTTGTCTTTCTGTAGACAAAGAGAAGCTTCATTGCACCAAACTCCTTAGGAGGAATTTTCAAACTAAAGCTGTGGTAAAATCTGTTCATTTCAACACCCCCAACTTTCTATTTTAGTAACAAAATATCTGACTGACAATTCAGAGGTTCTGGATATCTGAATGAAGCCTCAAAAAAAAACCCCAAAAAAACAAAAACGTAAAGAAAATATTAAGTTCTAACCACATTATATATTTTTATATATATATATATATACAAATACTTAGCAAAACTTAAGAATCTAGCACTATCCAGCAAGCCAAGAAAAGACAAGATTTAAGCAGGAAAGACATCATTTGTCTCTTAATTTCACAGATCAGTTTAAATCAAACATCTTGGGCCAAAAGTCAACTTCATTACAGAAAACTGAGGTACAGTTGAAAATGTAAAAGCTTTTTTGTCCCTGTACCAGAAAAGCCCAAACTTGCTGTAGGTGTGTAGGATTCATGACCCAGGACACTGGAAGTACTTCAAGTATTAAAACACAAACTGAAACTGAAAATAGAATATTAAGTGGGGGAAAAAAGGTAAAACTATTGTTTGACCACAGTGAAACATAGTAAGACCTACAGAAAAAAAAAAAACAACTTCCTTTTTATTTGGCTTCAGATTAAAATGTCTGTTTTCACGTGACAGTGTTTTAATTAGGTTTTAAGAAAACATCACAAATAAAATCACACCAGCAGGTCCTTGAAGTAATGAGATTATTACACTAAAAAGTAGTAACAACAACAACCAAACAAAAAATCAGTCACAGCAACCAAAGACAAAAGCAGCAAAAGCGTATTGATGTCCTGATTCTCCAGGGACAAAGACAACAGACTGGTCACTAGAAATAAATAATCTTGATTTTTAACTCTGAAAAGAAACATCCTCTGGATGGATCACTAGCACCTGGGCAAGGGAAAGCACATGGACCTGACTTTCAGGCTTTCAGGAAAGCATCAGGGAAGTTAGTGACAGGCAAGGCTGAGGGACCTGGCAGGTGTCACAGTACCTTTCAAAGAGCCGATCATCCGGGGACACCACTGTCCCAAATACTTCTCCAGGTCATCCCAGGCCTTCTTCAGTGTAGCATAGTAGCGGATGTACCTTCCCAGGTCGGAGTAGGTGCTGATGAAAATAGATTTCCAGCTCTCATTCCGTCGGCTTTTCTCCTTTCTAAGTGGACATGAAGAATATAAGTGCAAATACCAGCCTGAAAAGCTCATCTTCTAAACTCAAGGGTTCGGTGTTTTGTTATTTGGCAGGAACAGGAGGTGGAACATTAACCCAGGAACACTTTGTGCCACTTGAAGCTACACAAACTCAATTAATTCCACCATCTATTCAACAGTGAGCTGGAAGCAAATTAGGAAACATTTGGGGCACTTAGGGGAACATTTGGAAACAATACTCCTTTACACAGAGTGCCTTCTAAACAGAGTCTGTATAATAGTGAATCTTAGAACGGGTGAATAGCTAATTCACATCACATTTCACACACACACTTTTTATCTACTGCGTTAGTCACAAACTCCTTTATTTACCCACTAAGAAGGATTAAGGAGCGAACCAGAGTTAAATGAGAACTCTGTGCACTGATCTAGAAAGTGACTTTCTTAGGGAATTCCTGTATATTCTGTTTTGCTCACGGGCTACAGGAAGACAGGCTGTCAAAAAAATGCTGACTAACATCTGACAAAGGATGTTTGCCTCCAAATTGTTGCAGGCATTGCATCTCTCTTAGGATATATTTAGGATACACTCCAACACCTCCCTTCAACCAAAAAGTTGAAGCTACAAGGTTTAGTACAGCTTCACACACCTAAATAAAAATGTAACAATTAAGAAGTCTCAGTACCACCTCTTCTCTTGCACCCACAAAACTTTTTAATCCTCAAATGTTCATGAAGCTTTTTTACATAACTTATCATGTCTTAGAAATTCATTTTCATAGAAAAAAAGGCTAAAAACAACCCCACTTACTCTGAAATAAGCCAGTATTTCTTGCAGTGTCTTTTCCACAGTGGATCATGGCTTGTTAGCTGATTCAATCTTCGATTTAAATAGCAGCAACTATAAATATAAAATCATTATATTTGATTGCAGAAGAGCAACAGGACAGGGATAAACACTGATCAGTATATTACACATTGCATTCTCCTGAAGTAAATGCAGTTTGAAAGTCAGCTAGCTGTCCTTTTAGAGCTGTGATTACAATGGTTAACAATCTTCATTAGAGCTGTGTAAGTCATGAACTACTTTTCTACAAAGTGATTTGTAAAGCAGGCCATCCTGTAGACCTGCACCAGCATAAACACTGCCTGAAAGATTCCAGCATGACTCCACTCCTCCAGTGGCAAGCATTCCAGTAGCACTGGCTGGCTATGATTTAAATCTCTTTCTTATCTGGATTGTCAGGCTCTACCTTATCTTTCCCACAGTAAGCTACAGAAACTATACAGTTCAAATGTTACGAAGTTACTTTCCTCTTTGAGTTGTTTAAACAACAAACTTGGTGACCAGAAAAAAAAAACAAACATAGGAAAAATACAAAGGATGACAGACCTGCAAATAAGTACTGCAAGGTCACCCTAATGAAAACCATGTATCAGCTCTTGCCATTGCATTGCTACTTCAGAAAGTTAGAGGAATAACATCCTGCACTACGCAGCACTACTGCAAATGGAATACCAAAAAACCTGTAGTATATAGGTCTAAACCAGTCCTCAGAAATCATTTAAGTTATTCCTGGCTTGATGCATTTGAGCTGAATTATCAGTTAAAACTTTAACGAAACTCCGCAAAAGATCCACCAGTTCAGATGTGGCAACATCCCTTCCTCTGGTGGCTTGTTCTGGCAGTTAATATGTGTGTTTTAATGGCTGTGATTAACATCTAAATATCCCAAATGAGGTTACCAAACTTAAGCTTCCAGCTACAGCTTTTTGGGGTTTTGTCACTGTTGTCCAGAAATTGCTAAATAAGAAAGACACAGTTACATAATGAGATAAAGATGACTCTCAATCTTGTCTTTTTTGAGTAAAACCTGAAAAAGTCCACAGCTGCTGAAAACATCTTGCACTAAGAATACAGATTTTTTTCATATTTACCTGTTGAAGCCAAACCTTTTTTTCCCCCCCTCCCTCATACCCATTATAAGCTGTTTAAACCAGAATTCTATTAGTATTTCAGAATCAACCTCAACAAAATGATTCTCCTATATGTTCTGAAATTACCCTTTGCATCC
The DNA here is from genome assembly GCA_035583155.1 of Acropternis orthonyx. Taxonomy (NCBI): domain Eukaryota; kingdom Metazoa; phylum Chordata; class Aves; order Passeriformes; family Rhinocryptidae; genus Acropternis; species Acropternis orthonyx. The sequence continues at coordinate 8,450,182 of JAWWEU010000158.1, forward strand.
TCAACGACACAACACATTCACTTCAAACCCTGACATTTGCCTATGTAAGAACTTCAGTAATGACATGGGGATTTTTTATATTTATATATTTTCTTTTTATATTTATATTAGATTATAGATGTGTTGGGGAGCAGAAATAGCCCAAAGTCAAAGCCCTTGCAGAAATCTATTATACTGGTGTTTATCAACCCAGCCTGTAATTTCTGGAAGCAAAGAAGCTACTTCGGCATCACAGGATCATGTGGCTTAAAATGTGATAAAAGTGCAATTAAAGCCATTCTCACTAATTACATAAGCAATGGGAAAGCTGACTGGTGACCAAATATTTAAGGGCCACCACCAGATTAACCAACCTGCAGAATATAGGGAAACTGTAGTGCTTGTGATGGTCATAGTGTGTGTGTGTGTGTGTGTGTGTGTGTGTGTGTGTGTATATGTCACCAAAATAAATCTAAACAACACAGAGATTTCCTCAATTAACACTCTGAGTGCTATAAACAGCCAGTTATGCAAAACTGCCATTACTGGCCTTTTAAATAAGACACCTACACAGTATTAATTATCTTTGCACAGCAAAACCCATCTTATTTTGTTAAATACATAACAAAAATTGTTCTGCCTTTACCACACCATTAGCAACTACTACTAGACCTTCCGTAACAACTGTTACAGTTTTTACTTATGCTTAATTTCTTTTTTTGCTGTTATCCTAACAGAGTCCCCCTGACGCCTTTATCATTCTTGACAAATATTTATGAGGGAAAGAAAACCCCAAACAGCCCAAACCCCGCACATTTGGTCAATGTTCGATTTTATTCGTAATTATTCCTCCCTCCTTGGTTAAACAGTGGTTTCAATCACTGCCACTTCACTGGTGAGGCTGTACCCAAAACCACAGTCTCATCTTCACTGCATGAGTCACAACTCCTCCAAGAGGCACCTGCGACTTTTCACTCACGTTCTGCTCCCCGAAAAGTCACCCTATTACATTTCGGGCGATCTTTACATCCTATTACACCCCATTACATTCGTGTGAGCAGCAGCTCACTCACACGATGGAATGTATTTTACTGGCAACAAGAGCACCCTTTATCTGCTCAGGGATACAGAAGGGTTTTAGGGGGGGGGGGGGAAATTATTGATTTCGCAAATTCAGTTAATGGTTCACAAAGCCAATATATAATGCGGGAGAGAAAAACAGAGTTACCAGTGGTTTGGGTTGGAAGGGAGCTTATGGATCATCTCCTTCCACCCCCTCCCATAGCAGGGACACCTTCCACTATTCCAGGTTGCTCCAACCTGGCCTTGGACACTTCCAGGGATCCAGGGGCAGCCACAGCTCCTCTAGGCAACGTCTGCCAAGGCCTGCCCACCCTCACAGTAAAAGAAAACATCTCAATTTGTTTTCAGAACACGGGGGGGGAAAGGCGGGGAAAGCCCGCTGCCGCTGGAAGGGAAAGGCGCTCAGGCCGTGTCCTCCGGAGGAAGCCAAACCCTCTCCCCGCCCAGCCCCGGGAGCGCCGTGCCCGTGGCAGCCCCCCGGGCCGCCCGTACCTCACCAGATCCCGGTAGTCGAGGAAGCTGAGGATGAGGAGGAGCGGGTCGGTGGGGAGCAGCGCCAGGCTCAGCGCTGAGGGGACCTCCATGTCCGCCGGCGCCGCCATCTTGCCAGGAGTGCGTCCCCCAGCGCGCCGCCCAGCGCGGGCGGCAGGGGCAGCGCCTCCCGGGGGCGGCGGGGAGGCAGGGCTGCAGCCTCGGCCCGGGGGAGCCACCCCTGCGGACCCAGCCCTCAGAGTGCAGCCGTCAGAATTCAGCCCTCAGAGGACAGCCCTCAGAATTCAGCCCTAAGAGCACAGCCGTCAGAACTCAGCCCTCACAGTACAGCCCTCAGCTCACAGTGCAGTCCTCAGAACTCAGCCCTTAGAGTGCAGCCCTCAGAATATAGCGCTCAGAACTCAGCTCCTAGCCCTCAGAACTCAGCCCTCAGCACCTTCTCCCAGCCCTCGGAATTCAGCCCTCAGCCCTTGGAACTTGGCTTTCAGCCTCAGCCCTCAGCCTCAGCTCTCGGAACTCAGCACTCAAAACCCAGCCCTCAGAATACAGCCCTCAGCTCCCGGCCCTCCGCCCTTGGAACTCAGCCCTCAAAACTCAGCCTCGGACCTCAGAACTCGGCCCTTAGTCTTCACTCCCAGCCCTCAGAACTCAGCCTCAGCTCCCAGCCTTCGGCACTTGCAACTCAGCCCTCAAAACCCAGCCCTTGGAACTCAGCCCTCAGCCCTTGGAACAGCTCCCAGCCCTCTGCCCCGGTGGGATTAAGGATACCCATGTGGGCTGTGGGGCTGTGGGGCAGGCAGGGCCCTGCACCCTGCCCCTCTGCAAACACCCCGAGCAGCCCCAGTGGTGCCTCAGGGGCTAAACGTGTCATGAAATCAGAGAATCCTAGAATGGTGAGGGGTTAAAAAGGACTTTAAAGAGCCTCTTGCCCCCTGCCATGGGCAGGGAAACCTCCACTATCCCAGATTGCTCCAAACCCTGTCCAACCTAGCCTTGGACACTTCCAGGGATGGGGCAGCCACAGCTTCTCTGCCCAACCTGTTCCAGGGCCTGCCCACCCTCACAGGGAGGAATTTCTCCCTAACACATAACCTAAATTTCTTCTCTTTCAATCTGTGCCCATTACTCCTTGCCCCATTGCTACATTTTCTGACAAGGAGTCCCTCCCTGGCTTCTCCGCAGGTCCCTTCAGGTACTGGAAGGTTCCTCTGGGGTCTCCATGTGAACTTCTCTTCTCCAGGCTGAACATCCTGGCCTTTCTCAGCCTGCCTCCATAGGGAAGGCGCTCCAGTCCTCTTATCAGCTTCACGGCTTTCTCTGGACTTCCTCCCAGCACTTCCATGTCCCTCTTATGTTGAGGACACCCAACACCAGGTCGGATCTCACAAGAGCAGAGGGGGAAAACCCCCTTCTTCTACCTTTGGATGCAGCCCAGGGTCCCACTGGCTTTCCCAGCTGCAAGCGCACGCTGCCAGTTCACGCTGGGTTTTTCATCAGCCATCACCCCCCAGTCCTTCTGCACAGGGCTCCTCTCAATGCCTTCTCCACCCAGCCTGTGGGTCTGGGATTGCTGTGACCCGGAGGGAGAACCTTGCACTTGGCTCTGATGAACTTTGGCCCATGGGGACCTGAGACTTCCAGGGCTTCGGTGGGTTCTGCCCCGGTGCTGCTCAGGCCTTGCTGGCTGTGCCTGCCTGCGAGCCCTGGGCAGGTGTCTCCATATCCTCGGGCATCCCAGATGGTGTCTGGCTCCTGTGGTTTGGGGACTGGCAGGAGCCCAGCTTGCCAGTCTGGGGCTTGACACGTGTACACAAAGCTGTGCTTTCCTTCTAATGAATATTAAGAGATCAAGTGCCTTAATTTGCTTTCCTGAAACAGAAAAATCTGTCTGTGTTCAGTGGAGTAGTTGGACCACTGAATTTTCATGTGATTAAGGTTGTTGTAGGATCAGACCATGGAGATCCCTGAAAGCTGAGGGGGCACTGACTGCTTCCAACAGCAGATTGTTTGCAATTGCTTTGAACTTTTCTGTTTACCAAAGGGACAAGAATTAATAGAAGGAGTTGGGGTTGTGCACCAAGGAGAAGTTGAGAGCCCCTTCCAGTGCCTAATGAGGCTCCAAGAGAGCTGGAGAGGGTCCTTGTCCAAGTGACAGGACAAGGGGGAATGGCTTCAAACAAAAAAAAGTGTTGCACCTTAAGGGTATATATGGGGTCACATTTTATATGAAAAAAATCATATGGTGTGCCACAGCTGCAGCAAAAATAGAAACTGCTGCTTTTATGCCCCCCACTTTTAGTGAGCTTGTTCTGATTTGAGGAAAAGAATTGTTTCTACTGCATGATTTAATTCTACTGATCCTTTTCCTCTCTCTTCTTTTTCAGGTACCAGTAGGATGTTCATGAAACAGTTCATTGTCCTAGCAACATGACTCAAATAAGAACTGAAAATTATTGTATAAAGTTCCTATAGAGAAGAAAGAACAATAATAAGTCTATTTAAAATGTTAAAATGCTCCTAGTTGTGTTTGTCCTCGGGGTTTTAGTCTATGAAAATCTAACTATGTGGAGCCAAGAGAAGGTCCATAATTCTTTATTTCCATCATGTTTTGCCAAAAGATTGATCCAAGGCCTGGAGAGTTTTGCTTCTAGTACTTGCATAGATCTGAGGTGTTACTCAAGGGCTTAGCATTTTCCTTTCCTAAAGGATCTAACAACTGCAAAAGACACATCTTAAAAGGGAAATGTCTGTTCCTGAAACCGAAGAGAAAATTAACAAAAAACAACCAACCAAACAAAACCAATAAAACCAAAACCAAACATAAACCCACTTCAAACTGTAGTACTTTGATGTTGCACCCACAGCAGCCTTTGCACTCTCCATCCAATAACTGACAGCTGCACAAAGTGACACCAGTGAGTTATCATGGAATTTTTCCAGCTCTGTCTAGACATAAAGATTCTTCTCCACTTTCATAATGGAGCCTAATTTTTCTTCCATTATCACCAGTCATAGTGCCCAAATGGCCAAATAGATCAGAGGTGCTCCTCAGGCTGAAAATTTCCCAGATTGCTGCATGCATCCCATGTTTAATCTTTGAAGGCTGATGAGGCTTTTAGCATCCTTCATTTATTTTTACTTATTGAAAACCTAGTGAAATGACACACTAGGGATCTTCAGCACCGGGTGCTGAGTGTCTCTTGAAATTCAACTAATGGGCTAAGGTTTTTGGTCAGGGAATGATCTGCTTTTCACAAGATCAGCTTCTTAGTGCTCTAAATGGACAATAACAAATGGGCAAAACTGAGACGTTGAGGGGAGTAGGCAGCATGGGGAATTGATAGGAAGAAAGAAGCTGAGGCACAGAAAATTTCTATTGCTATTATATTGTCGTTATTGGGTTTGTTCTTTACTGTGGCAAAGATGCAATAAGGTCAGGGCTTCACAGGAGCAGAGGCAGTGACCTTTGCTTGGAAATCTGTTCATCTCAAATTAACCAGAACCCAATGAGTGGCTATAATAAAGAGCACAGAAGGAGTAAGGGAAGAAAATTAAAAATGGGAGCTGGAGGATCAGGCAGTGACTCAAGTGAATCACATAAAGACAGTTCAGCAGACCCTTGCAAAGTGGGGGATTTATACAGGAACTGATAACAAATTGCTTTTTGAGGCTTCACAGGAGTGAATCTCAGATGAGATGTGAAAGATGACAGGGAGGTAGCGGAAGGGATCAGAGCCAGAATGTTAGGGACACGTGTACATGAATAAACTAAGTATTGCAGAGCAGCTTGTCGGATGTTTAGTAACAAATGGGATACGTGTCAGAGTACAGCTTCGAGCTGCCTTCTCACGGAGTGAGACAACAGCTGAAACAATCCCTTCCTCATTACTGCCATGTAGACCCAGGCAAAACACCCCCCTCCTGAACCTCACACAGTGGTAAAGTAGCCAAATAAAGTCACAGGAATCACCAAGAATCAACCAGTGGACTTCACCTTGTGGTTACAGTGAAAGACTCAGAGCAGCTGGAATTGCCTGTCAGTTCTACGTGGAATTGCCCCATGGCACGATGTGGACACTCATCTGCATCAGTTGCCTGAGGCTGTCAAAAACCAACCCTGGCCCTCCCAGCTCTGAGCAAAAGTGCTCGGTGAATTCAGCCTTGTCTTTTGTTATTAGCAAGTATTTTTGTTTCAGATTCTTAGCTAAGAAAGGGGTCTACAATATTTATGTATGTTTGGAGAGCTTGGAATCCCACTTAGAGAGGAATGTTGATAGATGGGGCTTTTTTTCCTTCAGACGAAAGATGCAGTGTTGACACAAAGTGGCATAGCCAAGTTTTATTCTTTCCCAGGGTTGCTTAGCTCAGAGTTGGTTTACTTTTCATATCACCCTCTTTCACATAAATCAGATAGAAAATACCACTAAAAATGGAAACATTAACCCGTGAAAGTATAAAAAATAAAGTTTATTTACTTTACAGAGCATGGATGGCACAGAAAGCCATGTTTCTTGCCTCCGAGAGCTAACACATGAAACTAAGCAGATATGGTGTAAGAGAAACTCAGTGGATGTTCAGAGGTGCTTCACAGGTCAGCAGCACTGGTACCTGTGTTCAGGTTCTGTACAGACACAGCTGTGTGTGCTGGATTGACACTGACAGAGACTAGCACCGACAGTGGCCCCAGGAGACCAAAATCACTAATTTCAATCTTAACTTGGTCTGAAAAGGCAGTAATAAAGCCTCGGGAATATTTCTAATTTCATGTTTCCAGTGTTTTCACTGTGTGTGGTTCCTGATGCAACAACACAATTCACAGTCCAAGGACTGTGTCAGATAGCCCTCCAAAAGCAAGGGTTGGAGGAATATTTCATGATCCTGTGGAAAGTGCTGAGAGCCTGGTTGTTTTGTGTGGGAGCTCAGGAGGTCTTTCTTTACCTAAGGAACACGGAGAATAATGAAGCATCCCTGGAGAAAACTCTGCTGCTATAGAGTCTTTCCTGAACTAAAAACCCTCCATCTGTATGCACCAGATAGCAGCTCACTTTTCAGCTCCACACTCTGTCTTTAGGTCATTAGCTGAGACTGTTTACGAGGCGGGCAGTCACACATGGCTGCAATGGTGGGGTGTTTTGGCTACGAACACCCGAACCCAGAGCACGTTCATCAGAGGGATGGCAACAACAAATGCCTGAAGTGCTGATCTGGATTTGAAGAGGCAGTGCACAGATAAAAGCCTCCAGAAGCCCTTTGCAATTCCCTTAGTCATCCATTCCCACCAAAAGCTTCCCTTTTGAAGCTTCCAGGAAGCCTGGTGTGACCTTTGGTCATCCTATTGGCCAGAGCTCTTATCTGTATAGTGCAGACCTGGCCTCTCTCTGCCTGTCCTGCTCAAAAACAGTTATTATGGGATAAACAAACTGTGTTTGCTGATGCACCCTCTCAGTTCCCTTATCAGCTGAACAACACGCTTCTCGGGCATGTTGGGTCAAACCGCTGCTGGTCCAGCTCCAAGAATTCCAGGGCAACTGGAAGAGCTCATTTGGAGCTTGCTCACAGCTATGGACTGCAAAAAATCACAGCCACGTGGTGATGGAGCTGACCAAGAAGTTCCCAGTGCTGCTGGTTTAGGCAGCTGTCAGGATGCTTCAGGATATGGTCAGACTGAAGACTGTGTATCTTATCAAAGAAGAATTTCAGTTTTATTGTGATTGTCTCTTTAAAATATAAATAAATAAGTAAAGCATCTGAATCTCAAAACAAGTTCACAGCTGTTCTGAGATATACTGGTGAAGTTGTCTGATATGAGACACATATCTGAGGAGAGGGGAAAACCAAACCTCCTTGAGCTCTTACCAACTCAGCCAAGAAGTTACAGCCCTGAAGAGGAAGCATCTCTGGAATTACATGAAACTTGGCTGGCACAGAGCTACTGGACTAAAAAGGGAGTTGGTTCTCTTGGGTCACAGCTTTAAAAGGTTATTCCTCTCTCAATACCACAAAGCAACAGCTTTCCATCACTCTGGTCACTCTTGTTACAGCATTCCTTGTTGTTCCCTCTCCAAATCCAGCACCTCCACAGAAATCAACCTTCTTGCAGTCCATTCACCCTTGTTTACAGGCTTTGCTGTCATAGGTCAGCCTTTAAATGTAACCAGGTAGCCAGAAAGAGAGCAGAAGTGATGACAGGGCACTTAGCAAAAGCTGTGTTCAATTTTTTCATTAAAAAAAAAAATCTACCCTGAAAATCTTTTCAAAAAATCTGAATTTCTCTTGCATTATCTGCTTTTCACCCTGCAAAAAATCTAAATATTTGAAAATTAACCTTTTAACAGAGAAACAGTTTAACAGGGGTTTTTTGATCATCCCTTTGCTGTTGGGGAAGAACACAGATAAGGGGGCTTCAAGGATTGCTTGAGTATTGCTACAGAGAGGGAAATGATGGGTCAGGTTCTTGTTTGAAGAATAAGCCAGAGATGTCACCAAATGTGTTGATTTTATCAGAAGTTCATGGCTTTTTACCACCCATGTCCAAACGTCCACAGAGGCTGTTGAGGAATTCATGCTTGCAAGGCAATTGAAAATGGAAGGTGGTGTATAACTCCTGCAGACTATGTTTAATTAACCATCAGAGATCTGCTGATTTATTAGGAACCTTTCTGAGATGTGCCTTCTCATTAGTCAGCTACAAAGCAACCCACAGCAGGAGGGAACAAGTTGCTTCAAACACGGTTCAACTTTCATCCAGTTTAAATCTTCATCCCATTGACAGACTTCTGACTCTTAATTTAATTATAGTTCCTTAAATGTTTTGTGATATCATATCTCAATCTCTCTGTTCTATGTCTTTTTGTGGGTTTTTTAGTTGTTGTGGGACAGAGGAATAGATAATTTTTTCCAGTGTCCATTAATATTCCCTTTGCCTGCAGTGCAGTATATGCTCTATAAAAGAGATGAACCTGCTGCAAGTGAAATTAGCTGATACTGCACTGTCTTTTCAGAGCAACAAAAATCTTTATAGATTATTTTCCCAAGTGTCATGAATCTCCTTCAAAGCCCTAAGCCACTGATATCAATTAATAAACTTAATAGTCTTATTTGCAATTCACATTCAGGCCATACAGGGTGGATGCTCGCCCTGGCAGATGCTTGAAAGCTTTGCCTTTCAGAGATAAAATGTTACCTTGTGTGTGATGGGGGCGCTAAGGGAGGGCCGAGGCGCGGGCGGGGGTGGGGTGGTGATTCAGGAGCAGAAAGACCCGTTAAAGTGGAGTACCTGAGGCCTTCTTGTTTTAAGAATTTACAGTCTGGGCCTGGCAGTCGTATAAATGAGTGATGCTCTCTGATGTTCTCTTCCAAGCTGGCTAGGAAATTGGCAGGGAGTCTTGGGTTTTGTGCTGATGTGTCCAGAATTCAAATAATTTGATTCTTGGGTATAATGACAATTGGAGGCAGAGTATTACCTTGAGAAAAGAGAGGGGAGAGACAGCTTCTGGATCCTGTATTGAATTAACAACCGATTCCCATTTACTCTCTCTGCTGAAAACTCTATTATGCAGGGCTCTTATTGCCCTTATTCAAGGGCAGGGAATTAAAAAAGTGATATGGATGGTAATGCTCCCATCTTCCTACCATGACATTGAATGGGACAAAGAAGGGAAATCTTGACGGATGATACGCCTTTTAAAATACTGCTGATAGTGAAAACACAGGAAGGACGGTGCATTTGAATATCAGCCATGAAGTCACATTCAGATTTTTGTGCTTTTTGCTTATGAGTTTAAATCATCTTTGCTTTTATTTTCTCTGTTGCTTTTGGAACATTTTATCTTCTTGTTACTCCAGGAGAGAGTCCTCACTGTAAGGAACATAGATGAGGACAGAGGTGAAGTGTTGGCTACACTAATTCCAGGAAGAAATCTGCTCTCTCTCCTCCTGGATTTGAAGAGCAAGAGCTGGGAAGCTGGCAGGGAAAAGTCCACCAACACCCTAGTTTAATTATACAGGTAGAACAATACTCTGCTCAAGTGGAGGCTCTTCTTTCCAGCTCATCCTAAGCTCTTTCTGGAGCTACATAGCCCGGATCACAGTGTGGAGCCTGCAGCATCCTTCCTTTCCAAGTACATTCATTTGGGTTTAAAAAATGTATTTTCCTGTGTAAACTACACCTTACACAAAGTGAGTGTATTTGCATTATGAAATTTTAAAAATTTATGGAGTAAGTGGTTAATTGAGAAACAATATTTAACTACCTTGCCAAGAGTCACACAGGGAATACTTTCTGAGGTGAGAACAACACGTGGATCTTGGTCTAGTTAGTGCAAAACCACGGAGCCTCCCTGAACTGTGGACAGTCTTCTCTGATCTCAACCCAGGTGTTAAGAAGCCCCCTTACACTAAATTTTCTGCCAAGCCTCTCTGTGAGGTGGAATCATGAAAATCAGCTCTTGCAGCACAACCTAGTAAGTTTAAAAATGACACTGGGAAGGGTTTAGGGAAGAAGTGCCAAAACTCTTACCTGTACCAATACCTGTTGACTCTGACATATCAGTGCTGTTGTTATGTTGGTTTAACTCTGATTTTAGAGTAGTGATACCGTCCTGCTGCAGGAGAGCAGGATGCAGCTCAAAGCCTCTTCAGAGCAGCTCTGAGAAGCCAAAACCATGGCTTGCTTTGTGTCCCACTGCCCCTCACCAGTCTGGACTATGAGCAGACGCCAACCTGTCGTGTGAAGCACCTGGTGCTTATTCAGACACCCTGGGAAGGAGCTGAAGCCCAGTCCCCCCAGGATGGCGGTGGCATGGCAGGCATGAATGATGACCTGGAAAGCCTTAAAGGCATCTGCCATGAAACCCTGCACCGACCTGGAGAACCACTGTGCGCCTCAGCATCCTGGCTACATCCATCAAGCCATGTTAATTACTTAATTACTTAGTTTAGACTTTGTTTCTAACCGGACCGAGTATTTGCAAGGAGCCATTGTGAATGAAGAGAGCTGAGAGCTGCGTTTTCCTTGCGCATGTATCTTTCCTCTGGTGGCAGGAATTTAGGCTAATAATTAGACTTCCAACCAGCTGCCTGTGGCCTCCAGAGGTCAGCAGATCACCGGAGAAGAGCTAAATCACAACGCCCTCAAACTGTACTTTTCAAACACGATCTCCTTACGTATAGTTTCCACTTTCACTGGTTATAAGGTTTAAAGGCTTTCCCCGCAATGCTCATTGCGACAACAGAAGCAAGAAAAGAGAAACGAGCTCCCAGAATATCCATTGTAAAATGGGAAGTGTTGTCACTCCTCTGTGCTGCCACTTCGATGAGAGATTCCTTAGGTGACAAGTTTGTTGAAAGTAATCAAATTGATACCCATAGGCTTAGGTGCTATTCCTGGTGGGGCGCATTGACATGCCAAGAGTCTTCTCAGTGGATGGGACTTGTTCAGTTGTGTGAAAAGCTTTAATTTTCAGTGTATTTGAACACAACTTGCAGTTCTAGTGATGCCTATCTCAGAAAGGGTAACATATAATCAGAAAACAGAGAGATGAGAAACAGAGATGGTCAGAGGCATGAAACAGCTTTTGTGCAAGAAGGAACTTCAAGTATTCACCACAGAAAAAAAACAGTTGGAGGAAATACGAGATCACAGAATCATAGAATGGTTTGGGTTGGAAGGGACCTTAGAAATCATCCAGTTCCAAACCCCTGCCATGGGCAGGGACACCTTCATCTAGATCATATTGCTCCAGGCCCCATCCAATCTGGACTTGGAGGCCATATAGGTCTTTAGAGTCAAGAATATTGGGAAAAAGGTGATAGGAAATGACTGTTCCCTCTCTCTCATGGTGATCCACCATGAGGGCAGCAGGCTTTGAAATAAACTCAGCATAGAATTAAACTGTGAAAATAGTTGCTTTGGGTTTTTATGGAGGGCCACCAGCCTCACATCATCCTCATAAACACCAAAGAGCCTCAGTGTCACGTAGCACTATATAATTTCTCCTACAGCACAATCTAATTGCTTAGCACGAAGAGTTCTACAAGATTTACTGAGACCTCAGTGTTCTCACATTGCTGAAGTGCAACCTGAAGGGGATCCAGCTGTAGACAAAATGTAGAAACCTGCTACAAAACGTAAAATTCATAACACAAGCAAAAAACCCCAGCCCAACTAAAAAATAATATAAATAACAACACTCAAATCTTCCATTATTTTTATTAAAGCTGCAGAGTCTTACTACACACAACCAATATTTTATTGATATAGTCTAAGTTAATAAAATAGTTGAACAACTCTTTAGATTTATATTTGTATAGAAATGATCTGGGGAACCTCTCATCTCAAAACAGCAGTGCCTGAAACCAACTATTCAGCAGGATTTTTTATAAGAAGAGTTTGGGACTAGAGGATGCACTGTTCATTCCCAAAGGGAAAAAGAAAAATCCATGCAAAAATAACCCCCACCCCCTTCCTGCTTTCTCTCCCACCCAAAGTGTTAGGCCATATGGAATGACCGCGTCAGGGATGGCTCTCCCAGTACTCCTCCTCATGCCTACTTTGGGAGCTGAAGTCTGAACTCGACAATTAAAACAGGACAAGGAAAATTTAATTGCACAATCCTAGTCTGCGGGTGACAATATCATACCATCTCTTTACAGAAGCCCCTACTCTTTTCCAGCTGGGAGAACCACTCCTGGTGTGGTGTCTGTTCCCATGGCCGCTGTCAGTTACTGTCCGTGTGGTTAACGCAAGTCAGTCTATCTACTATTGCTTTGCTCTCCCTCCTTCACCTATGTGTACTTTACATTCTACGTGGCACTGCCTGCCAAGGGCCGGCTCCCCCCATGGTGTTTCCCCACTGTTTCCATCCCACAGCTCCAGTGCTGATGTCCTCACTGCAGCCGGGCAACAGCACGGCCCTCGAGACATCTGGTGCAGACCGGGAGGCACATCCTTCCTAGATCATCCCGTTTATCTTAGTCCACTCGTAGATGTCCTGCTCGCACACTATGTCCGAGTTGATGAGCAGGTATCTGTCCCCAACACAGAAATGTTTCTGGCAGGCAGCACATTTGAAGCACTCCAGGTGATACACCTTGTCCTTCACCCTCATGGTCATCTCGTAGGCGCGGATTCGCTTGTCGCAGGAGGCGCAGAGCCCGTCCTGGCCAAAGAGCCTGCAACAACACAGCAGGCAAGTGAGCAGAGTCCCTTGGCTGGGGAGGTGGCAAGAACCAAATCAAAACAGGGACATGGTGCCTTGAGCAGCCATTATCACAGCAGTGGCGAGTTAGAAAGGCTCGGAAAAGACATGGAAAGCTGTTCAGCAGAGCTGGAAACTTTGGAACACCAAAAACTGAAGGAGAAAATCCAAGGTCCTCACCTATTATCATTATCATGGAATCATAGAATGGTTTGGGTTGGAAGGAACTTTAAAGTCCATCCAGTTCCACCCCCTCTGCCACGGGCAGGGACACCTTCCACTAGCCCACGTTGCTCCAAGGTTCAGTCTGCCCTTGGACACTTCCAGCAACCCAGGGGCAGCCACAGCTTCTCTGCCCAACCTGTGCCAGGGCCTGCCCACCCTCACAGGGAAGGATTTCTTCCCAATATCCCATCTAAATCTGCTCAAATCTATGAATAGAATTGACTTCTCTGATCAATAGCCTTATCCTGAACTGCTGAGCAGCTTCAGGAGGAGCAGAGGCTCCCCAGGGCACCGCACAAAGTTGTGCCCTGCTAATACTTGCCCTTCTGTGATCGACAGAAATCACCTTTCCTTTGATAAACGCTGCCTTGTCTTCTTCAGCTGTGCTTTACAGCTTAGGGGAAGGACTAGGGGAAGAGAACAGCATTTCTTTCGTCCGCCAGGAGATGTCAGTGTTTACTTCTGCCCAACCAAAGTAATGCTAAGAGGTGACACCAAGGGTGCCAAGTTTTTCATTAATGAGGGAAGATGCTATCTGTTGCATTATTAAATAAATAACAACGTTGAAATTCACTGCAAGAAAACGCTTAATTGTATCGCCATACTTCCTGTTTCTTCCATTTTAAGATGGAGAAGTAATTGGGGAGTGTAATTAACATAGATCATTGCTGGATTTACGAGTGGTCCCATTAGCAGAACATAGTCCTTACTTTCTGCTCCCATCAGCAAAGGTCAGGGACAGCATAATTAGGGACTCCACTGAGATTTTGGTTTAGTTTTTATTGGCAGGTAAATCAGCCCTCAGTGAAACAGCTGGAAAAACATCATTAAATATCATTATTCTGTTCCACAAACCTCCTGACATGGTAGGGATCCATTAGAAGAAATGAAACACAACCAGCACATCAAAGACCAGTGCACTTTAATTGTAATCAAGAAGGTAAAGATCCTTTGTTACCACTTTTTAAGAATTATCTTAATCTCCAATTAATCCTCCTAGTCACAAATTTCGGCAAACTGACAGGCAGAGAGTTGTTAATGAAAATACCCATAACAAGTAACAACACTGGCCCTGTGGGGTTCACCTGGAGCTGTGGGGTTCGGTCTGTGCAGACCATGAGATGCCAACAACCCCAAGTTGTAGGATTTCTTACTATAGTCTTCATATTATCCAATAATTCTTGTTTGTCCACCACATGTAGCAATGCTTTCATTTCCATTTAAAAAATGCCTTTTTTTTTCAACAAGATTTTAAAGGTTTAACTATAAACAACTCAAAGTTGTTTACCTAATTTACACAGATAACCTTCAGATTTATCTGTAAGTTACTGAGGAAAACCAGCAGTACCATAAAGCATCTGCACATGAACCCCAAAATGATGAAGACAGGCTAAGCAAACTGGGGCTGTTCACCTGGAGAAGAGAAGGCTCTGGGGAGACCTCAGAGCCCATTCCAGTGCCTAAAGGGACTCCCAGACTGCTGGAGAGGGAACTGGGACAAGGGGCTGGAGTGCCAGGACAAGGGGGAATGGCTTCCCCCTGCCAGAGGGAAGGGTTATATGGGATATTGGGAAGGAATTCCTGGCTATGAGGGTGGGCAGGCCCTGGCACAGGTTGCCCAGAGAAGCTGTGGCTGCCCCTGGATCCCTGGAAGTGTCCAAGGGCAGACTGGACAGAGCTTGGAGCAGCCTGGGCTAGTGGAAGGTGTCTGGGCCCATGGCAGGAGCTTGGAATGAGATGACCTTTAAGATCTCTTCCAACCCCAGCCATTCTGGGACTCTACAAGTATGATATGAGCCCATCTTGCACATCTGAGCTGAGTGACACCCGTGGCTGCTGTCATGCTTTAAGAGCAATTAAAACGCAATTCCTCATTCCTCGCTGTACTCTCTAAATGAACATGCCAGGCTGAAACGATGGCAAGGAGAGAGCTGAGGGTGGAGGGAGCGGGTTGTGTACCTGAGATAGTCCCTCCTGCAGAGCTTCCTGCCCAGTTTGTAGTAGAGGCGTCTCCCCACCTCGCCAAGCCTGCAGCCGCACAGGTCGCAGCTCAGGCAGTCCTCGTGCCAGTACTGGTCGATGGCCTTCAGGAAATAGCGGTCCCCAATGTTCTGCTGGCACCCCCCACATGTCAGCAGCGAGGGGGGAATCTGGAGCACCTCATCCACTGGCTCCCTGAGGGAAGGAGAGAATCATTGGTGAAGGAAAATCGCCACTGGAAGTATCCGTGTAAGGAGAAGAAAAAGCAGAGCAAAACACAAGGCTGGACTAGTTACAACATCCTCCTTTTTTCTCCATCTCACCAGAGGTTAAGTGACTGAAAAAGGCATCTGAGGGACTTTACACTTTCCGTTGGGAAATGGAAAGTTGAAGAGTAAGTCTGAGGATGTCATTTCCCTGAACAGCATGAAATGAATAAATACAGCAGATGAGACCAGTGCCCAAGTGGTTTGAGTTTCACTGTTGGTTTTAATAGAGACAGAATTTTACCTTATGTTACTGCAGGACTTTTTCCCTTAGCTAAGGACACAAATCCCCTGGGATGGGTCTATGCCAGCATAGCTCAAACAGTTATTTGCGATTTGGACACACAGATCTTTATTGTCATATTAGCACTGACTATTCATGCACCTTATGCTGTTCCCTTTTTAAAAAGCTTGGAAATCTAGGATGGGTCTGGGAATAAAGCAAGAATTTTCTTCAAAGCTACTTTCTTAAGGAATTCTCTCCTTTGTCTTCTTGGGTAATTTTGCAACAGCAAAAAAAATTACAAGGAAAGTGCCTGAGCTCAGTTCTGTAAGGTTTTGGCTCCACTCAAACCCCAGGGAAGTCACTGAAAAAGCTATTGGATCCATCCTTTAAGCACCTGCTTAATTTCAAACCTGTGGGAAGCAGAGTGGACGCCCAAATTCTTCCATATTATTGGTTTCTTGCTCTAACACCAAGTCCCTTAGCAATTAGTTTCTGTCGCTGGTCTGTCCTCCCTTGGGCTGGTGGGGGCAGAGGAGACCTACACTGATGGAGAAGGAGCTGGTTGCTCCCAGTTTCCAGCAGGCAACAGGAAAAAATTATATTACTCTTGCTTATTTACTGGATCAGCAGTTTTCTGGGCAAAAATTACTTTCTTCAGCAGGGAGGAATGACCTCTGGTCAAGAACTTCTGGGCTGAGAAAGTGATCCTGCAGTTTTTATTTAGGCAAGCTGAGCCCCGAGACATTATCTGGTTATATTCTGCTCTGGTTTTCACTCTTCTGAGTTTAAACTGCTGTGCCCTGCAAGTCTTGTGGTAACATCCCTCTCCTGCCAGCTCTTCATCCTGTGAGTTTTCATTAAAATCATGGAGAACTCATGATTAGGCCCTAGTTTTTCCAAATTTATCCCTTTGGGCTCCATTACTCCCTTTCCTAATGCGTGGGCTCCACTCTGACAGCTTCTGAGAGACTTCCAGCAGAGGGAAACACACATCATTATCCTTAATTATCCATTATTTGATACTTCACATGTACCCCAAAATATTCCATCTGAGGGGTGTTCGGGAATCCCAAGCCAGGTTTCCTGGAGAGCCCTAAACTCTGGAACAGCCTGATGGATGTTTATGCAGAACAGCATTCCTGGTTTACACAGCAAGCTTTTTGATGTCCATAGATCCCTAAGACAGCACTTAAGTAACCAAAACACAACACAGGTAAATAAAGACTAAAAAACTCCGTAGTTGAAAGCTGGACATGGTGAGTAGCTTAGATTAGCATTCCTTAAAAAACAGCATAAAAGAACAGAAAACGTAACATGTAAAACATGAGATGTGACATGGAATGAAGTGATTTAATCCCCAAAAGCACCAGTTCCTACGTGTTCCCTCCAGGCTTCAAGCAATGGCATTTTTAGTATCTCACAGGAAACAAACCACGAATGACTCAATTTACTAAGAGCAATGTTTTAAGCGTTATCTGCAAACGGGGATTTTATAATTTATTTTTTTCTCTCTTATCATGATTCCAGACAAGCCTCAGTGATCTAAGTGCAGTTATTAACACGTACAGGGCTGAAGCGACCCTGGGTCTGTGCTGAGTTCCTGCCCCTGGGTGTGCAGGAGGCAATGGAACAGCGGGAGCACAGCTCGAAAGCCTGGATAGGAACACGGGAGCCAGTCCCTTCCCCGAGAGGGAAACCCAGGCAGGGAAACGCTCATCTTCTACATCCCGTCCATCACGTCTTTCTCCGTGCCCTCAGCAGAACACCCAGCCCCCACCAAAGCAGTTTCTACGAGCTCTTGAAAGTTGCATTATGAAAACGTGGAAGTTGGGCACCCGCAGATGAAACAGCCCTGACCTTTCACTGATGGGCTGCAGCGAGCTGGGCAGATCAGCGATGGGGCACAGAGGGTCCCTCGGGATGGGGCACAGCGGTTTCCCTCCCTGGAAAACCTTCGGGCTTGGGAAGCGGGATGCTCTCCCTCTCCCTGAGCATCCGCAGCACCCCGCGGTGGGATGATCGGTGCCCGGGGCGGGGGGCTGTGCCTCTCTGCTCCCACCGCCGCTCTTCCCCACGCCTTGGGGGGCTCTCCCCAGCCTCCCCCGCTCGGTGTGCCCGGCGCGGCTGCCCCGAGCATCCCCCGCACGCCGCGGTACGACGGGCGGCTGGAGATTCCCCGCCCGGGGCTGGGGGTTGCGGTTGTCCGCTCCCCGCTGCTCCTTCCCACAACTTGGGGGGCTCTTCCAAAGCTCCCCCACGCCCTGAGCCCCGCGGGTCGGGGCGTCCCGGTGCGGTCCCAGCGCGGGGGCTGCGGGGCACACACAATGCGGGCGGGGAGGACGGCTGGCACCGGGAGCCTGCCGGGGAGGACGGAGAGCGGGGAGGACCGCTCGGGAAAAGCGCCCACTTACTCGGAAGGATCGAGGCTTTTCCTCTCGATGGCCGATGACATTGGCAGGGCCGGTTCCTTTGTGGCGTGCCGGTGGTGGGCTCTGCCCCCGCCGCCCCCGCACAGGGTGTCTGCCCGCGGAGCCTTGTCGCCAGCCGCGCTGCCCCGCCGCCCCGCGATGACATTCACAGGATTTCCTCCTGCAGCACCGACACGGAGACACACACACCACACACAGGCGCTGGGGCTGCGCTCCGGCCCCGCACATCCCTCCTCCCCCCGCCTCCCCGCCCTCCCCTCCAGCCCCGCACGGCCCCCACCCGCGGCTCTGACCTCCCATCCCTGCCGCGCTCCCCCCGCGCCCCGCACGGCGGGGCCGCTCCCGGTCCCGCTCCCGCTCCCGGTCCCGCTCCCGCAGCCGCTCCCGGTCCCGCAGCCGCGGCGGGCGGGGGGCTGCGGGCGCGGCCGCCACCGCGGCTGCTCCGTGCGGGGCGCTCGGCGGCGCTG
>JAWWEU010000158.1:8468626-8495714 GCA_035583155.1 Acropternis orthonyx
CGCTCCCGCCGCCGGGGGGGGTCGGGGGGGGGCGCCCGCAGCCCCGCGGGGTTATTACTGCGTGGCTCGGCCCCCGGGGCCCCGCTTTCATTTCCTTTTTCCTGATCGCCGTTCAAATACAATGGGAGGAAATCACGCTTTAAAGGGGCAGCTGCGCGTTTTCTCCTTCTGCACCCCCGGGGGGTTCGGCGGGGCGAGCGGTGGCATCACGGCTCGCCGCCTTGCTTAAAGGGGCAGAGCGGGGCTGCCGGGGCTCTCTCCTCCCCTAGCATTCCCTTCCTAACGCTGGCTCTGTGAGCAACGTGAAAACCATCCCAAGGGCTGGGAAAAAATAGTGCGTGTTCTGCCGGTGTTCTGCACAGAGCCGCACACAGGACCAGGCAATGCTCGCCATCCCCTCTGCTCGCCCTGTCCTCCTCTCACACGTGTGTGCACATGCCCACGCGTGTTTGGATGGCACTTGGAGATCCACAGGTGAAGATCCCAAGCATTTTTTCCCCCACCCAGAGTTCAAATCTCTCAGCTCAACCGTTTGTCATTTATATCCCCTCGAGTGAACATTTGTGGGTGCCTGCTCCGAGCCATCCCCCAGGTCTTCGTAACAAATTTATGCCCTGGCACCGTTTGATGTTAATAAGCGATAAAAGCCGGCGAGTACCAGGTATCGATCTGTAATTAATCACAGAGAAGCTAAGGGGATGGGAAAGTCTTGCCTGGGTATCTCTGTTTCCCCTGCCACCTTTCCTCCTCTCCATCAGCACAGCACATCCCGGAAAGGACTGATTTACAGCGCCGGAGTGAAAACTATTCCAGCAACCCGAACCTTTCCCAGTCTCTGTGGCATTAGACACTGGCCCTTGCTGGAGGCAAGAGTTCTGCATGAGATGAACTGCCTGCCCTGTAAATCCTTTAAAAACAGTAAGAAAATATCTGCAGTAACGCACTGGAGAGCAGTAGTAGAAACATTTTGCTTCTATATTAATTCCCAGAAGAGAAATTCATTTGTTGTCTATTTTTATGGGTAGATTCTCCTTTTTTTCCCCCCCTTCAGCTTTTTGGCAGCTGGGGATATAATATCTGCACTATATTAATGAGCCCGATTCAAAGATTGGTAGTGTCAGCAGAAGGACTGTTACTCCTTTCAGGGGGCTTTGAGCCAAGCTCTTGCAACACTTTAGAGCCATCACTGGTCATTAGAACACATCTTTCTTACTCTTTAAACACATTATCTCCAATGTATTTTAAGCTATTACAGCATGACAGTCACTCTTCTTTCTGCTGAAGGAAAAGACTCTTTTGTTAGGTTTTCACAGACAGGATTGGATTGTATGATGACTATTTAATTTCTGGTGTATTTACCCCGTGATCAGAAAAGTAAAATGTAAGTCTTTCCAGAAGACTGAATATTTAAACTATTACAAGACACTTCTCCCCCAAAAAAATCTGCCAGGAACTTTACTTGGTTTAAAAAAATCAGAAATTGAATATAAAGGTGACTCAGAAACATCCATAAGGACATCAAATATGTTTAAAAAAAATGAAGACATTTCTCTGGGCTTGGTCTCTCCTCTTTGTGTCTCAAGGTTTAATAAAGTATAAACTCTAAGGCAAAATTTCCCTGATGATTGGGGTATTCATATTCTGAATAACTCCTGATGGAATAATGTGAACAATTCCATAATGCCAGTAAATGTTCTGCTTTCAGAAGTTGTGCACAGCCTACAGATGTACTGGCCTGCTGCCTCCCTTCTATTTATTTTCCCAAAATTCACAGGAAATTAATATATTTAAGAACTCTGTCTCTTTGTGTATCTAAAAGAGATCAGCTGCTTCAAAAGTTTTGTTGAGGGACAAAAACACATAAGGAATTACTTAATTCCTTAGAAAAAATAACATAAAAACAAGGACTTATAATACACAGTGGCCAGAGATTATTGAAAATAACCACAATTTTTAAGGTTTTTAAGGTTTTGCAATTTTTAAGGTTTTGTAATTCCTTGCTTTGGTCAAACCACCTCAGGTCTAGCAGGTAATGAGATATTTCTCATGTTCATTTCTGGACAGACCAGGAACATCCTCTGCTTTGCCAGATTAATCCCTTCACTTGCAGAAAGTTTTTTGGTATATAAACCAGTGAAGCAGCTTGAAATACAGAAGCTGAAGAGGACAATTTGTATGTGTTTTATTTTTTCACTCAGACCCAGAACTAACTTGGCTAGAGGAAGTCAGATCTTTAAGCACTGAACTGGTAGTGCTGGGATCACTCCATGGCCCTGCAAGCACCACCTGTCTCCTCACCTAAAATAATTGTAATTAAAACAAGATTTTTTCTTACTTTCTCTCCTACGAAGGAGAGACATCAGGCAAAGTCATGAGGAAGAAAAGTGGAAAAAAAAACCCCTGGATTTCAGCCAAAAGCCCAGCAAGAAGGTCCTGAGAGCTGCATCTTCTAAGAGTTCTGAGGAACAAGAACATAAAATTTTTGGGACAATTCCACTTTCATTTATTGAGTTTCCATATACTAAACTCCCGCTCTGGACAGTGAAATTTGGCATTTCCAGCTGAGGGACTTTCTGTCCCACCAGAACAGATGACCAGTGATCATGAGTGACTTCTTTCCCTCACCTTGAGCAAGTCCCCTAACACCTCCTAGCCTTGGTTTTCCCATCTGAAATGTTTGCTTTCCTCAGCAGAACTGGCTGCTGATCTGCTTTTGACTCCTGCTGAATAATATTCCCAAAGACAAAGCATCATTCAGCCCTGGAGTTGATGCTGCCGACATTTCCTGCCCAGGGACAGAAAGACCTGCACTATTTTTAGTGAGGGCTTTTCTTTCCATTGTCCATCTCTCTGTGAAGCTGTATTTTCCAGTGCTTTTTAGAGTGGCTTTGTGTGTGTGTGTGTGTGTGTGTGCGCGCGCGCGCACGTTCATCGATTGAAGATCCCAAGGGATGAGCTTTGGTTTCAATTAACTTTTATTAATAAAGATCACGCTATAGGCTAATTATTGGAGCATGGCTGAGGTCAAATCTGCTGTTAGAAACTACGTTTAGCAGTCAGTGGAATAATGTACCTCCAATAATGGACTTTTCTAGATGTTTCTCACTAAGAACATTTAATGTAAACCTGCATCCTTTCCATGAGTGGTGCAATCTAAAGAAATGGCTCAGTGTGCCAGTTTCAAAACTCTTGGACTCAGAGGGTATTTTCAGCTTGGTTTTGGAAGGCCACAGGATCATCATCCTCATCATCATTACACAGTCTCAGGTTGTTCCTACTCTTATTTCTTTGGCATATCCCAGCTTTATTTCCCCTGTAGCTTATGGATATTATTGAAATATTTCAGGTCAGCCTCATTCAGACAAGTCTGTGTTCAGTAAGATTAACTTTGCTGCCCTCAATAGCCAGTAATGCTGGTTGGCTAAAAATGCAGTTTATGAAGATTGAAGTCTCTGCACAGGCACAAGAATTAAATCTCAGTGATGGTGGCCTAGATTTTCTATTAAGGCTTTCTGTGGGAGAGAAAACTCAGGACCGTGACTAAAGGGGAACAATTAACATGAAAGGTGGCAAAAAGGCACAAGGATTTCTGTAATTTGGGCTATGTTCTGCTGCTGACCCACCATTTGGTGTTTGAATAGTTGCTGCTCCACTCCAATCCTCAATTTCCCTGTTTGCAAAACCCTCCTCTTTCCAACTACACACTGGACTGAAGCCTTGACACGCCAGCCTTTTGGATAAGGCTCTGGGAAAATGGACATTTTGGGCGTGTTTGGGTTTTCTGAGCACAACTTTGACACTGCAGATCAAGTTGGGACCTTGGTCTTTATTAAAGAGCACAGAATATTTGAGGAGGAATTTGAGGGTTGGAACTGGATGGTCTTTAAGGTCCCTTTCAACCCAAACCATTCTGTGATTCCATGATTATAGGAATATAAACCAGGACATTTGACTGTGCCACTGGAGAATCAGTGCTGTATCAATAGTCACTCATATCACCACCATGTCATATTAACGGCATGAAAGGCACCACATAATTCAAAGACAAAAAAAGAAATCTGTATTTATTCCCTTTCATGAATCTGGAGATTTCTTTTTTTTTGGCCAGTAAGTTCTGGTCTGCTCTGTGTGCTCTCCGCAAGTGATGTTTTGATTTTGTTGTGGTTTTTTTTCATACCAAAACTCCTCTTCTTTCACCTAATTAGCACATTTTCTAACCTCCCTGAGGACAGAGGTGGATAGCAAGGATAAGGAGTTGTCCTTGAGTAATGACCACATGCACCAACCTGAACACACTTGGTAGGCTTTCGGTAAAGTGTGACTCAGAGAACGTACAGGCTCCTGACCAAGGACACACTTCTCCTTTTGGGGCTTAACCTTTCCTTTGAACTGGAAGAAAACAAACCAGAACAATAAAAACCACACTCAGGGGTGAGGTTTGCCCTGGGTCTGTGAGGTCCAGACGTTAGATAAGGATCCTGGTGCATAAAGAGCTTTGAGCAGTTACAAAGTTCTGTTTTGTTTTGCCTTATTTTCTTCCACGGGCAACAAAGATGAGGAAAAAACCCACCCAACCCAGCACGGTGTTTAGAGCAGGGAGAAATCTCCAACTGGAGATCACATCAGGGATGATGAAAAGTAAGTTACAGGCAGTCAGATGAAGGGATATTTCACTGCAAAAACGTGAAAGGTTCCCCCTCCCCATTTCCTCTCTCTTCTTTTATTGATTTCTTTGCTGCCATCGAGCCCTTGCTGCCTTGCACACAAGCCAGATCCAATTACCCTGTCATGGTTTTCATAAGGCTCCTGCTCTACAGCACAGTCCTTTCAAGTAATTTCCCCTTTTTCCATGGGAAATACTCTCTGCTGTGCTGGTGCATAGGAATGACCCCAGGAGGGCACTGGGGATACTTTGGATTTTGGTATTGAACACCTCATCCCAGGCCATTCGTGTCAGAGGGGAGACATGTCTGAACCAAAAGGGGCTTTGAGTCGGACCCACAAATCAGTTTAGAAAAATAAACAGTGACTGGGAAAGCAATTCCCTCAGGGAAAATTTCAGAGGGAGACAGAGACAACCAGAAACTGTAGCTCAGGCTCCCCTGTTTATATATACATACACAGACGTACGTGTGTGTGTGTGTGTGTGTGTGTATATATATATATTCATACATATGCATTTTACATGGTTTTATATGTAATATGTATATAATTATGCATTTCTCTGTGTGTCTCCTGGTAAACACACAGAGGCACGAAGAGATTTGCAAGTCATCTAGTTTCATCTTTTGCTGCTTTCCAAGCTGTTTCCTGAACAAAAGCAGCTTTTCCAGATTCCCACTGGCTTCACCAACACACTCCTTCATGTTATCACCTGAGAGAGGCACCAGGGAGGTGCAGAAGTCGTGGCACTAACCAGCACTGTTACCAGGAAGTCTGACATCACTCCAGAAGCCCAACACTCCTCTTGTTCCCTTGTGTAATACTGTCATTTCTGCCTTTAATTCCTGCTGGGGCTCCAACAGACAACAAAAGAATCTTCCCTAAGGAAGTGTGTTAGGAAGTGGATCTAAGGAGGAATTCTGCTGTCACCTCATTCACACTGATCATGGAACCAGTGAGACTGAGTGGCTGAGCCATCCCACTGCACAGGCAGAGCCCCAAAAATACCTGGCCTGGGGACTGGAGAATTGTGGAATCGTGGAATGGTTTGGGTGGGAAGGGACCATCTTAAAGACCATCTCAGTCCAACTCCCTGCCATGCACAGGAATGTGATAACAATTTGTGGCCAAGCACTGAGGACCTTTGGGAAAAACCAGTCAGAACTAAAACAAGCAGGCTTGATTCACCATTGTCACACCAGCTCAAATGCAAACTGTGGCCCAGGAGCCACATTCACCTCTGTGTTTCAGAAGCTTAAGCTCAAATCTTACCACCCATTTTCCCACATTCCCTGTGGAAATTCATCGTGCTGGAGTCTGTCCAAGCTTCATCCACAGACCTGCGTGCTGGGCCACTTCACATTGCCTAACCACCCCCTCCCTTCACTGGCCCACCTTCAGTAGGTCTGCTGATGCTCCTATGAAATTTCATCACTTGGGAATGTTTGATGCATCCTTTAAATTGCTTCTTAATTTTTTCCTACCTAACAAGGCTCTGTCCCAGCCATAGCAGCCACCTAATTACTAACCTTGACCTTGGGGGAAAAAAACCCAGCAGAGTGCATTTAAAAACAACCCCAGTGAGCTGAGGCAGCTTTACAATTATGTTGCATAATGTAGTCATGAGGAGAGGGTTTCCAGGGAGATAATGGTAAACACCAGCTTTAATTCTGTTTGAAAAATAATTGGAGTGGTCTCCCTTTGTGGCTGGAGGAGAGGAGAAAATTGGCTGGGTACATTTCCAGTTCCTGCAGATGTTGGTGGAACATGCAGCACTCCACCACTGACCAAATGATTAGCTGGCTCTGAATGCCATGGGTAGGAGCTGTGTGGCTTTCTCCCTGGGCACGCAGATCTGTGGAGGAGCATCATTCCAGGGAGAAGGCAGCACTGGTTGCAGCACAGCTGGTGACTTTCCATGCTGTTACAACATCTCCTCCTAACAGTGGCCTATCAAACCACCCTATTTGTTGGAGTGTTCATCAATCCTGACACGTTTTCATTATATAGAGCACATGTGACCTTGTCCATGAGGGCTGAAGTTATCCTGGTGCAATCCTTATGCCTTCTCCGGGCTGCAGAGCATGATGATCCGTGGGGGAATCTGCTGTCCCTGGTCCTGCCCCCTCGCTCTCTGCACTAGCCACACTCCAGAGCTCCTGGCTCACCTCTAGAGCGCCTGCACAGCTGTTGGCAGAGCCATCTCCTTGCTCTGGCAGGACATGGAGCAGTCAGGTGTGTGCCAACGGAGGAGAGATGGTGTGCTGGCGGAGAATTCCGTACTGTCCCACACCATCTGCTGAAGCTCTGTATGGACCTGGTGCCACTGGGAACAAAACTGGGGCTGCTCTCAAGTGGAAATACACCCAGAAGAAGAGAAATGGACATTTTGCTCTGGAGTGCACCCTTCCCTGGAGCTCTCCTTTCTTGTTTCTTAGCCCCTCTAGGGACATCTCAAGAGATGCCACAACCCACATGATCACCAGGAAGCTGCAGCTCCTCTTCCTGGTCATGAGGGACAACAACAAAGCCTGGACACGCTTTCTGCCCCAGGCAGAGCCTGCCCCCAGGCCAGGTGTCTCTCATCCTGCTGTGCTGCAGCTCTCTCACATTTCAGCCTTTATTTATATTTAGAGCAGACATTTAATTCCACAGCCACAGGGGCTGAGCGCTCTCAGATTAATTTGTGGTTTCAATTCCCCTTTGACTCAGTTGTGGAGTTACCTGAGCACAGTGACAGGTAGGTGCAATAACTCCTACCACAGAGGTATCAGCCAGCCTTCCATGGAGCTCTCAGGATGGAATTATTCAGTATCTCCTGTTAAATAATATTTAAGTGAGGGCAGTATGACACAGCTGCCCGTGTTTCTAGGTGTGAAGTTTCTGTCAGCTCTGCTGCTGCCTTGCAGTGTCTTTGGAGAAGCCAGGACTGATCCTGGCAGACTGAAGTTGCTGGATCCCAGCAGGGATCACTGGCAGCACTGGTGGCTATGTGATAGCAAGCCAGAGAACTGGAGGACCAGTGGGGAAACCCCCATGGGGCAAATGGTTTCCAGTGCTTGTGGCTTTTCCATCTCCCATCTTTCGTGGTGTGCGTGGGGATGGAGCTACAGGATCTTTACTCTCCCTTCCAACCCAAGTGGTTCTATGATTCCATGCAAATTGTGAGCTCAAGCCAGAGCAGCCAGGCCAACCACTTCTGATTGCTTCTGATTCCACTCAAACACTGTGTTCCCTGCTCTGCACCAGCCCAGAGGAGCTCAGCACCCCCGAGCCGTGCTGGCTGTGAGACCCCAGTGCCGCGGGGCTCGGACCGCAGCCAGCACTGCCACACTCCCCCTCTCCGCTCCTCAGCAGCTCCCTCTTGATGTCAAGCCACACTTGTTGGCACAAACACATCCTTTAGAGCTGCTTTCTTCTACACAATTAGAAGGCTGTCAGCAGCACAGCCATCACTCCTCCTGCAGCTTCTGACAAGCCTGGACACCGCTATGCTGCTGCTGAAGATTAAAGGAGTGTCTCCTTTGTGCTCCCCAGCGGCTCGGTGCTGGCCAGAAACTAATTCCCCTTCCCAATGGATGTGCATGTGGAACAGCTAATAGGCTCTGTGAGCTTGTCTCTGCTCCTTGTGAAAAGGAACACACGCACTAAAGAACTGAGTTGTCTAATATGCATTTCTGCTCCTCATCCCCTTTTACCAAGTTGCATGTCCTGAGAATTGGGGATTTGAGCTGGGGTAGAGGCGCTTTCTGGTAGTTACAGCAGGAATTCTCAATTTGTAATGATTCATTTAGCAGTTATAGGGATGGTGTTCACTGTCTGCTCCCCACACCCTCTGAAACCAAGGAATGGGAGGGTGTGTGATGCTTTCACCTCCAGTTTGCTGTGTCAGAGCTGCTCTGGGCTGGTGACAACAGACCCTCGTTGTGCTTCGAGGGCTCCTTGGTGTGAAATGGGTTGAATGACAACCCCATACCTTAACTTTACCACCAAACATAAAGATTACTGGGCAGTACAAAAGAAATGTTGCCTTAATCTCCTGCGGCAGAGCAGAGGAGCTCGGATTTGGCAGAAGGAGTGATGGGCTGGGGGGCCCAAACCTCAGCAGCGTCTCGGGCTGCTCCTGAGCCTGCCCTTGGCCCATTAACTTCCAAATTCTGGCTGCAAACCTGACAGATGGAATTATGTAGAGCTGAAACACAACTGAAATAACTGATCACCCTTAAATTTCATCAACCCCCCCCAAGAACTGGAACAAGTGTGTACAGAGTATTTAAAATCCATAAATTCATTTAACATCAGATAAAGTCTACCTCCTTTGGTGTAAATCTGGAGCAATTCCACTGAAGTGTAGGATATATAAGGTCAGTGGAGTTGACTAGCATTAAACTGGCATCATTGAGAATCATTTTTTAGCTATAAAGAATGAAAGATAAATGTTCTTTGAATTCATGACCCCGCTGTGAAAATGAAACACAAGATGTGGCAACTCTTTGAAACTGATAGAAATGTCTCCGTCTCAGATCTCCCTCTGTTAATCAAAACAAGGCACTGTAATCAGCCCCGATTCTGGGTCTATCTGTGAGGAACAAAGAGAACTCAGAGAATTAAATCATTTAACACATTATTTCCTTCCTCATTTCGGCGCCGATTGAGCTTATTGCACAATTCCTGCCCCCCTCCGTCCCCTGCAGCCGGGCTGTTCTGCAGCTGCTGGGCACGACAGTCCCCAACATTCCTGCTTACGGAGGGATTCCTGCTTTGGGACATTCTGCTTCAGATCCAGAGATTTCTTCCCTGCCTTCCTTAGGTCTGACTGCCCATTTCCTTTACTACCTGCAGAGTAGGAAGCTCGGGACAGACCTCAACAGGGAATATATTTGCCTGTGCTGTTAAACCATCCCGGCAAAATACTGGCTGTGTAGCCGTAGTTTGGACCTTCAGCATAGGCTCATGGAATTGTTTAGGCTGGAACACCACCCCCCCCCACGCCCCGAGACTGTTCCCTGAGCACTGCCAAGGCCACCACTAAGCCATGTGTCACCAGGTGCCACATCCACACGGCTTTTACATCCCCCAGGGATGGGGACTCCACCCCTGCCCTGGGCAGCCTCTACTGGAGCATCTTCTGGAGGAGTCTCTTTCTGCCTTCCTGGGAGGAAACAAAGTCTAGTGGTCTGGTCTGGCAGAAATGACAGACTTTAAGCGCATCTAAATTTATGTTTGGGAAAAGGCTGAATTGTGAGCTTTTTTTTTAATTTATTTAAAGATAGCACAAATAGAGTCACCAGACTCTTAAAACAATGCTGTCTGCATTGAATCAACAGAGGGTTTTTAGATTTGTTTTATTGATTCACACTTTCAATCTAGGAAGATTTTTATGAATATCAATTGTTCGGGGAATATTCTAAAGATATATTGGTTTATTTTGCATAATAGGAAACATAGTAATTACATAGCCAGTGATCTGGGTAGAGGAAAACCATTTTCCAGGTGGGGTAACTGCCCTAATATTGCAATGACAATATGAACAGTTGGATAGTTTGCAATCTCAGAGATATTTTCTGTATTTTCTGTGGCTCTTTTAAAATTAATGACCATCCTTTTAGAATTAATGGCCATTCTTGTAGAATTAATGGCTATTTCAGTCATTATTTAGCCATGAAAAAGATACAACTTTAAATTGGAGGGTGGGACTTGCTTTGTTTTCTTAGGGGAGCATCCACTGAGACCCTACAGGTACATTCTGCACTGTTGCTTTTCTGTGACGCGTTTAAAGTCTTTATCAGGCTTTGCCAACTAATTGATTTTGCTTTTTTAAATCTCTCCGTGGTTTTGAGAATTCACCAAAACACTGAGTGTGAATTTCTGGCTAGACAAAAATCACTCCCCTCAGGAAAACTTCGAGGGTTGGACTGGATTATCCTCAAGGTCTTTGACTGTAAAAGCACCCTTGTAATTATTCCTGTTTCAAACAGATCTTGTGTTACCTGTGCCTGCAGGAAATAAATACCCAATAAATCCATGCTGGCTCTTCACTGCAGCACCATGAGAGCAATGATTCTCCATTGACAACTGGCTTCCTCCCTGGGACTGTTCCGGGAAAGTGTCAAGGAGAAAACTGCCAGGGGAGGGAAATAATAACAAAAAATAATAATAACAAAAAGTGGGTGCTGTGCTGGCTGGGTTTCCTGCAGAGCCGCCCATGCACAGATGGCTTCCTGCGATAGCTCCTGCCCCGGCACAGCAGCGCAAGGTTGGGATGGCTCAGCCTGTGCCCGGCTCCCTGGGGCTCCCTGCACCCCGGGCACAAACCGGGGGGAATGTCTGCCTGATTCCCACAGCAATACAAGAGGGGTTAGGATTGAAACCTCACTGTTGGCTGCATTTCCATGGCTGTGTGACCATACAGGAGAGCTGGAGAGGGCCTTGGGACAAGGCATGGAGGGACAGGACACAGGGAATGGCTTCCCAATGCCAGAGGGTGGGTTAGATTGGATACTGGGAAGAAATTCCGTCCTGTGAGGGTGGGGTGTCCCTGGCACAGGGTGCCCAGAGAAGCTGTGGCTGCCCCATCCCTGGGAGTGTCCAAGGCCAAGCTGGAGAGAGCTCTGACCAACCTGGGACAGTGGAAGGTGTCCCTGCCCATTGCCCATGACCTCTAAGGGTCCCTTCCAACCCAAACCCTTCTATGGATGTACATTCTGGGACAATGCAGCAACACAGAGGGATGTAGAGGATTTAGTGCACAGTGTCTAAATTTAGTCTCCAGTAACTTTTAGCACAGAGGAACAAGGTCCCCACCCAACCAGCAAGTTAAAGCTGTTAATGTGTCCTGCAATTGGTGCCAAGTGCATGGGCTCAGTCAGAAACAGAAATTCTGGATTCTTACGTGGCTCACAAGTCCATTTTGTGAAGCCTTTCCTTTTTAAAGGATTCATTGGCTTAAATATTTAGAGCAATATTGGAGATAAAGGGGACTGTCTGACAATTTCCTATCAAAATCAACTGGAGCAGTCAGCTTCTCCCAGGGGATGTTCACGCAATCATGGAATGGTTGGGGTTGGAAAGGACCTTAAAGCCCCTCTCATTCCACCCCCTGCCATGGGCAGGGACACTTTCCACTAGACCAGTTTGCTCAGGTTACTCATGAACATCTGACAGGACCGCTATTTACTAATACTATTTCAGCTTTAATAAGCTTTGGGGGTTATCAAATTACTTCCTAGGACAGTGTGGGCAAAATTCAGTGCCTAGGTTGGAAAAGGTTAATTGTTCTCCCAGTTACACCTTTGGTAATAGAATAGAATAGAATTAATCTGGATAATCCTCCTGCAAGTGCATATGTTTCATTAACGTAAGGACAAAGGTGGTGAATTAAATGTTTGTGTAATGAAAATACTTAAAAGTTGGAAAATTAGTCTAAACCCATGAAATCAAGCTTGATTTTCATGGGGAAGAAAAAGGCCTCAACCCCACTGGGTACAGCTCCAGTAAGGGAGATTTCATTCTTTATGAAAGCCTGATTTTTCTTCATTCCAAAGCTTTATTTTGCTTGAGCAGCAATGATTGTGTGACCGGTTGACAGATGGAGAGACAGACACACATCTGTGAGGGACAACCTCTCCCAGTTTGCCCTGGCCAACCTTCACCTGAAGCCTGTCACCTCTTGGCAGTACAGCCAACTTACCCAACTTCCCAAAAATGTGGGGAGCCTGAATTTTTGGCAGAAATCACTAAGCTTGTCATAAATCTTAGCACTCAGTTTTTCACCTCCTTTCCCTGAAATTTGTTGTCTAACCAGCTGCCCATTTCACTTCAATTACACAGCAAAACCACCACCTCCAACATCCACACTTTTATCACCACGGTATTTATTGCTAACTGACCCATGGAACCTATTCAGCATATAACCCTCTTTTTTCCCTTTTGACCACAATCCATTTCCCCTGTGTGCATGTTTCCCTCTCTCACTGTATCTCATCCCATCCCATTAGCTCTCTGTGCTGAATAGCCTGTTCCAGGACATCAAACTTTAATTTAAACAGCAGATGATCAATAAGCTTAGCAAATTGCCTATGGCAACATCAGCAGTTTGAGTCAAAGGGGTTTATAGGTAATTTAAAGGGCATCCTCATTCACCCCCACAATGTGGGATGTACCTATTGCTTGCTCTGCCAAGTGCAGCTCCGTTGGCTGAACATGAGAAAGAAGAGGTTTTCCTCCACAGATGAGCTGGGAAATGGTACACAGGTTCCATCCTGGCTGTTTTGGAAGGTGTGTTTTGAAACCACAAAAGGCAGGGAGCGGGGGAAAAAAGCCTGACTCACAAAGCTTGTTAAAAAAACCCCAACAAATCAGAGCTTAGAATCAATATTAGCACTAAAGAAGCAGAGATGTAAAAGAAAAATGCGCTCCTTGGTGCAACCCTTTTCTGCTGCTGCTGTGACTTGGGACCACCACATTTTCATAGAAGGGAGACCATAACTTAACCTCTTTCTAAAATGTCACCAATTTGGTTTTCAGCCCTCCCAGGTAAATCCCCAATGTTTATGTCAGAGAGTTTAGGTAAGAAAAACTACACTTATAGTTGCAGTTTTGAGGAAGTTTTGCTTGTACCAAATTCCTTGGCCGCTGACCTGGAGGATGGTAATTCCAAATTGCAAATACATTTATTTTGAACTTTCCTTGAGGACACAAAGAAAGAAAACAAGCCAGTGAGTTGGACTGGTGGCTCAGTAAAGCCAACAGCTGCCCAACACATGGAATCACAGAATCCCAGAGGGGTTTGGGTTAGAAGGGACCCTAAAACCCATCTTCTTCCATCCCCTGCCATGGGCAGGGACACCTTCCACTAGCACAGGTTACTCCAAGCCCCGTCCAGCCTGGCCATGGACACTTCCAGGGATGGGGCAGCCACAGCTTCTCTGCCCAACCTGTGCCAGGGCCTCACCACCCTCCCAGGGGAGAATTCCTTCCCAGTATCCCACCCGAACCCACTCTTTCACCCACCAATTCAAAACCCTTCCCCCTCGTCCCATCACTCCACACCCGCGTAAAAAGACACGATCTTCAGGATTCACGGAATCTTGTGCTACGAGGGGGAGCTCCTTGGGCAGTCAGAAACATCTCTGCCCTGTGTCAGACCCACAGACCCCGTGCCCTGCTGTTTTGGAGCCCGAGGGGCCACCAAGGCCCTTGCAGAGGGGCCGTGTGGCTCTGGGGGCACTTGGCTCCCCGCTGGCTCGGAAGTTACACAATGGATGTTGAAATGCTGGCTTGTTGAAAAGTTGTCATTCGAGTAATGGATGCTTTATTTCCTGTTTTTGCTGAAAGCTAAAGCGAAACATAATTAGCAAGTGAGAAAGCAACCTTGGCAGCCAAACAAAAAAAGCACATTTTGGGCGCCCGAGCCAATTAAAATTGTTTATGCAGCTCGTGAACAATATTTTTCTCCAAATCATTATAAACTGAGGGAATTCAGCACGACACAGCCAGGTTTGGTGCTCCCAGAGCTGCTCCTGTGGCAGGCTGTGGCAGCACCCAGGGATGGGCTGTGGGCACGATGTGATGCCCAGGCTGCTAGTAGGGATGAGAAAAGAAAGGCTTGTGACTGCAAGGGGAAGGCTCAGCTCCCATTTCTTTCCATTTTGGGTCAATTCTAAGCATAGGAGAACTTTAATTTGCCTTTGTGATTGGAATATCTATTAATTAAAAATTACAAACCTCTTTTTTCAGGCTGTTTTATGTTACAGAAGTTCAGATCCTCTGCCTTTTGCTCTCTAAAATCAGAGTTTAAGAAACGCCCACTCTTCTTGTCTGTTCTTGAATCCATACCCTGCTTGATTCTCATGTGGATGCCCAGAGATTGTTTCACAGTATAAGGTCTGGCTTCTCTTCTTTCTATATGAGAAAATAATCCTTTAGGAAAAAGGAAACACTGGGTGGACAAATATTTCTGCTCTTTAGGATGATGCTCATCTGCTCCTCTTGTGACAAATCATTGAACTCTCAGTATTCCTTCCTGGATGTGCAGTCATTTTATGCCAAATATTTCAGTATATTTTTATGAACTGGCCTGTTTTAATGTTTTGCTTGTTTCTGAAGCAAGGTTCAATCTGGTTGTGAAAATTATCACCTCCCTTTGGTAAAAATTAGACCTGTCCTGAAACAAAGAGTTCTATACAGACAGGAAACAATTTCTCTGCCATGCAGCCCCCTGCCAAGCAATAAAGGTTAAGTGCACACACACACTCCCTCCCCCCAAAGGAATGTTTGTGTCTACACATGCCCAAACTTGTATTTTTCTGTAAATTTGTTTTGCTTTCTGCCTATTTCTGGCCGTGTTTGGGGCGTGTTTATTTTATGGAGCCCGTTTTGTTCGGGGACTTTCAGGAAGAAGAATGGATTGGGTGTGACGCGCCCCGGGAATGCTCTCAAAACAAAGCGTTGGGTGGGTGTTCAGGCTGCTTGGACTTGCCCTTGGCACAAAGTGGAGGGCACAAGTGGGGGGAGTGGATTCATGGATGGAAGCTGCTGGAAGCAGAAATCCCAGGCTCAGGCTCTGATTCCTGCTGGTTAAAAGGGCACCCAGTTATTTACAGGGAAATAGTGGAGGGGGCTCGTGCAGGAGCAGGTTTTGTGCATAAATACAGGTCTTGGCATTTGCTGAGCACTCACAACTTATATGTTAGTGCTTGGGGATCTGTGACCATACCATGGTTTGGGTTGGAAAGGACCTCAAAGCTCCTCTTGTCCCACCCTGCAAACAGGCAGGGACATCTTCAACCAGAGCGGGTTGCTCAGAGCCCAGCCCAGCTTGGCCTTGGACACTTCCAGGGATGGGGCAACCTGTGCCAGGGCCTTACCAACATCCCAGGGAAAAATACAGACACACAAACCTGGGTGAAGGGAGGGATTAACCAAAGGATGGACCAGTGGGCACTGAATGACCAGAAACACAAAAGCAAGGTCATGGTGGGAATCCCTGACAAGCACAGCTGAGGCTGTCGCCGTACTTTTACAGACAGCCCAGCACGGGATGGTGAGGGGGAAATAAGCACTGTTAGTTAGTAAGAGTGGGGAGTGTAAAATCACTAATGAAACACGAGGTTTTTTTCTATGGAATGTCTCAGCCCTGAGTGGATGCAGCCATTTCCCTTGATAAATGCCTCTCACTGGAATGGGGTAGAGGGGAAGGAGCAGCCTGGTGAGACCACGATAGCCTACAAACCACTTTGAATGGAACAATCGCTTGTCTAAAAAGTAACAATTTGGTCAAATCGTTGCTATTGTGAGGTTGTGGGTTTCGTGTTGCTGTCATTGTGGCATTAATACACTGAGAAATTCAGATAGTTTATCAGCATCCATTAAGGAATGGCAGGAAATTAGGACAAAAGCCTGTTGTTTATTCAAGGTTGTGTTTTATTTATCCTCTGGCTTTTAAAAGCCTCTTATTTTATGTGCCTTCTGGGCACAGAGGCTTTAGTTTAAAAACATCACCACTAAAACAAACAACCAAACTGACAAAAGTCATTTCGGGGAGAGCAGTGGAGATGTAAAAGCAGCTCAGTACTCTCATTACCCCTTGAGGTGAAAACCTTCTGCTGTGACCTGCAGGACCACGAGCCCCGGCCCAGAGCACATGGGGGAATTGGAACTCCTGGCAAAGCAAATGCTCCTGCTCTGGCTCCTCAGACTTTGTGAACCCTGAGCAGCCCAGGGGATGTGGGATGGGGGGTAATGGGACTGGGGAATGTGGGACTGAGGGATGTGGAAATGTGAGACAGGGGGATGTGGGACTCGGGGATGGGGGGGTGTGGGATTGGGGGATGTGGGATGAGGGAATGTGGGACTGGGGGGTGTGGGACAGGGGGTGTGGAACTGAGGGATTTGGGATGGGGGACTGTGGAACTGGGGGATGTGGGATGGGGGACCGTGGGACTGGGAGTGTGGGACTGGGGGCTGTGGGACTGAGGGATGTGAGACTGAGGGATGTGAGACTGAGGGATATGGGACTGGGGGATGTGGAACTGGGGGATGTGGGACTGGGGGATGTGGGATGGGGAATGTGGAACTGGGGGGTGTGGGACAGGGGAATGTGATCACATCCCATTGTGTATAGACACCAAATTCATACTGGGGCTCAATTAACCAATGAGCAGTTCCATATATAACAGGGAGGAAAACAGACAGGAAAAGTGGAGATCAAAGGACAAATATTCCTATTTCTGGGGACACGTGAGAAGCATAAAACGTTGGAAGCTTTCTCCCTGGCATTATCTGGTTTTTCAGCCTCTCCTCTGACAGCTCAAGGCTCATGCACTTTCCTTTGTGTTACCCATCGTGGAACTCACCAAACAGCAAAACATTGGAACATTCCAGAATGGTCTAGTGACAGAACCTTTGGGTTTCTGCTTTATTCCTTCCTTTCCTGATCCATCAGGCAGTGTCAGACGGGCTGTGCTGAGGGCAGACCCCGCTAAGTAGACAGAGCTGTTAAAATTCTCCTCTGGGGTAATTTGTTTTCACAGATTTTACAGATTTCACAGCTTTTCCTTCACCACCACCCCACAGCCCCAGACCCACCTGACCAGGGTGGGACATAGAAGTCCCCACCTCTGTTCCAGAAATATGGGAAACCCTTTCTGAGCAGCCCTCCTTTGAGTCCACTCTCTGCTCCCTGGCCATCTTTGCCAGTGAGATTCTGGGTATTGACCAAGGCCAGGGTTTCTGTTTCCTCCTGCAGAACTCGCTGAGCTCGGGCTGGGTCTTGCTGCACAACCCAGATGTAAATGCTCTGCACAGATCTCGTAGTGGGGATGAGGGGTGGGTGTGGTGGTGGATGGATGGGTGGATGGATGGATGGATGTCAATCTAACAGTCAAATCATATTGATGTATCTCCTGATGGATGAAATTTAGTTATCTCACCATTTGGACAGGGTTGAGAGGCCGTTGTGTCAACCAGCTGTACAGGAGAACCAACTCCACACCCACCACTGCTCCTGGAGCATTCACACACACCAGGACACACTTCAGAAAGAGCTCCCTGAAAGGGGATAAACAGAGCCCAAGGGGCATTTGGACAACTCTCTCAGGCACAAGGTGTGACTCTTGGGGTTGTCCTGTGCAGGGCCAGCAGTTGGACTCGAGGATCCTGGTGGGTCCCTTCCAACTCTGAGATTAGGAAATGCATCACCCAAGGAGCTTCATCATTTCTCTACACTAGGGCAGTTCCTCGCCCTGACTGATGTTGCCCAGAGAGGCTGGTTTTCCCAGTGCAAACTGGTGGGGCCCTCAGGGAAAGGATGGCACCAGTGTCCCAAACTGCTGTCCCAAAATGGTGCAAGGACCTTGTGCTGTGTCCTTGCACTCACTGAGGGCCTTTTATGTTCTCCTGAGGAAACACAGCAATGTTTGGAGAAGCCAGGCAGGGAGGCAAAGAGGAACCAGGACTCTTTTAAAACACTTTGCCTGCAAAAAAATGCCCTAACATGCTTTTTTTTCTGCGCTTGGCATGGAGGGACCAGCAGCCAATTGTGTTATAGCTCTGCTGATTGCTTATGATTCCCTTCCTGTGAGGACAGGCCCTGATATGTTGTTTTTTGATAACACTGGCTCCTTTAGAGCAATAATGCTGGTACAGTTTCCTGCCTAATCGGAGAGCAATTACTGTACCTCAGAAGGGAAAACGTGGAGAGGAACCCAGTTTTAGCTCAGAAGTGATAACAGGAGCAGTTTCTTGCTAAGCTTGAGCTTGTTCAAGCATCTCCCATGGCAATACACAAGAAAAAATCAAAGAGAAAGGAGGGGCTGAGGGTTGTTCTTGTCTACCATGTTCCGGTACAGTCAGATCCCCTGGTGCTTGTGTGCTTTGGAAGCTGGGATCTCATTGGGGCCCCACAGTTGTGAGAGGACATGGAATCTTTTCCCTCTGCATCCTTAACCTGAATTTTCTCTAGTTTAGGAGTGAACATTTTTACTGTTACTGGTTTCTGACCTATGTTAATTGACCTGGTGGCCTTGACCAGCTTGTGGTGGCAGGTGACCATGTCCAGAAGCAGAATGCTGCACTTCAGTGGTTGCCTTGACAAACCCATCACTATTTTCAAATTAGTTTGCCAGACCTGTGTAAGAAGAAAAATCAAAGATTAAAAGGTTGCCAGGTTGTTTCAGCAGAGCCAAAGGCAGTGTTATCCTGTAGTTTGGAAAAGGAGCTGGCAAGCAGAATACTTTTGAGGGGGGCAAAAAAAAGAGCAGTTTCTGCTTGGACTGCTGGGCTGTTTGTGGTAATAAAGGACTTTCTTTAGGGCTCCTGCACTCAGGCATTTCCACCTAAGGCTGAGGCGTGTGCTTTGGACGTCCTCGTGCAGAAGTCTCTGGCTACAAAGGGTGTGTGTCTGTGGTGAGAGAAGCGCTATCTCACTGAAGTCGAGCAGGGAGAGGAAATGACTCAGTCATCAAAAGGCCCTCCTTCCTCAGGGAACTGTCCTTAATCAGTATTATCCCGTTACAATAATACCATTTCAGAGGGACTGGGAACCAGAGCACTTGCGTAGCCATGTAAATGCTTCCTGTATTTGCCAAACAAAACAGCATTCAGCAATTAATAGAATTTAGCTATTAGTCCTGCTATGATAAAACAACAACCGTGGCTCCTCATCCTGCAAAACCTTTGGTGTGATCCTTCTCCCAGGAAAAGTCCTTTCCTTTTAGATCTGCGCTACCTGCTGCTCCAGGAAAGAATAAATAAGAATAATGTTGCCTTTTGCTTGGCTGCAAATGCCATAGCTCTGAAAATCGTCCTCATTACCCTTGCAAGAGCTACAGCAAAGCTCCCTCCCGGGATGCCCTGATTAGTCAT
Source organism: Acropternis orthonyx (assembly GCA_035583155.1). Taxonomy (NCBI): domain Eukaryota; kingdom Metazoa; phylum Chordata; class Aves; order Passeriformes; family Rhinocryptidae; genus Acropternis; species Acropternis orthonyx. Next base: position 8,488,154 of record JAWWEU010000158.1, read on the forward strand.
TGCTTTAGTATTAAGCTGGGCCACTTTGTGCTGCTTGCCAGGGATCCTGTACAATCTCTACCTTTTGGTGTTTGATAATAGGCAGCTCCCAAAACGGGCAGCGGGAGCGCCAGGATGAAGTGGTGGGTCCTTGGGAGCTGGGGGACCAGGGGTCTTGCAGAAACTCAGCTCTCCCCAATTAACTCTGATTAGACACAGCCACAGCTGGGCAGCAGCTCCCCAGCAAATGGACCATTTGTTCTCCTTGGATTTGACAGGAGAGCGTGACAAGGAAAGGCCACTTATAACCTGCTCTGCGCTCACCATTTCCCTCCAGCACGGGCCATCACTCACTGCCAGGGCTGAGCAGGGGCTGCAGGTCGACCTTCACACAACCCAGGAATGGTTTGGGTCAGAAGGGACCTTAAAGATCATCTTGTTCCACCCCCTGCCACAGGCAGGGACACCTTCCACTAGCTCAGGCTGCTCCAACCTGTCCTTGGACACTCCCAGGGATGGGGCAGCCACAGCTTCTCTGGGCAACCTGTGCCAGGGCCTGCCCACCCTCACAGGGAAGGATTTCTTCCCAATATCCAATCTAAGCCCACACTCTGTCAGTTTAAAACCATTCCCTCTTGTCCCATCACTCCATGCCCTTGACAAAAGTCCTTCTCCAGCTCTAAAACACACACTGGGCAAAAAACATTCTTGCAAATGTTAATTTTGACATAAATTTTACAGTGAACAAATAATTTGCCAAAAAAAAAAAAATCACTCTGAATGCCCAGTTACCCAGGAGGACTTCAGCAGTGTGGGCTTTCTCCTGGGAACCAATGAGCTGATAAGCAAACAGACTCACTATGGGCATTTCAACACGCTTTGGGAACATTTGCTTTGAAGCCGTTGCAAATGCCCAAGGATTAGAGCAGGGGAAGGGAACACAGGTCTCTGCTTTTCTTGGAAAGAGGGGCTGCACACTTCTAACATCTGCCTCTGCTGGTTTCTGGTTACTGGAAGTGATAAAAAATGCAAAATTACACACTGGGTCTTCTCATTGCCAGAGGGAAAAGTGAAGGCCTGAGTTTATGGCCCAAGTCACTGGATTTAAAATACAGAGTCTGACCATGTGTTTGGGCTTCTTCATACACACAAAGCTGAATGGTTCTGATGATAAACTGAGACAGCTCTGATGTCTCGTTTCGACTCCAAAACGCCTCAAAACTTTCTGCTGTGTAATAATGCAGGGGGGGTAAATGTGGTGACAGCAAGCTGCAGTCTGGATATTGGCTTTGTAAGAACAGCATCACTGAGTCTGTCAGAAAAAGGCTCTCCTTTAAAGTATTCTAAATGCAAGATGTGAGCTGCGCCAGAAGACAGTCCATGTCTGAATTCAAACTGCAGGTTTTAAAAAGAGAGAACGATGGTACCAACACCCACACCCCCACACCCCCCGTCAGACGTGGTTAATTAACAGAAGGGATAAAAATAGACCATTTCTTAGTGTACTGTCTGCTAGTGTGGGTGCAGAGCTCCTGCTGAGCCACCACCCTTCATCTCAACTTCGAGGCACAGCTTGGCAGAGGTAGAGGTTAAAATTCTCCTCTGGCTTGGGAAAACAGGAATGGATTTTTGGGAGCATCTGGGACTCTGCTCAAATCACTGAAATCAAAGGGTTCTTTCCACTTGCTTTGGATGAAAAAATAAACTGCTGAGCAGAGGAAGGATCATCTTTGAAGGACTCAGGAGATGTTAATCTAGCTCTTGGCTGTGCCAGAGGTTCCCAGGGTGTTCTTGGGAAGGCTGCCTTGTCTGTCTCTGGAAGTTTTCCATTTGTGTCGTCAAATTACACCACTTCCTTCCTACCACCTTCTGCCCTGTCCTTGGAAACTGTTTGTGTAGGATCCATCCCAGACTTGTGTTTGTGCAGTAGCTCCTGCACAGCGGGCCCAGCCCAGGTGGAATCACAAAGGAGGACACCAGAGTGAATGGAATAAGTGATTCTGTGGGAAGAACATTAATCATGAAATATAATTTATAAAACAGGCAGTTTGACTTGAAAAACATTAGAATGTTTTGTACTGCACTACCACTCTTAACTTTAAATTCTTCTTTTTTCTGTGCTGGAGTTAAAAACTAATAGACCCATGTAACTGAAAGATTTGGTTAAAAGTTAGGAAAAAATCCTTCCCTGTGAGGGTGGGCAGGCCCTGGCACAGGTTGCCCAGAGAAGCTGTGGCTGCCCCATCCCTGGAAGTGTCCAAGGACAGGCTGGATAATTCTCTGAACAACCTGTGCTAGTGGAAGGTGTCCCTGCCATGGCAGGGGCTGGAATTCCATGATCTCTAAGCTCCTTTCCAACCCAAACCAGTCCATGAATCTGTTCAGCCATAAACCTGTGTGACACATCACTCATTTCTACATTATCCAAAGAATCTAAGTCCTTGAAGCAGCTTTCTGTGAGATGACTCAATAACCAGCAACAGCAGGACCAGCAAACTGGGGAGGTTGCTCCTAAAAGGAGGCACATTTTAAGTGAACAGGGAAATTCTGGGAGAGCTGTTTGAACAGATTCTCCTCCTTCATGAGAGTATTAGAAATAACATCCTTGAGTCTGCACCTCTTTCCATTCCTCTCTCTGTACTTGCACCAGCCTAATTGGGACAAGAGCCCTTTTTTCCCCTCTGAATTTGCTGTCTGTGCATCCACAGATACACCGTGGTCCATAATAAATCATGAGCAATGGGGATCCAAGTGTACTGAATGTCTACAGTCACCCAAGGCAGGTTTGCAGAACAAACCTTTGTTTATCATGGCAACTGATCAGGAAAACCTTCTTTCAAGATAATAACTCAGAAAGAGCGGGGGTACAATAAATCAAAAGTATTTGGCATTAAAAAGGGAGAAAAGCAGTTGATGTGCTTGGATAAAAGATACAAGCCCAGGTGGGTAACTATTGCACCTGGAATGATACGGAGCCAGCCTTTCGTGGGAGCAAAATGATGTTTGGCAAGGCAGCAACAGAGGCAAAAAATAACATTTTTCTAGCTTTATTGGCAGAGATTACAAAGGGTCAGATCCATCACGCCTTTGTTAGACCAAGTCCACAGAGACTTCCCTTGACACAACCAGATCTATCAAAAGGGGAAGAAAACCCAGTTAGCAGGCAGCAGTAAGGGATTCTTGTCAGGCTCCCCCAGATTACTTGGAAGATGTCTTTTCTTCAATTCTAGACTTGTCCCTGGCTATTAAATATCTGCTTAGTTGTAGAAATACTTGGAAGATTACTGGGAGGTAAAACTGAGAATAAAATAAAAGGTTTTCTAGTGCAGGGTGATAATGTGTAAACACAACCAGTAAAACAGATCCCCTTCCCATGGCCTGTGAGACAGCAGGGAAGGGACTCAGGTGGAATTTGTCACCTGGACCATGTTTCAACTCCTCCGTTGTCCCCTGAGTTTCGTCATATCTATAATTATCTATGATTCCATGATATATCATCACAGCAGAGGTTTCAGTTCTCAGGTGTACGCCTATTATACCAACCTGCCAGTTGCTGGCCTAAAGCATCTGCAGACAAAAGCTCAGTCCTACAAAATTCTCCTGACATGCTAAAATTTGGGCAGAACTCCACAGGACTGAACAAAAATCTCTTGGATAATTACGTGCCTAGGTGGCTCCAGATGATGAGCACACATGGTATTGATACCAGGTTCTCCAATCAAAACTGGCATTTAAAATTTTTTCCATGGGAATACTTAAGAACAGTCAAATATATGCAATTGAAATAAAATCAGTGACCCAACAGAAGGGCAGTGATGACTACATGGAGTGAGAAATACTCAGAGAGAAGTGGAAAACCCATGATCCACCCTGGCAGGGGGAATAACAGGTCAGGGGAAGAGAAGGGGCTTGTGAGGTGTTCTGGATTAGCACAGAGGGGCTGAGCCATGGCACTGAGCCATGGCACTGGGAATGTGGGATGGCTGCCTGCCCACCCAGACTGGCTCCCCTGGAAGGCTCTGGGTACCTGGCAGGGTGGGAGCTCCCAGGGGATGGCTGGGGGTTGTTCCCACTGGATCCCAGCTGTGGGAAGCTGAGAAGAAACCAGCTCTGTGTATGGTATTCCCTTGAGGTCCTTCTTTGGAGGGTAAAAGCTTTTGAAGAGGGATGGTGGGAGGATTAAAAGGTGTTTCTGGCGCATCCCTGACTGATGAAGGAAAGTGCTCGGAGGAAACCTGCTCTCCTAAAGATGTACTGACAGAAATGCCTAAAAATTTGGAATTCTGCTGGCCCCACGTCACCACCCCCACCTGAGGCCATCCCTTTCTGTCTGCACAGGGCTGGGGGTCTGAGCTTCCCAAAAATGCTGCAGAATCATCCCCTGGATGGACACTCCCTGTGTCCCTGAAGGAGCTGATAAAGCCACTTAACAACAGAGCTGGAAGCACAAGGTATAAACAGAGGCAGTGAAGGCCAGGCAGATGTTGCTGAGAGCTTCTCTGCAGCCTGGTGATAATGAGGAGAGGGCTATCCCTCCTCCCAGATGTCCCCTCCAAGGGGCAGGAGGAAAGGGAAAGGCTGTGTGGTCAGGGGCGAGACCACCACCTCTCACCCACCCTTATCTGCCACCCCAGAGACACCAACACTCCTCTCACAAGGGTGTGTAAAACACCCTTCAAAGCGATAGCAACGGCCCCAACTGAGAAGTGGCCCCTAAAAAGAGCTGAAAACAAAAACTTCAGCCTTGGGGTTTTGTTTCCTGCTCTCTCTTTTTCCCCCTCTAAGCCCATTTTTGGGTAAGCACCCCCCTGTATGCCCTCCCTTCAAATATCACATATATATTTCACATTGGTGGCAGAAAAGGGAAGTGACCAAGAGGTACTGAGCTCTGGGAAACCCAAATCCTTGCTCAGCAAGGGCTGGCCACATTCCCCTCCGAGCAGGGGGAGCTTCAGGGGCTCAGAGGGTCACTGAAGGCACACGGGGTAAAACAAATCAGGGGGTTCACAGGGATGTAAGAAATCCGGGGGTTACAGGAGGGAAGGGGCTCTTGGAGCTCTGAAAGGGAAAATATGGGCAGGGCAAAAGAGGGAGGGAGAGGAGGGGGAAATAAAAATGAAAGGAGACAAAGGGAGTGGACAGAATGGGGGGGAAAGTTAAGGAATGAGATGCTATGTCTAATTAAAGTCCAAAGTGTAGCTGGAACACAATGAAGCCATGTGCTTTACTGTCACAGGAGTAACTGAGTGCATCTGCTTTTGTAATCAACCCTGTTTACAGGAACAATACACAGAAGGACTCTAAAACTCAAGTTTTAAATATCTTATATATCCATCTAGTAAAAAATAAGTGCTTTTTTTTTTTGCTCATGACAGGAATGTGAGTAAGAAGGAGCAAGAGCAGAAGCCCCAGTAAAGCTGAAGTCATGGTCCAGTCTGCCCTCTCCAGAATACAAAAGTAAAGGGACATTTCATGATATTTAAATGAAATACATTTTTTTAAGGCAAAATCTTCGATTTTTTACCCAGTGAACAGTCCACCTATGAATTTGTTGTTGTGATGTTTAAAACTTGGTATGTGCAAAGATTTCAGACAGGAACTGACAACACTTGTACAAATAATGAATGCAGGCATAAAAAAAAGGCTTATTTTTTTTCAACTGTAGGAGGAGAGACTACCAGGTGTCTCGCTGAAGGCAGTCCTTGGCTCAGTCCTGGCAAAAGGGGATTAAAACAATCATGGAGGTGAAAGTTTATTGTCAGTCCAGAGCAAAACTCTGCAGAAGTAGGAGCCAACAGATCAAAGCTGGGTTTAGAGGGAGCAGTGAAAGAAAAGCAGTGTGGCTTCAGATCAGGATGAAGTTGCATCAATCAGATATGCAGATTTTACAGTTGACGGGGAGGAAAAATGAGGAAGAACAGGGTTTAAAAGTGCTTGTTATTTTTCCCTGATGCTATAAAGGCTTTTTTTTTTTTTTTTTTTTTTTTGAAGGAGCCATTACAGAAAGCAGCAAAAATTATCCAAGACTCAGCTAAGCACGTTGGTAGAACAAATGTTGGGAGCTCCTGCAGCGCTGCAGGAATTGGGAAAGATTAAGCAACTGGTTCAAACCAAGGCTGGTATGAAACAAAGGACTAGGAATGTGCCAGCACTCTCATCCTGTACTTCCAATGGACATTAGGGTGGGAAATGGGTGGAAACATGTGATCTAAATTCCACATTATGCAAATGGAACTGCATAATTGTCAGACAAACGAGGTAAAGTTGATTCTCTTTGCTAATTGACAAAATTGCTGCAGTCATCTTGAGGTTTGAAATCTATCGGGAAGAGAAAGTGTTTCTGCCTTGGAATGAATAGGGATTTTTGCACAAATATGCCTGCGGGGTTTGATTGGTGCTAAGGAAGAGGAGGAAAAAGAGATGTGCTTAGCCAAAAGCTTAAAACGTGAAGAGCATCCATGTACTGAAGGAGAGCACTAACACTCTATAGGTTGTTATTAAATACATCTTGTGCAATAAATGTTTCGAATTAAGTAATAGTGGCTGTATAAAATAAGTGTCATCTGGCCACTGCTGATGTAGGAATTCCTCCAAAGGCAGCAGGAATTAGGCAGCATAAGAATGCCAGAGAAATTAGGAGCAGGAAAAGATGCCAAATCAAGGTTTGGGACTGGCTGTGGTGGGAAAAGGTGACAGCGAGGAGGGACCTGGATGAGAGAACAACAAGGACATTCCCACACCCACATGGCTCAGGGCTGACCTGACCCCCGTGGATGGACCTTCCTGACGGGAATGGCACTGAAATGGATTTGCCAAAGGCATAAGCCCCAGACAAGGGTGTTATACAACTCCTGAGTCTGCAAAAAAATAAAAGAGCCAGGAAAGAAGATGTATTAAAGTCTCCGCCTTGGCCAAACTCCAACTCAATTAATTACAATCCGCCTTTTAAAATTCCCCCTGAAGTTTCAGCTGGATCATAAATTCTTCCATGCGTGTCCTGTGAGGCTGGAAGAGGCAGAGCCCACCAGTGAGCTGCCGTGGTGGATGCCACGAGCTCTGCATGGGATGCTGGCTGTGGGGTCAGCTTTGGGAAGGCCCTGGGACCCTCGGAAATGGGAAGCGCTCAGCAGAGCGAGGATGATGAAACCCTAGAGAAACAGCAGAAGTCAGTTTGCTATAAATCTTCCTGCTGTGCAGGGTGTTTTGTTTTTTGGGGGTTTTTTTTGTTTGTTTTTTTTTGGTAAATGTGCTCAAAAAATCTCACTTCTGCCTTCTAGTGGGTAAAAGGCAGGAGGGCATTGCTGGAGGGAAAATTAGCTTTGGATTCCTCAACATCATCATCAGCAAGGCATGAAGACCAGACACAAACAAAAATCCTGTCATTTTTACTCCTAAGAGTGACTGCTGCCTGACTGCAATGATTGTAAGGGCACAAACCCCAACTCCTCCCGTTTGGTTTGGACCCAACCCAGCAGGGAACACCAAGGATATGGAAATGTCCCATGCTGGGCTGACTTTGGTTAGATCAGCTCCTGCTGCACCCGCTTCTGATACTGGGGGGGGGGGGGGGGGGGGCCGGGGG
>JAWWEU010000158.1:8515317-8537138 GCA_035583155.1 Acropternis orthonyx
AACAAAAAAAAAAAAAAAAAAAAAAAAAAAAAAAAAAAAAAGAGAGAGAGAGAGAGAGAGAGAGAGAGAGAGAGAGATGAGGCACCGGGAACATCTTTCTTCCCAGAGTTTTTACTTCCAAAACCAAAATTATTTGAGAAATAAACTAGTTTTCATTTGTCATCCCTTCACAGGAGGTATCTCTGAGCCCTGACTGTGTGAATAAAGCTGTCAATAGCCAAAACTGTGCCCCATCACTATCCTGGGGCAAATGCCCTTTTGCTCTCACGTTAAGCCAGTTTGGCCACTTATCCTTACACATATTAAGTGTCTCAACACAGGCAGTTTAGCAGACTAAAAGTGGTCCCAAAGAGAGTTAATTAAACCTTTGTAACTGCTCCTGTAGGGAAGTACGGGATGCCCAGATGGAAAGTCACTTAAAGGCACATATGTTTCTGTGAAGTTCAAATGCACCGACTCCTCAGAGAGATCCCTCCCGGAGACTTTGGCAGCCCCACCAGGGAACTGAGCTCTGAGTAGCTGGCACAGTGCAGAGCTGCCCAGAGGGAGGGAGGGAGCTCCCAGTCCCAGTCTGGCTGCGAGATATGGGTTATGTTCATCCTGTTATAGTTTCATGCTACGTGCCCACGTTCCTCTCAGCTAATTAACTATCCTCTAATCCTGCATCAGTGGGCAACTCATCCCTTCCTTTCCTGCTGAGAAGGTCTCCAGTTCTGCAGCACCTGTCTCACAAGAGCCCCATGTTTCACTGGAAGGATCTTTTCCATTTCTCAAGGCAGCCAAAGGGCTGAGGGATCATTAACTGAATTCCTTACAGTAGCAGAAAGTTTTCCAGCAAGCCTAGCAATAAAACCTTCCAGCTTCTGTCTCCCCCTTCTATTCTCTAGCCATTATGATACACTTCCCTAATCCATGGAAGAAAGACCTTCAGACACAAACTCCTCAGTGGAACTCGACCTGCCAGTGGTTTGGCTCCAGACTGAGAGTGCCCCTTTCAGCAGCATCAGCCCAGATTATCTGCAGCAAAGCCTAGATTATCTGCAGCAAAGCCCAGCTCAGCCTCTCCTCTCCCAGCAAACACATCACATCAGCACCCATGGTATCAACACCAGGTGGTTTAGCCCCAGAAGAACCCAAGAAGCAGGGCTGAATCAGCTCAGACATGCAACTCATTTGAATAGGATTTGTCTCGCAGAGCAGCAGAGCTTTTTAAAGCAGCCAGTTCAGCGTTACTGTAAAACCTGTTAGCAGAAGAGTGCCCAGAGCTCCAGAAGTGACCCTGAGGTCCAGGCAGCACAGACAGGCAGTCCCGGGTGGGGGACAGGGAACTGCAAAGTGCCAGGGGGGTTCCCTTTGGAAAGGAAACCAAGCAGAGAGTCACCAGTCCAGGATCAGCCCAGGGAAAGCTGAGCTCTAATCTGCACGAGGGCAAAGAGAAAGACCAATTGTTGCTATTATCATAAATTACACCCACAAACACCGACTCTTCAGAGGGGCTTTGCCATCAGCTCTGTGCTACAGGGATGTCAGGAGCAATAACAGCAAACCCCAACAACCTGCCAGCCCTGGCAAAGGCTCACAGTCGTATTTGTTTAGTGTGGCCTTTGTCAAAGCACCAGCTAACTCCTTCCTCAGGAAACAGGCAAGTTCTGCAAGGGAAGGGCTGTAATTTAGGTCAATAGGAAACAATATTAACTTCAATTGGAAACAGTAATTACTGAAAAAGGAGAAACTTGCTGGCTTGTTCCCATCGTTGTTCTCTGCAACGTGCTCAGAACTTTTCATCCTCAGACTTGCTACTTTTTAGGTATGTCAGTTACAAGAGTACTAGGTTGGGATCACAAGACTGTCTTTAAGGATCTGTTTCTAGGAAAAATGCAGAGAAATGCAGACTCAGTCAGTCCTCTACTACATCAATAAGCAGTCACTGTCCAAAAGCAGGGGGGGAAGCCAGAAGGCCTTGTCTTACTCATTTCTGTGTTTCTACAACACTCAAAGAGTTTTGTTTTATGTTTCCCTGCACTATTTTCCCTTCATTTTTAATGCTGGGCTGCTGCCTCATTCTTCCCAGGGTGGACAGCAAACAATACACAGCCCAGGGTGCCTCCAGGCACTCAAGATTCCTGTGGGTACCACAGCCTGGGAGCCTCTCATCTTCTCACACCTTCTTTCTTATCTGAGCAGATGGAAACTCAAGAGCAGAAGCCAAGAGCCAGAGTGGGCACCTCTGCAGTACAGTCATTACTGTAGCTGCAGTTACAGGAATTGCAGGGTGGTAGCGCACACACACACACAGTGGCTGCCATCTCCTCACTGCCAAACAAGGCAGCCAGGCATCATCCATCCACTTTTCAAACATCTCCACAAACAGGGGCTTTCAGCAGGAATGGTTCAATCAAGTGACAGCCTTTCTGGGGATTTCCACCCTGCACTGTAAAAACGCCTGTGAAAGCAGAAAACAAGTGTTTTTCCTCAAACAAATGTTTAGCAGCTGAGAGGAGAAAGGTTGTCAAATGCCTCACACATCTCTAGGTAGGTGGTGAGGAGCAACCACTGTGCTGCCAATCTGAAGAACCAGTTTTAGGAAACTTTATTGATACCTATTGATGAGTGAGAAGTCACCAAGAGAATGGCTACAAAGCAACTTTAAGGACAAGTGTTGTGATGAGAACCACAGAAGCTGAGGTAGAAAGATCCAGATCACTCAGTCCAAAGCCCTTGCTCAAAAACCAGGGTCAGCTACAGCAGGACCATGTGAAATGGGTCATCTTTCAGGTAACCTGTCCCACTTGTGATACTTGAGACTGCTCAGCCCATGCAAACCAGTGAATATTCAGAAGAAAGGCCTCAAGGCAGCCCGTTTTTGGCACGAGGCTTCACACACAGCCAGGAGGATCAGAGTTTTGTTTCCCTGTGTGTGCTCTTTCCCCAAGTGCAGGGTTCTTCACTCTGCACACACTCTGCTTTGTGCTGGTCCAGGTCACACACAGTGAGAGATTCCTCTCCTCTCGCAGCTTTGCAGAGAATTTAAACAATCTGTGTCTGTACCCCCACCCCTGCCCCAAAACAGGGAGATCACAAGATAAAGGCACTACTTTGGAAACACTACAATAAACACTACAAATTGCTTGCAGCCAGTAAATGTGGGAGAAAGGCTTGGCTGTCCCAGGTGTGAGATATGCAGAGGTTTTAAAAAATAAACCCAAAATTGAGCAGTGTTTGTTTATACAAACAACATAAAAGAGAGGGGGAAAACATCTCATTCAGAGCAGACTGAATTGCCAACTACAGCAGTTGCACTTGGATGGATTCGATCCTCAGGGTTTGCAATTAACTCCCTTCGCTCCTGCCAAGGTCACCTCTCACATTCCAATCCTGCAACCTTTCAACTGTAAAGAAATGAACAATTAAAAAAAATTATGAGATGTAAAAATACCCCAGTAGGTGATGCCAGGCAAAGGCAGGAATATTCCAAGAACACAAGCATAACCAGTGTCTGTCACCTCCTGACTTTAGCCTGACTTGGTTTAATTCCCTTCCCTTTAATATTCCCTAACTCCTCAGAGTTCCAGCTAAAATACCAGGAGCACAGACAGCAGGAATCCCACTTGCACGGGCTCTGACTGTCAGAAAGGCCTTTTTCTCTGTCTGGATGTTACTGCTGAGATGTCCCATAAATAGCAGCAAGGTGGAAGTTGCTCATCACGAACGTGCTAAAGCCACTGACTCTCCTCTTTTTTACATATACCCTCAATTTTTAAAACTGCGGAAGATAATCAATATATTGCAGCTGTTTAGTACAGGCTCAACAAATAGATAATCCAGCCTAAGGTCAGGAGCAGCACTGCCAGCGAACAGTTAATTTCGGTCAATAGATACATGCTGATTGCAGCTTAGTGGCCTCTGAAATACGCCCATTCACTCCATCCTCCTTGTGAATGAGCATCTCAAAGCACAATTAAGCCTGACATTAACCGGCCAAAGTCTGAAAAATATGTGGTAACAGCTTCCCTCCCTAGTGTTGGTGGAGAAAGTTGATTTTATCTCTTTATAATCTCATTATTCTTCTAATAAATCTACCAAATTAAGGTTTCATCGATAGCAAATAGCTGGGGTTTTTTTTCCTTTAAAAAGGGGGACAACCTGCACAAGCAATGCTCTAATGGCACACTTTAACACAAGGCTTCCTTCTGTTTCCCTATATTTAATCAGTATATTTATATCAAAATAGCTTTGGGGGGGAAAAAAATAAAATCAATGGATTATTGCCTGGGGATGGGACTGGAATATGCCCACTGACACATCCTTCTGTAACTACCCTGCTGACTTCAGGGATATTCTGAGTGGATTTAAGTCCTGTTAAATACGAGTGGATGATTGTGCTCTCTCAAGGCAAGTGACTGGATCGGGGTTTACTTTTATTATTCCTATACACCTATTTTTGTCTGGTGAGGCAGCTGCACACAGAATGGAAAGATACTCAGATCTCTCAGACCAGCAACCCCAGAACTTGGTTTATTGCAGACTTTTACAAAGGTACAGCTCACTGAACTAAGTGTATCAAATTCTCTCCCTGATACTGCATGGAAACAATAGGATATGGCTGTAAAACTCAAGAACTCAGACATAAATATATTAAATTTGAATTAGGAAAGGCTAGGCCACAGATAAATCTAAAAGACAGACAATGATGTAGCCATTACACTTCATAAAATTCCATAAACCTGCAGTTAAAAAAGAGTAGAGTGGGGGGAAAAAAGCCTCATGACAGATCAGCGAGAGTCTGGAAACACCCAGCTGGAGAAGAGATTTGCCCTGGAAAGGCTGGACCAGCTCTGGGAGCAGGGATAGCTCTGGGTGATGTTGGGATGCCGCTCAAGCAAACACAGCCCTCAGCAGCCAGCTTTGCAGGTTATTCCTGATTTTCCTTCCTTGTCTGCCAGCTGGATGCCCGTGCAACACAGAGCAAGACCTTCTGGAGGCAATTCACACTCACAACTGGGATATTAATATTCCCTTTAATATGAATTAATGCTGTTGGATACATCTGACCCATGTAACCAAATCACTCCTGTCCCGAGCAATTCCAGAAGGAACATTTAGTTGTGCCAGGTATTTTTTGGACGCAGCAGAACGTGAGGGAAGGACCTGAAGGCTCTAATTATTTCTAATGAGGCACCCAGAAATCATCAAGTAAAAAAGATCTAAGACCAAATTTAGGAAATGTGATGAGGAGGGTGGTCACTGGGGATTCAGAAATAACTGTGGCACAGGGGCTCTTTATTGACATCAACCACTGCAAATCAATCAATCAATCCTGCTCGGGCAGCATTTTGACACCTGTCAGGAAGAATTAATTTAGGCTCAACTCTGGTTTCTGTGCTAGTCTAAGTAGGTTTAGATTATACACCACAAGACAAAAAATGCCAAGTGTTCCAACCAATGACGACTTAAATCAATAGCTCAAATATTGGAAGAAGAGAGTTTTTGAACAAACAGCACTCAAAAATAACATGAAAGGGCTACACTCTTTTCTTCCTCCTTAAGAATCTGATGCATTTTTCACCCTTTCTGAGTAAATTATGTCTCAGAGCTGGCACTGCTGGAAATAATCCACAGAGCTAAAAAACCCAAGTGGATGGCTCAGCTCCTTCCTGCCCCTGCCCAGCCAACCTGGCACAGAGGAGAAGGCACAAGTCCACTTTTCCTGCTTGGCCCTACTGAAAAACATGGTTTGCATGTTTATCCAAGGGCCCTGGATCATGTGAAGTGACAGATGTAATTAATGGGAAGACTCCTGTTGGAAGTAGGAAAAAATTTAGGTCCTTTTTCAACCCAGTAGAGAAGAGCAAGCACTGAGCTGTAAGCAGGACGAGCAGCAGCCTTCCTGGAGGATGTTCTGTGACAGGGAAGACACTGAGTGAGCCCAGGTTTGTTTACAGTCACATCACAACTCAGACTTCTCAAAAAGAGCAGCAAATCGGGAGCCTGCCCAGCACAAAGAGCACAGGGTGGCCCCTGTGTGACTGGAGCTGCCTTCCTGCAGCATCCACAGCTTTTCCAGCTGAAGAGCTGTGAATTTCCATCAAATTGGCAAGCCCCGAATTTTACTGCTGCTGGCAGCTGACAAATCCTCCATCAGCTCTGGAATTTCCCTAGTGTTTTACTGGATTTTCACTGACAGAGTCAGATGGGTACGGTCTGCCTGTTTCTGCTGATGCAAATTGTTTTGTACTCACTGGTGTTTGGAATAAAATAATGCCCCAGCTAACTCAGACAACATGTAAAACTTGGCACAGCTGCCACGTGGAGAGCTCGGAAAGGCCTGACAAGGCTGGATCCACTGATGGACAAGCCTGGAATTAGTTGTAGAATGTTCTAAAGGCCAACAATAGAAAAACAACTCAGGGTTTTTTAAAAGGGTAGCTGGAAGGGGAGGAAGCTCAGGCTCCCAAAACCATAGACAGTCAGCTACAGCAGGAAGCAGCATCCAGCTTTTCTGCTTGTTCTTGGGTATTAGATCATGCTGACTTTCCTCCAATAAATGCTGCAGGCACATGATAACCAAAATGAGACGGGATAAGGACAGTCAGTGGTGTCTATTCCCAGCTTTGAGGCTGGACCACTATCCTGGCCAAGTCCCAGGGCAGCCAAGTCCACCAGCTGTAAAATGAAACTACAATATTGACCTCAATTTGGGCTCTGGGGGAGCAGAGAAATACTCCCCAAGATAAGCATCACTGCAAGAGCATTCTTGCCTTGACACACCATTAAAAATAAAACAAAAGCTTTATGTTCCACTGGGGAAAAATTGAAAAAGGAGAGAGAAACTCAGTTCACCTTTGGATGGCTCAAATCACAGTATCCCAAACAATCCCAGCAAACATGATCTCAGGCTCTGCAGTGCTCTCCCCAAGCTCAGCCAGCCTGACATAAGCAATGGGAAACATCCCAGAGCAGGGACAGAGCAGAGACAGCAGGAGTGCCACGTGTCTGCTTGCTTCTTGTGGCCCAAAAACAGCATTGCTTGACCCCTGACACCACACAGACTGAGATCTTGGAGAAAATGCAAAGCCTTATTGCCCAGCAGAGCCACGTTTTTGCAGCAGCACAGGCAGATGTGCTCTGATGACCCCAAAGAGCTGGGAGCCTTCGGGCACCCAGGTGCATCCTTACTGAGCACAGCAGCTCCTGCTCACCTCAGGGTCTTGTTCCTTTGCCAAAATACTGCACAAGTGGCACTCTGTGTTTGCAAAATGCTTCCTCAGATGGCCTGTTTGACACCAAACAGCAGATGATTTGCTGTCCCTGCAGCAAATAAGGCCGTTCTGGGGTTCTAAGTGGGCCATGGCTTGATGGTACAGCTGCATTTGCTTTGGACACAGTTCATGTTTTGCTAAAGATACCTGAGTGCTTTCTCTCTAATTCTGCCTCCTCTCCTCCTCCTCCTGCCGCAACACCTTCAGCTGGAGGCACCAGGATCAAACATCCCCAACCCACAAACTTTCCAGAGTTTCAGTCTGTTGGGATCCCAAACCATTCACACACTGGAGGCCAAAACAGAGCGCTGCTCTCTCTGCCCAACTAGACACGACTCCATCCACCCCACTGCTGCAGGACTCTCCAGCTTTCTCACCTCAGGTCTTTTGCCAAGGTGTTTTGCGTGGATAAAACCCACTTTTAACCGGCTCTGTTCACTGGGCTGCCCCAAATACCTTTCTGCAAGCATGTGTGTGTTTGATACCTTATGCACCTTGCTGCAGGATACCCTCAGGAGCTCAGCAGGAGCTCCCTAAAGACCTTTATGGCAGGTGACAGCCCCTGTTAGGCATGAATTCACAACTGAACTCTGTGCTTGCCTTGATGTTGAAGTGAAGACCTTACAGACCCCTCAGCATCATGATTTTCACAGCACTCTGCACCACAGTGACACACGGAAAGCTCCCAGACAGCAGAAGGCCACAACAAACAGCAGGTCTCTGCATGAACAACTGCAGCTCCTTCCACTGAATCAACATGGCTCCTGGATCTGCCCCAAAATCAGGTTTTCCTAAGGCTGCAGCTCTAAGAGTCACCCCTCTCTTCACTAAATTTCAGGTCAGTGTCCAACAGATCTCTTAAGTTTATAGAGGAAAGTGAAGCACAAGCACACACAGAGCAGCTCAGTGTTCCTGTCCTTGTTGGTGACCGAGACCTTCCCAGCAGGAAGCAAACAAGGATGTTCCAGAGACAAATGCAGCTTGGAGCAAATGAAATACAGGGCTGGATGTTCAGTCCTGGTGTACCAGGCAGTATTACCTTCACTTCCAGCTCTCATAAACTTTTCAAAGCCTGTCCTTTAACCCGATAGTGGCTCAGGCTCTACCTTTTTATTTTTTTCTAAAGTAATTTTTTTTTCCTCCATTTTAATATATCCTTTTTAATTTCCTTTACAGCTAAGCACTGGTCAGAAAAAAATGGCAGAAATTTCCCTCACACCAGCTGTCACAGGATCTAGTGTGGATTTCAGAACAGAATAGAGCTGCAGCACACATTCCAGAAAAACTGCAGTGGACCATGTGAAGAGCATTGTTTGGGAGCAATTGGAGAGATAACTGCACTACTCATTTAACTCATTTATTATCCTCAGTGTACAAAACAAGTAGCTGCAGTAACATCATCACACTGAGGGTACTGAAAGGAACACAAAATAGAAAACCTAATCTACATTTCTGGTACAAACGGTTCAGCAGCTTCAGCTGAATCAATTCCTCTTGATTCTTCCTTCTATCAGTCCCCTCTCTCTGTAGTGTCCTGCTCTTTTTGGAAAGATTTTAGGGGAGGATCAAACAGAAAGACAACAGTTTTTTTCCTTTTGTAATTAGTTGTGTGTTGCTATTGCCTCATACCAGTTTTAGAAGCTGGGGCTGAGTGCAGTGAAGCCCAAGGTGGGCAGAAGAAACCACGTTATTTCCAAAACTGAAGAGATGTTTCTCCTTTCCCTGCTCACCTGTCCAACAAGCACCCTGGGTTTTTTGGTTTGTGACTGTGGCCTTCCCTCTAAGCTTTCCACACATCCACACACCTGTGAAAATTCCCCACCACTTTGTTTTTGGGAAGGGCCAGGATGGAGCCTTCCCTCAGCCTGATGTCCAGCAGGCTAAAGGACATCCGAAGAGCAAGCTAGAATAAATAATGGATAGCCAGAAGCCAGAATTTAAGACTTCTGCAACAAATATAAACTTCAATATGCACTTGGAAACAGGGAAACAAGTCTGGAACAGCCTAGGTCTCCCGGCAGATTGCAAGTGGGGAGCAGGAACTGCCTGACCTGCCAAGGAACTCAGCCTGTGGCCAGGGCTATGAGGGCTCCTCAGCTCTCCTCTGCCACCAGCCTGCCAGGCAGACTGCCAAGGAGCTGGGCAGGAAGGAAACCAGGGAGGTTTCCAACAGAAAAAACATCCCTCTGGAAAACTTCTGACTGCTCTAATAAAGGGCCTACTTTCAGAGTCAGCTATGGGGCTGGCAGAAGGCAGGGAGACCCCACTGCAGTCCCAGGTTAGTTACTGCCTTCCTGGACAAATTCCTTTCAGCACCAGACACGCAGTACCAACTAAAGTTAATCCTGGAGTAGGATGTTCACAAACCCCCCCACCCCAGCAAACCTTGCTTTCCCCCCCAGAACGACGACAATCATTCTTTGGCGCCATCCAGGAGGCAACATTTTCTTTGGTCAGGTCTTTACTGCCTCAGGCAACCACATGGCCTCTTGGCAAGGTCTCCAGACGAGCCCTGTTGGCAGCACACGGCGTGTGGCTCGCTCGGAAAGACCGCGCGAAGAAACAGCTCACTTTCCAGTTCCAATTCCAAGCCTTCCCGAACTTGGCAACACGACCTGGCCTGAGCGCAGGAATAGCTGGAGCCTGATGGGCAACAGCCCACAAAGCTGGTCACCCCGCAGAAAGAGCCCTTCCCAGCCCAGCGCCAGCACCAACAGCCCGCCCACCTACCGCTCGTTGTTCAGCGTCATCCGCGGAGGGTCCAGGTTGGGATTCTCCAGGGATTCCATCTGGGGGCAGCGCAGGAAGTAGTAGAGGGTGTGCAGGGCGTCGGGGGACCAGGAGTTGGGCTGCTGCTGCCGGCTCTGCCGCACGGGGCTCGCTCCGGGGCGGAGGCTGCTCAGGCACTGCATGTGGTGCATCGCCCGCGACACCAGATCGCCTGCACGGAGACAAGGAAAGTCCTCCTGAGTGCCCTCCTCCTAGCCCTAAAATCTCCCCTCCCAGAGAAGAGAGCTGCCTGCTGGGTGCACATCCCCCCTCCTCCCCAGGGGCACAGGGTGTCTGTCCTCGGGCTGCCACTCTGCAGGGCGTTGCGTGGGAGATTTAACCGGTTTTCAAAGGAAAACATGAAATGAAGCCCAAATCAGCACACTTTCAGAGCAGCTTTGCAGTGAGTTTTTTAGTTTCTTGCTGGGTTTCTCCTCTTTCCACCCATATATACCAGTGTCCTACCTGCAGAAACCACTGACATCTCTGTAAAACATCCTCTGCCTGACCTGGGAGCAGGCGAAGCCAGCAGCACCAACACAAACATCTCGCTCTCATTTCTGCTAAGAGGTTGCTCCAGTTTCTTCCAACCGGGTCATGCTGTTCTACCCTCCTGCCCAGGAACTTGAGACAAATTAACGACATTATGTTCAGTACAGAAACCCCTTTTTTTAGGGACCTGCTGCTCTCATTCTCACTCTAGCTGCAGGTTTCTCCAGGCTAACAAGACCTGACTCTCCTATCAAAAAGCCAATCTTTATCACGCTGGTTGTCACAAGCTGTGCCAGAAGTTTGCTCCTGAGCCTTGTGAGAAGCTCAGTCTGTGAGATTTCTGGGCTTCTCAGTCCTCTTGGTCTTTGAACTCAAGCCAGCCTGCCTCTGTGTTGGAGCACAGTGGACCTGAGGAGGCCTCAGAAAGGATTTTTAAACTGCAGATTTTTAAAAAGTTCGCAGAGCGACGATCCCAGAGCAGGTCTTTGTGTAATAAGCTTGCTTTATGCACACCCTGTTTACTCCCCCCCTTGCATTCTGGTGCATTACAAACTCTCAAAACCTTTTGAAAGCCTCTGGCATTACATCTTCAAGCCGTGTGTCTACAGTGAACTCAATTATTACTATGGATTAACTATACTTAGCTAGAATCTATTTTTTCCTTGGGAGAATCCCCTGTTGCTTTATGTTTTACAGTCCCCTCAAACTCTCACAGGAAACAGTACTCTATTGTGTCCGAAAGTCACAATACTGGGAAAGGATGGAACTGAAATAGTCTCCCCATCACAAAGCCGGTTCCTGAGAAGGTGCCCTGAGTTTGGCTGAATTAGTGACACCTCCCTCTGAAATCCTTAGGAAGTTGTTATTTGTTCATTAATATCTAACAGCAATACGCTGAATTTGCCAGCCAATCTCTGGCTGAGCCCCTGGGGTTCTCCTGTTACACCCTAAAAAGCTACTCTATGTCCAAACACGACATTAATCAAGAGTATTAAAACTCTCACTTTTCAATCTAAAGTTGTGCCACCCTCACATAGAACATTTAGCTTAAGGACCCACCTCAGAATTAAAACACCCCCTTCTAACAACTCTGCCTTTCCACTCCAGTATCTCCAGGATCTGAACACTTTTTGAGAAAATCACGAATCCCGCAGCATTGGTGCTAACACAGAAGTCTGTGCAGTTACAGCAGAAATGCATCTGGAATTCAAATTTTCAGCTCAGAGTAAGGTTCCTCCTCCTTTGCACACTCACTCTGCTTTTCTGGCAACGTGCAGCAACATTTAAAAGCGGTGGGGGGGGAAGTAGGCAACTGTATCACGAGATGTATTCAGTGGATGTACCGACCAAGTTGGCCAAGGCAGGGACTGGGGAAGAGGGAGAGAGAGGAAGCTGCATTCAATCTCAGGCCCTTGCTACAAACGTTCCCTTGTGTTCCAGCATAAATAGAGGTGTGTTAAAGGAATCTGAAAAACCTCAAATTAAGGCAGGTTGAAAAATAAACGGTGAAACCCACAAACTGCTCGCTGGGCCTGACGTTCATTAGCATTCAGGTGGTGCAGCCCGGGAAAGCAATGCCAGCAGGAACATTGCGAGGGAAAAGTAGGACCAGGAAAACACAAATCATTGTTGTTTACTTTAAAGGGGCTTTGTGAGTACTCTAGGAATGGAACATTTCATTTGCTTAGCATGGAAAAAAAAAAATAGAGAAGGCTTTGAACAAGTTTTTGTTACCAAAGTGCTCTCAGATTTCTTTTTTTCCCCCCTTCCGCTTTTTGGTTTTTAAGTAACCAAAAAGTTTTCCCTTGAATATCCTCCATTCTTGATATATCCACTGTAGGAACAGTGACAAAGAGGGAGGTGCCACACAAACGTGCAAGAAATCCTCCAGAGGCATTCCAGGCAGGAGCACCCACCCTTGGCTGGCACAAAAGGCTTGGAAAAGCCGCATCTTGTACATCTTCTACATCTCCAGGTAGATTAAATGCAAAGCAAGCTAATGAAACAAGCTGATTTTCATAAACAGCACCACGAGACAATTAAATCTTCCCCAGCGTCAGCCAAGCACTGCTCGCGCTGTCAACAATGGCAACGCTCCCGCTGACCTCAGAGCAGGGACTGGCTCTCCTGCCTTGCTGAAAGAAACCTGGGGTTGGTTACAGCCAAAACTTACTCAGCTCGGAGATGCTTCCAACGCACGTTGCCAACAGGGACTGCTCCAGAGTCCGGAGTTCCAGCTGGGCGTATGCATCGGCCCGTCCGTCGCTGCACACCGAGCCGTCATTGTAGGGGCTGAAATAGGCAGGGAGGGACAGCACACCTGGGCCAAGAGCAGACAAGAGACCTGTCAGAAGGGAAGCCAGAGGGGTGGAAAAGCAAGTCCCTCTAGGAGAACTCAGCACCTTTCTGCTGAGGTCCTTTGACGAGTTCAAAGCAGCTCAAAAGAGCGCCGTGAATCCCACTGGAAGGGCTGACAGAGGGGAAACTGAGCCTTGGGGAGGCAGGCTGGGTGTTCCTACAGCCTTGAGAAGCTCAGAACAAATTGCAGCTGAGATAAGACTACATGAAAAGCTTTAGCGAAGTCTCCGCTGTTGTTTACCCAACGCGCACAGCTGGCTGGGGAACAGCTGTATGCAGACTGCTGGGTCCAGGGGCCTGCTTTTGGGAGATGTGGCATTGCCTCGAGCCCACCTCAGGCAGCTGAGATCTCTGCAAGCAAAGCCACGGGCTGTGCTAGCCCTTTGAACCTGCCACTGCAGCTTCAAATGCTCAGGCTGCGGTTTCTACGTGTGCACAGCTCTGCCTGAGCCAAGCGACGCCCACGAGTTCTGAGGTTGCGTTTTCATCTCTATAAATGACCCCTTGTGAGAGGGAGAGAGATTAGAAAGACGATTACATCTCACACACACGCTCATTCCTTCCACCTCCCCCTTGCACACACTGATGTGCAGTAGTGGATGGATTTGCAGGCAGTTCTGTTGTTGGGATCCCATCCCGCTCTGTGCATATTCCTACAACTTCTTTGCATTAGCGACAAATTAGAAACCTTTAGGGTGAATTGGTTGCAATGGCAGCAAAGGGGATGCCAGAAAGAACTCACACATTAAGCTGCAGGCAGACTCTAACACAGGGGCGCTCCACCTTCCCCAAGTTACCTTTCTCACCCATTATCTTCGGCTGACCACGGTGGATTTTCAGCCACAAAACAGTGCAATGTAAAGATCAAAAAATAAAAAGATCGCCTCCCCGCTTTCCCTCCCAGGAAATCCATTAGTTGGACAGTTTCTCTCCAAATTAGCCAGCTGAATTTTGGTGCCCTTTGGCCACAGAAAAAGGGGGAAAACGTGCCCTCCAGAGCTGGGAATGTGGTGGTGGCTAGACTGGGAGAGTGACCTTGGAGTGGATCTGATGAAAACCAGTGTGATGCTGCACCCACGGGGCAGGGAAACCCCAAAAAGCTGTCTGCAGCCATGGAGCCAGTGTTCCCGTGCCCCGGCACTTATGTTTGATTGCTACCACCGTTTTAATTACATCTCCACCCCGCAATTCCAGCAGCACCCCCAGCCCGAATGTCCCAGGATTTCAGACAAGGATGCTTCCAGCCAAGCCTGCCTGTGCTCTTGCCCTGCTGCATCCTGTATTTTTGCTATTTAACTTTGATCCAAGCGCAGCCATACCAATCCATTTCAGCCTGGACCCCCATTTCCTTCCCCCCTTCACCTCCCGACCCCGGTCCGGTCTCGGATGTGGAGACGCTTTGCTCCTGTGGCAGTGACCTCCTGTCTCACCGGGGCTGTGCATTCTTGTCCAACAAAACCCTGCCAGAAGAATGGCAGCGCATTGTGCAAGGCCTTTTGTTTCTTTGTCTTGATGTTTTCTTTTGAGATTTTATGCTGGATTGATCTCTCCTACCCTTTTCACATCCTCTTTGCATCCTGCTTGGTGGTAAAGCCAAAGGCTGCATCAAAAACTTCCTGGACATGATGAGAATAAGGGAACGATTTATCCTGTTGTGCTTCTTCACTGTACATCACTGTTAGTTAATGGAGAACACTCTGCCAATGCCCTCTTAACCTGAATAATTAGGAAGTCGAGGCTTTAAGAGCTACCAGAAGCGATGCATGCAAACGAGAAGAGCTTGCTTTAAACACACTCTACAGAGCCTAAGCCACTTCCTTTTCCATGCCAAAGCTATGAAAGGCTGTTTCAAAGACATATGGATTGAATTTATGGCAGAGGGAGAATGAAAATAGACTGATTTGTCAAAACTTTCAAATAGAGGCATATAATTCTACAGGGGCGAAAACAGAAACTGGCAGTTCCATTACTAGGGAAAAAGAACGGGGCACGTTTTCCCTGCCAGCCGGTTTCAGTGGGCTCTGTTTTCTAACAAGGAACCAAAAATAAAGGTTTGGAGGAGGATTTAGGCTGCCTCACAGACACAACAACATTTTCTCAGTTTTTCACTTCACGCTTTGCCAGGTGGCATGAGGAAACGGGGAGGGATTTATTTACCTTTGGCAAAATGACTCAGGTGGATGAGATTTACATTGTCATCTGCCTTGGTACAGCTGAGGAGCATCCTCTGTGTGCCAGAGACACAGGGGAGACACAGGGAACTCGCCAAGGCTTGGGCCACCTGCCAAAGCCCCACAGTGCCACTTGGGATTTTCCACGGGGCGGGAGAGGGGTATGAATCAGACCCTCATGACAGAAGGGTTCTAAGGCTCCCCAAGTCTGGCAGGTCCTGATAGGAACGAGCAGCCCTGGGAATGAGGGCACACCTCCTGACGCTAATTTGGAGACAGAGAGCAGTGACTGAACTGGCAGCAAATACAAACATACCCCTCAACTATTACACCCTGCAGCCCCCTAATCGGGATTTCCTCCCTGATACGCCCCCAGTGGAGTTGAAAAAGCATCATCTTTGCTCTTCAGATCACAAATTCAGGCACAAAGACATTCGCACTCAAGCTTTGCTCACTGGTATCATAATTAGAAACAGGACTTAATCTTTAGCATCCAATGAAAATAGTTGTTCGATAGCAGACAACTGGCTTGTGATGACTATTTGTACCCCAAACAGGGGTTGTTCCTGCTCTCCTGCCTCCCAAATCGAGGAGTTTGCAGGCAATGGTATAACCCACAGGGGCAGGTTCTTGTCTGCCATTCACACTCCTGCAGTTTTGCAGTTGTAGCAAGCTGCTTTTAATCACCTTAGCTAAATAAGCAAAACTGTAATGGAAATAAATCACCTTCAAACTGCCCACTTGTTTCCTGACTTTCCAAAATGCGATTTCCCTACGAAACAACGATGTGGAACAGCACAAAACGGGCATGCAGGAACCAACCACCAGGGCAGGCACAGCACTGCTCTTACAGGATTTACTCCATGTCGTGTTTCCTAGACATGCCTGGCCACATCCTGCAATTCTGGTTGCCTCTTTTTTTTTTTTTTTTTTTTTTTTTTTTTTGGAATTAACTGAGATTTTAAGTACATGATCCAAGCCCAGGTGAAGTTAGCGAGTTAATCTATTTATTTGAGCGTGGCTTAGCTCAAATCTCAGTAGGAGCTAAGAATTCCCCTCTCCAGAATGGTGTGGTTCTAGAGTAACAATTTGTTTCTGATGTTTCCACAGCCTTTGAAACAGCAGCTGGAAATAAAAGGCATATTTATTTCATCTCGGTTAAATACGAAACCTGCTCATGAGCACTTGCTGCCAACCATCTCAAAAGGCAGTCATGACTGGGTGAAACTCCAGTTAAGCAGTTCCTTGAATTCAAATTATTCTGCTTGCCTAAAGAGTTTGAAATTGTTGTCTGTAATATGATGCTTTTTCAATAGCAACTGAAAACGTCTCCAAGTCTGAGCAAGATCCAGGGAAAAGTCTGTTCACACTCCTGGACATCTTTCTGCTTTAGGAGGTTTTGGCTGTAACGTGATGACTCTCGCAAGCAGGGCTGGGCAAAACTCCTGGGTGGCTTCCAGCTTTTGTAGGAGCCCCTCTGCTCTGGGACAGGTTGGGGAGAGCTGGGGGGCTCACCTGGAAGAAGGGAAGGCTCCAGGGAGACCTGAGAGTCCCTTCCAGTGCCTGAAGGGGCTCCAGGAGAGCTGGAGAGGGATGTGGGACAAAGGATGGAGGGACAGGACACAGGGAATGGCCTTAAGCTGAAGATAGGCAGGTTTAGCTTGAATATTAGGATAAAAATCTTTATTATAAGGGTGAGAATGCTCTGGCTGCCCAGAAAAGTGAGTTCCCAGTCCCTGGAAGTGTCCAAGGCCAGGCTGGATGGGGCTCTGAGTAACCTGGTCTAGTGGAAGGTGCCTCTCTCCGTGGAAAGGGGGTTGGAATGAGATGATGTTTAAATTCCCTTACAAGCCAAACCATTCCATGATTCTGTGACTCTCCACAGGGCCATCAGTCCAGTTCCTCAGGCAGGGTAACTTCTGTAAGGACCTCTGAGTCCATCTCTAAATGGCCTCGTAATTCAGAGGTTGGCATCAAGTAGGATGTGAGTGTTTAAAAACTTTATTTCAAGCAACTTTGCAACTACGCATTGTATCTTCACACTTCACACTGTTTGCGTGTTGAATTCCTGGGGAAAGGATTCTCCATAACTTTTACCTTGCTGGAATGATTTTCTTTGGCCTTTCTCTAATCTGGATCCTTGATGTTGGCAGACACCCTCCCAGCGATTAACTCCTCAGCCTTTTGATGACTTTCAAACACTTCTGCGATGTCTGGAGGTTAAGATGGGGCCACTCAACAGTGGCAAAGGGCCAAGGAGACTTGGCTGGAAAGCACTTAGATTTCTGCTGTCTGGGATTCCTCATGGAAAGCGCCTAGGGTACTAATTCCCTTATTTCAGAAATGCACTGGCTGTACTCATGACAGATTAGGCAAAGGATCAGGAATATAATTAGGACAGGGGTATACACCACAAACTACTGACACAAACTCCCTTTTTTTTTTTTTTTTAAAAATATCCCAACAGTAAAGTCTATGAGACAATACAGTGTATATTGATTTCTCCCTTTGGCCAGAACAACACCAGGCTCTCTGGGCAAGGATTCTCTGTGTGTTGTGTTTTCACTGCACCTAAATCAGTGGTGATTGTTACTGGACACTTCCATAATACAAATGACAACAGCAGGAACAAAAGCACCTCTTTGGCAAAAACAGCCAGAAAGTCCTTGGAATATTCAGAATCACCTTCATACATTATAAATTGCTTCTAAAAGCCCCATATGTGAAATGGGAACCACTGTGAGCACGCCTGAAAAATGTATTGGGGAACTGAGCAAGAAAAATTGGTCTTGGCCTCCAGCACGAGTGTGTTTTTTGCAGTGCTTGGCCTGTGATAAATTCCACCAGGAACATTCCGTGGGGTGAGGACGACAGCTGATCCCAGCGAGCCGAGCTAGGACTCGGAATGCCAACATTTTGGAGGTGGATGGTGATGAACTGGCTACACAGAGGTGGAACAGCCAAGTCCCACTGATCCCAGTGGATCACCTCATCCCCACTGCTGGAAGCAGGCCATGGCATCAGGGTGGCTGTCACCTTGCACAAAGTCCTGCAATTCTTCATGGCCAGGAGCATTCAGGGCTCTCCTTGTTTTCTGTTCCCCATTCTGCCACACAGCACAATGCCCTGCAGTTCCCTCTTGCCAATCAATTCCAAGGAGAGAGCACCACCAGGAATTAATGCCAGTTCCTGAGCTCTGTTTTCTTCCTGCTGCCCTACCACTGCTAGGAAAGCTCAGCCCTCCTTTATTTTATGAAATGAGATGGGATCGTTTTGACAGAATATAAACAAATGCTCCCCATCTCTCCATAAAACAGTAACCAACGTGTTCCTGACAGAAATCCCTCAAATCTAAACACATCAGGCTCTATAACCAGCTCCAGTCATGCTACAGATTGTGAGAAAGGCTTGTGATCAGGAAACAATGCAAGTAATTGCTAACATATAGGAAAATAGCGTGGCTTCTGCTAGAGAGCAGGCAGGCATCACTCTGTTTGTCAGCAGTAAGAAAAATCAAACACAGTTGCCTGAATCTGAATCCACATTAAACAGCAATTGTGTGATTGAAAGCAGGAGGAAAGACAGGGGAAGGAGGAGCTCCATGCAGGAGAAAAGGTCTTTAAATCTGCAAGTGCTCAACTGCGTCTCTCCACTGAAGAGCTCACGTTCTGATGGGACACTTCTGGACAGACCTGGGCTATTCAGTCTTGGTCTAACTGCTCAGAGAGACAATGCCCTCTTCAAATTAACCAAGTGCAGTTTGCCCAGACTTCAGGAATGTTATTAGGGATATGCAGTATTAACGCACCCAGCCTGCTCCTTCCTGAAGCTCAGAGTCAACAGGCACAGCTGGACTGAAGTACCAGAACACCCCAGAACACAAGCACAAAGCACTGTCAAAGTCCACTACCCCTCTTTCCTGGGATGCAGCACCTTGGGGTCCAACAGCAGGGAGAGCAGCGGAGTTCCAGCTCCTTCCAGGGAAAGGGCAGCAGCCTATAGAGGAGCCACTACAAATACTTAAATGCCTCCTTACTCATAGAAAACTTACTGTGGCCTGTCCTCATCCCACACTTGGAAATGTTCAACATTTTGCCCCCTTTTGCTATAGAAACAGTGGAATGGGGCTGGAAGTCAGAGGGAGAAAAGGTAGGAAATATCTGTATTATATTTGACTCCAGCTGTGATATACGGGATTGCAAATGACTATAAATGTAGAAGAAAGGCCTTGGTTTAGCACAGTCAGTATTTCCTGAGTCATTAATCCCACTTCCATATCCCTGTGGTCTTCTGGACAACCACTAAGCTGGCTTGGCCCCAAGCACTTAATTGAACATAAGCACCAGGGAACAAATCCTTGGCTTACGTTGCAATGACTGCTAAAAAACACAGCACAGCGACTGTCCTCACTCCCAGTTCCTCGATGAAGAAACACATACAAAAGGGAGAGAAGCAGCTACAAAGCCTGTGCATCAGAACAAGCACTTTGTAAAGCCCAAATCTCCCGGGTCAGAGTCCAGGTCTGGATGAAACTGGCCATCCCTGCTCCCCCAACCTGGATCCAGATATTTGAAATAAATGGAATAATTATAGGGTACAGTGTAGTTTTATAGAACTGTGCTTCCTATTTTATATGTCATAATAAAAGACCTTTGGGATATAATCTGTAAATATAACCTGTAAATGCTTCCTAGTATTATGTCTACAAGTACTTCTGAAAAGGAGAACATGCTCGTAGTACATCCCTAAAATTGGGCTGATCCATTAGGATTTGGCACATGTGGTTTTCCAGGTACTGGATTTTCCACACAGGGTCCAAGGACAGGCAAAGACCCACACTACACTGTAATATCAGTATTAATTCATTCCCCAGTTATCAGCAAAACCATGTTTTTAGGACTCTTGTTTTCAGGATCCAGTAGCTAAAGAGAAAACCCCATACTGGGCTATAAATATCCACAAAAAAAAAAACCAGAGAAAGTTCTATGAGGTGTTGTGTGAATAGATTCTGAACACTGTGAAAGAAACACAAACCCAGAATCCTGTGCCAAAAAAATGACTGTGGTCTAACAGGAGGAAGGCTTAGAACTAACTAGCTGTGTAAACCCCAACCAGTTTATTTAATCTCTGTATCCCAGTTTATCTGAAAAACAGGGATATTGCCTCATTCCTGTTCAGAGTAGTGCGACAAAGGAAGTGTTCTTGCTTCACTTCTCATTCTCATCTTACTCCTTCATGCTGCTCAACATCCCAGCACCGACCCTGTATCCCAGATGTGCCAAAAGTACCTTTTTAGTCCCTTAGCAACAGTCCATCTTTCATTTACAAAGCCCTTTTTACCTCCAGCAATCCCAAAGCTCTCCCAGAAAGCTAAAAAATAAACCTCACTTTTTAAAGAGGGAGAGAGGAACTTGACAGGTAAAGAATGGCAATTCCAAGAGTCCTTTAGTGGCATTGCTGTGGGGATTAGAAAGCTTAGGGAGAAGAGGTTTACATCACTCTCCATTCCCCTGGAATTATTTAGAAGTCTCCAATTTAGGTGCTTTACACTGTAAAATCAGCTTCATCTGGTGCAACCAGTGGGACTGAAGCAACTGCAGGCACCAGCCAGAGCCTCTACAATACCCTCTTCTAACGCAGTCCTTATTGTTCACTGTCCTTCCTGTAATATGGCCTTTGAATCGTGCCCAGTTCTCCCCAGATGTGCTCTGAGTAAGCTCTTTGTACATGCCATAATGACCTCTCTCTACTTGCCTTCAATTCTTCTATTTATACATCCCATGACTGTGTGCTTGCCAAACAAAGAGGAGGGTAAATCGATATCCTCTGTCACTCCCAGTTCCTTTTCGCAGGGAACGTCGAGATGGAGAGTCTGAATACTCCAGAATAATCCCAGGCAATTCCCTCTCTGCTGTTCCAGAGTAATCTTTTGGAAGAGCTCCCCCTACATGACCCCTGCCCAGCAGCTTCTTTATACAGGTGATAAAAATCTACCCCCTTTAGCATCTCCTGCTTGCTGTAATCATGCCATTTAAACAACATTTTAGAAACTGTTGTCACCTAAATAACAAACATCGAGACTGTAATTACATCAGTTAATGACTTAAAATATCAGAGTGCCATAAGAGCTGCTTATTCTCTGCTCAGTTTAAAAAAGCCAGGAGGAAATAGGAACTCAGCAGTAACCAACTACTGCTCCTAAAGGGCTGGGATTTTGGGGGACTGTCAGATGGGATTTTCTCAGGGTGAAACGCTCATCTGCTACTCCATAGAAAATTGAAATTTTATATAAGTGAAACACAGGGCAGCCCTGAGACCACGAGGTGTGACCTGAGGTGGGGGAAGGCTTGGAGGCTCGGAGGGATGAGCACATCACATCCATCCCCTGCCTGCAGACAAGAGTGATTCAGGTTTTGAGTCACCGGCCAGACATCACAGAACTTGGGGTGGGTGCACCCCGGGTTAGCTCAGTAGATTTGATCCACCTGGGGTTTCACCTCCAGTGTTATTGCAGAGCAGGATTTACGTGCATGAGGAATTCATGAATCACAGGTGCTATAGTTTTTCTCCCAAACCTGCCCGGAGCCCAATATTGGTTGCAAGGTTTTGGGACAGACAGCCGCGCAGAATCATAGAATCGATTGGGTTGGAAAAGACTTTCGAGATCATCGAGTCCAACCCTTCATCCAGCTCCTGTCTGTTCACTAGATCATGGCACTCAGTGCCACGTCCAATCTCAGTTTAAAAACCTCCAGGGATGGTGAATCCACCA
>JAWWEU010000158.1:8537238-8585087 GCA_035583155.1 Acropternis orthonyx
GATGACAATGTTTGTGTTTGCCAAGCCCCATTAGGCAGGGTTTGCTCTCCAGGAGTACTTTTAAGGATCAGCTGCAATTCTACCTCAGGACACAAGCTATT
The DNA here is from genome assembly GCA_035583155.1 of Acropternis orthonyx. Lineage (NCBI taxonomy): Eukaryota > Metazoa > Chordata > Aves > Passeriformes > Rhinocryptidae > Acropternis > Acropternis orthonyx. Next base: position 8,537,340 of record JAWWEU010000158.1, read on the forward strand.
CCTCTTTTCATTTCCTCAAACAAACACTCGGGAGTATTTGGCAGCTTCCCCCCCACCTCAGAACACAGCAAATCAAGTCTCTTCTTACTAATGACAGCATTTCACAACTTTCTGCTTCCTCCCATCAAAGCATCCTGGAGATCTTGTCAACAATGACTAATTGTTTAGAGCTCCGAAGTGGAGGGGAGGAATTCCGCTTAGTCACCAACTGTTCAGTTTTACCCTCTTATCTCTGCAGACGCTTCAGTCCCTTTCTCACATAGTGTGTGGTACTAAAGGACCATCTCAAACCATCTACATTCGTACTTCTTGGCTTCCAACACCTATTTCATTCCCTGCTTCTGCATCTCAATTCACCTTTCTTGCCCCCCCATCACCTATTTATTGTACTCAGCATTCAACCCTTCAGGGCTCAGCACCAGTTCCAAACAAGATCTATTTCTGAACGTGCCCTTCAGGGGTGGAAACGCTGCAAGAATTTGGCAATATTTGTAGAGTTAGAGGGGTTTTTTTCTGCCAGCAACTGCTCTACAAGGCTCTGGCCTGTCTCTCTCCTTGCAGAAGTGCCAAATGCATTTCAAAGTCTAAGCCTCTTGGTTGTAGCCATTTATAGTTTGTATAAAAAGCATAACTTGTACACTTCCATTAGGGCCCTAAATATAACTGCCCTGAGCAAGAGCTCCCTGCTCAAACAGTACCTCTTTGAGTTCTGTTTTCTAAAGAATGCTCTGGCCACTGTATTATTTATAGACATTTACATTAACATCTGAATGCTTGGTGAGGAAACCACTCTGATTAATGGATCCCCAGCACTGTTTTATAACTCAGAGGAAAACCTGGTTGCCTGTATTTTTTATTCTAGAACAGCAATTTTTAGGGGTTTTTTTTTTTCGCACAAGTATAAAAGCAGTGATGTTTCCAGTGCTCACACTGGATGGCCACGGTTCTCTGAAGAATTTGGGAGCACTACCACAGGTTGCAGTTTTTAAACACAGCATCTGTGTACATGATGAAAATGAGAATCTCAAACTTGACACCTTTTGAAACCTCTTTTACACCCATGCACCAGATCCCTTTCAGTGGCAAAAACAATTAATATAGCCGGAAAAACTTTTATCACGGTGTTACCTCTGGTTATGAAACTTCTGTAGTCATCACTGTACCCAAGCAATATTAATAGCTTTGATTATTGCCAAGGAAAAAAGGCCCTACAAGGCCTTTTTAAATTTATCATGGAATAAAGGAAGAGCCACAACCATGGGAGGGGTGGATTTGGGGAGGCTCAGCTACCTAAGAATGCTTTTTTCCTGTCTCTTTCACCAAATTATTGAAGAGTTTGAATAAGAGACTGTTCTGTTAAAGCAGGACAATCTGGTAAAGGCTTAAAACTAGGCTGCCCTGCAGCTCTCCACTTTGGGAATTCCAAAATACAGATGGGAGCAAAGATTGGAATAGGAGATAGGGAACATCACTTGGATCTGAAATCCAGGCGCTCCACAGTGTGAAGTTGTTTGGAGTTCAAACTTCACTTTAGAAGTATCTTTTTTTCCCCCAAAAGAAACACAACACTAACAGGGTAGGGGAAGGAGCACATAGGAGAACTCAGGGAGGCTGGAAACAGATACATGGAAGGAGGAGAGGGGAAAAGGAACAGGAAAAAAACCCCCAAACATTCCCTGACGAGGAAATCAGTGAAAGAGTGGGAGAGCACTGGAAAACAGTCTGCTAAGTAAGAGCCAATTCTGCACCCCTATCTGGACATACTGTACTTTCCCCAAAGCTTTTCAGTTTTATATCCTTTGTCACTTGTGTCCTTCCCTGGGAAGTGGCACAGCAACCAAAGGGAATTGAGCAGGGCTGGATGTGACTGTTTAACACTGGTGAGACCCGATACCCTCCACGGCTGTCTGGGCAGAGCCATTCAGACTCCAGAGCACCACAATAAGACACAAATATGAAGGAATCCATTTTTTAATCACAAGCTTTGAAACCTGAAGTTACTTGGGCTTGTTTTACTTTTGTGTTGGTTTATGGTTCTTCAGGGCAGAATAATCAGACAGACAGAAAAATGCTCCAGTCTCTCAACTACCTATTTTTGTGATGATCTTCACCTTCCTGCCCTGTTCTTCCTAATAAATCACTGATTTACTGGTAGGGGCCCTGCAGGCCCCACCATTGCTGCTTCATCTCAGTGGGAGCCAAATGATGATTGAGATGCCAATATATTAGGCTGGCCTGATTCAAAGCAGGACAAGGAACAAAGCATTTGTGCAGAGCAAAGATAAATGAATATAAATCAAGTGCTGAGCCATTTTCTGTGATGGATTAGCACCTTTCTTTGACCTAATAATGCCAAAGGGTCTCTGTGCTGACAGCAACTAATGTGGAAATCTGTGCTGTGTGTGAAGCCAGAAGGAATCCTCATCTCCAGCTGCACTTCTCCTGTACTTGTATTTTTGCTGGGTGCCTCTCTCAGGTGTGAGCAATCCATCTCCTTCATCTCACCTCAGACACATCACTGCAGTGCCCACCAAGCTGTCTCTAGGGTATAAAACATTTCTTCCACTCTCTCTTGGAGGTTCTCCCTGTAAAACCCATTTTTACCAGTAAACCAGCATAGATAGTACTGACCTAGACAAGGACTGGGGGGAAGAGCTTTCTCAGTATCTCAGAGAGTCAAAGAATGGCCTAGGTGGGAAGGGATCATCTCGTTCCAACCCCTGCCATGGGCAAGGACACTTTTTGCTATCCCAGGTTGCTCCAAGCCCTGTCCAACCTGGCCTTGGACACTCCCAGGGATGGGGCAGCCACAGCTTCTCTGCCCAACCTGTGCCAGGGGAGAATTCCTTCCTAATATCTACTCTAAACCTACTCTCCATCAGTTTGAAGCCACTCCTGTCACTCCAGGCCCTTGTAAAAAGTCTCTCTCCATCTTTCTTGCAGGCTCCCTTCAGGTCCTGGAAGGCCACAATTAGGTCACCCCAAAGCCTTCTCCCTCGTATAAAACTATACAAAGCCAGCAGCAAAAAGCAGATGTTTGGATCAAATCTGGCAACAGCAGTTTTGCCAAAAACCAGATGACAGCAAAAAAAAAAAAAAAAAACAAAACAAAACAAAAAAAAAAAAATTTAGCACACACAGAGAAAGTTTTAATGGGAGTTGAGCCCAAACCTCCCACTTCTGGCCACGTGCAGTAGCTGGAGCTGTATTATATGGTGGCTAAAATCCCACTGCATCGCTGCTTGGTGGCAAGAGCTGCAGGTTTAGAGAGCAGGAGATACAGCAGAGTCCTGCAGCTATCGTAGCCTCTACTAGTGGCATTTTCCAGATACAAAAGTTGTCCAAAAAAAAAAGAGAAGAGTGATGTTTCTCCTGTGTTTGTGTTTGCAGCATGAGCCCCTGTGGTGTGTCTTGGATTCCTGGACACTTGGGTCAGTAAAACCAAAGGGTTCGTGCTGGGCTCTTCCCACAGCTCACTCTGGATAGGGGAGCAGACAGCACGGGATGCTCAAATCACAGCCCTCCCAGCGACCCATCCTGCAGGTGACTGGCATTTGTCTAACCTGCTGGACTCTGAATCACCTCTGAGCCTCCCTGAAGAACTGACCTTATGGAAGATCCCCTTTGCAAGGTGCTTCAGGCCAGATCCCACCTGTGTCCCCACCTTACCCATGCCATGCAGACCGGCTCTGGTAAGAGGGACCATCTCAAAGAGGCTCCAGGCACTAAAAATGGGCTGAAGGTTTGGTGTTCCCATTACCACCTACTTGTTTCCAGCTTCCACTGAGCCACCCCCAAAGATGAGAGCAGCAGCTCCTGAGCTTTGTGTTCCCAGCCTCTGGTTCCATCAGGATTGAGATTTGCTCACTCCATAAGCTCAGCTTGGGTAACATCAACCCCCTGCCACAGAAATGCAAGTGCAGGCAGAAAAGGGGCAGTAGGCACATGTCTGGGGGCAAAAGGGCATGGGGTGCAGCACCCCCACTTAGGTTCAGCTTAAGCTGCCACACAATCACACCCTCACAGTGCCACCACACCTTGTAGAAAAAACAGGAGCTGCCAAAATACTGAACATCATAAATTAAGTAGAACCCCTTAAATTTAATCTGTTCTGCTCTCAGAGAAAATAGTAAAAGACATACTTTAAGAAATTAGTAGAAAACTTAATCCGCAGCTCTGGCTTTCTGAAACCAGCTGAGTTTGCCAAGTGCAAGAAGTTGTTTATAAGAAAAGAAACAGAGAACTGGCAATGGTTCCAGAAAATTTATTATGATCCACCTGACTTAGCCAAGAATATTACATCAGCCTAGATAGCCTGAGAACTGGAACAATATTGCACTCAAATTAGCAAGTTGCTTGGTACCACAGGCAGGGAGAAGTGGTTTTGCAGAAGGTCTGGGTTCTGTCCCCAACTCTGTGAGGGGCAGTGGGCAAATCTGCTTTTCTACCTCTAAACTTAATCCCTGTACCCACAAATAAAGGCATTATTTCTCTTTACTCCCAAGGTTGGGTTTGCCTTGGTTGTTTTTCTTGGGGGTGGGGGAAATATGTTTGTTTTTTAAAAATAATATTAAGATTCTCAGGACAGGGAGCATCTTTCACTAACACTTCCAGAATTTCCTGTTCTCAGACATGAGTTTTCTTGGTTTAGGATTAAGAGGGAACCAAAAGCCATGGGGCCACTGGAGCTGCTGCTTAGATTTAAGTGTAATCCCAACATGCCAAGGAATTCTGTGTGGTACCACATTTAAAAAGGGAAAACACCACATGCAGAGAGATCAGCTGAGCTTAAGCAATTCAAAGGTCATCACTAGAGAACACCTTTTCAATATTTGGACAATTTCACTGCAAAATGAAACATGGCACTGAGTAGGTCCAATCTGACAGCTCCTGTAATGAGCTCCTCTTCCTCACTGCAGCTGCAGGAGGATTGCTCTCATTTAGCACCACTGATAAATTACCTATTTTATGGGAGTCTAAGAAGCCAAGACTCATAAACCCTCTGATGGGGCTGGCAAGACATCATTAATTCTGAGGCAGTGTTATGGCTGCCTTTTTTCTTGAAGCATCAAAAAGAACTTTCTCACACATTAAACAAGGTAGTTCATCAGCAGTGCTTCCTAGAAAGAGGAAACACAGGCACTGCTGGGTGAAGGGAGAGGGAAAACCAGTAGCTGCTCACACAGAGCACTGTCCCACCTATGGGGAGAGGAATACTACCATCCAGAGAAAAACACAGCATCCTTGGAGGTTCTTATGAACCACCTGGGGAATGCTGAGGAGTCAGGGCTGGACTGGTCCCAGTCCAAAGCACTCACTCAGTAAAGCCCTGGCCCACTGAGGATCCCTCCACTCTCCTTCCCCACAGTCACAGAGAGGTGGAGAGCACAGAAGAACCTGTGCCCATTGCCACAGAACAGGATGGGAGGCTTGGGATGCCACAGGGAGCCCAACACCAGCCAAGTCTGGTGACAGTGCCCTGAGGGTTCTCAGGGTTGGTCTGCAAGAGAGAGCAGGCACTGCAGAGCCTCCTCCATCCCCAGGGACACAACCTCTGGTACCATCCCCTTCAAATCCCAGTGAAAATCTCCATGGAGCTGTGGAACAGGGGACTCACAGCACGGAGCTTCCCTGCTCGGGGCTCAGCCTGGCCATGCAGAGCAGACAAGCACTACATGATAACCCACGAGTGGTTTTCCCCCCAGTTTTGAATTATATATTTATTTAGTAATAAACATGGGGCCTTTGCACTAACAGATTCTCAGAGGTGCAACTGGTCCAGCTCATGCCACTTGTCTTCTGAAAGCTTAATCAAGCATCCTGACACAGCTTAACACAATCAATATTTTCCCAACTGCTTTAACTTATTTAACTCTGGGTAAATGCTGTGGAAGTACAAACTTTACTGTTGCATTATAGGAAAACAAAAAACCTTCTACAATGAAGGAAGAGATGGCAGGAAATTCTCTGCTCTCTGTTCTTCTTCAAGATTTCTTCCTGTGTCCATAGATTCCATTTGGTAATATGTTGCCTCATTATAAGGAAGGTTTTCAGGCAAATGTAAAAGGGATTTTTTTGGAAAATTTTTTTTCTCCTTTCTCTCTCTCCTCTCACATTCTTCCTTCATTAAGGTCTGACATGAGGTTCATGTTCTCAATACTCAGTTCTTACAATGGTGAATCCTCTTAAACAGCTCCAGTAATCTCCCATTAATCTCCCACCAGAGTTAAGAGTCTGGGGCAAAAACTACCGTCATCTTTCAATCCCTTTGGGCTGGGGGAACTCCCAGGACACAACACTGAACCAAAAACATTTAGTGCCTGACCTAAAGTTTCCAGTAAATCACCAAATACCTGCCCAGGATGAAGAGGCTCCCTCCAAGTTCTCAGCACATCCCTATCCTATACTTTCATGAATACCAGGGGTGTTCCCAGGTGGAAAAATACAACTTCAGCAGTCTCATTGCACTAACTTGAGTAAGAACCACATTGCACCTAACCCTAAAGAGTTTGGTTTGATCACATCATCCATGAGGTCCCTGTTAGGTCTAAATCATACCATAGTTCATATTTAATATATTTTTTTACCTGTATATAAACCTCATAAGCAAATCACTAATGAAAAGCAGAATGCAGGAAATTTTGCAGGGCAAGCAGAGGCCATCTGTTTCAAAAGGGTTATGTTGTCATTTTTATTTCAGCTGCCAAATGTCTTCTCTACAAATAAAAGAGCATTTGTTGCATCAGGTTTCATTCCCAATTTCACTTTCTGCATTTTATAATGAAAGGAAATGCACTTGAGACACATCCAGTGCTTATCTTCTCCTCACCAAGTACTGAGGAGGAAATTGTTGGGCTTTGGGGGCTTTCTTATTTGTTTATTTGCTTTTAACCTACACCTGCCTGAAAATGAGGTCTGGATTTCAAACTATTAGGAAAAGCTGTGAAGGAGCCTGTGGGCCCACTACTGTATTGTCAAGACTTGGTTCAAATTTAGGCTTCACCAAAGAAATCATCACCACTCCTTTTCCAAACATGGTTGTTAAAGGTTCAAGGTTTAACCAGACCCTTTAGGAACTACTTCCAGCTCTGCATTTCTTAGGTAGGAAGGAAAAGGTCTCTCTGAATCTCTTCTCATCTAATAGACTGAAAAAACAAACTGAGAATTCCTCCTTTCTCCTGGGATGCAACGAATAGCCCCAAACCACCCTCTGCAGGAACACTGATTTATGGATGTGAATGGACTTGGCCCTTCTTCCTTCAAAAGCAGTTTGAAGTGCCAACAAATACCTACAGAACCCCTTTTTTCAGCTACCCCAGTACAAAAGCCCCATCCACATCACTGCAGGAGAAAAGAGGCACAGGCACCAAACCCTTGCCCAGCACCATTCCAGGACCGTGGTGGAGCAGTCCTAGAAGTCAGACATGCTCCAGGGAAAAGGGTGTGAGAACAGCAAGGGTTATCAATAATTCTTTTCCTGTTTGCACATTCATAGTGACCGGCTCCACCAAGCCACATTTATGCAACATCTTACCCCTACAGGGTACCTGCTTAACAGCCTAAAAGCTCGAGGCATTCCCATATGGAATTAGTTTATCCAGTGTCTTCAGCTGGGAAATATAACCAAAAAAAACCAACAAATCATTTCAACTCTGCAGTCTATTTCAGTGTTGTTTTGGTTACTCTCTGGCTTGTTTTCCTTATGTTCCCTTTTTCCTGAGGGATAATGCCAAGGGGACCTGTGCCACTACAAAAAAAAAAAAAAAAAGGTTAGAAGAGTCTAGAAGGAAGGGACATGCTAATTCTGCCACTCTCCGGTTTTCTCCCTTCATTAAACACGCAGCACTGTTTTGCTTCACCGCTCCCGTGCAACAGACTGAGGGCTCCCAACATTTTTCCAAAAACAATAATCCAAAGCCCTGCTTCTCCAGCCACGACGCTCGGGATGATTTTTCCAGCGCACACATTAATTCCCCCAGCTGACTTCTTTCATTTCCAAGTTATTGTACCATTAGGATGACAAGATTAGATTTACGACATCGTAGACGTATCTTAAATAACCCAGAGAGGCGCTGACATTCCCAGCTCTGGATGGGGCCTGTGCAAATCCCTCTCTCCTGCTGGAAGGACAAGCTGAGATCAGATTGATGTGGAGCTTTTTCAGCAGGGACTGATTAAAAATAAAAAGCTGGAGGAGGGGAGGTATTTTGAAGAAAAACTTCTCTATTCTCAGAAGAAAAAGAAAAACTATTTTGAGGCAGCTCTATAAAGCATAAGCTGCGCTGGGACACTGGGAAAGGCTTTAGGAGGCTGCAAAGGCAACAGTAGGTTTAGAGCATCGCTCGTGGGAGCCCAGCAGCAGAAACAGTGAATTTATTCCAGTCTGACACTAAATCATGTGACTGAGGCATTTCCCTCAGTTTTCTCATCTGTTAAACAGTTAACAATCCTACTTCCCACAGATGATGCTTGGAAAATGCTCTGGGATGCAGAGGAAGGAAGTGGCACAGCAGACAAGGCTCTCAGTCTTCCCAGGGAAAAGACCTGATACCTGTGAACACTAAACCCATGATCCACTGAGAGCAAGGGCTGCTCCTTTATATAAAATATAATGCTGTATATAAAACACATCCTATGCAACAGCCTCAAAGCAAGGTAATTTCATAATTCCGGTTTTCCTCCAAAGAACTCTTGGCGGGGGTGGGGGGGGAAGTAGAAAAGCAAGAGCAAGACAACCCTCAGCAAACAGTCAGGACAAAGTGAGCAGCTGCTTCAAGGCAAGTATTAACCTGCAAAACAAGCAGTTTCTTGTCTATGGCAAGGCAGGTGTTGCTGCAATTACACATTTGTGGTATTCCCAATTAAAACTAATTCCCAGCCCATGCAGGGATGAGGCAGAGCAGGAGAACAGCCCCAGAGGTCTGCCCAGATGCACCACAACAGCACAGGGGCTGAGCATTGCCTCTGCATTCGTGGCAACATCTGTGTCCTGATGGAAGTGCCAGCTTTTCACGTGGACAGAGAACATTTCCAAAAGCAATTATTCAGCAAAGAAAGCTGTTCTACAGCAAATTCTGAGATAAGGCCAAACCTATCTGTGCTCTCCCAAGGCCTTTAAAAGCCTGAAGGGAGATAAAAGGCAAGTCAGGGCACTGTCAGTGGGAGCAGGCAAATGACTTCAAGATCACCAGTTACACACAGAAAATCCCCTTTATTGCCAGCGTGTGACTAGGGAGGAAAAGGGAGTAATTAAAAAATAAATCAATCTGTTGTGGTCAGACTAAGAGACACCCAGCTCCACCAGCCATCCTCACTCTGAGCCTCAGACAAAGCTTCACTTTGTCTGAAACTTGGAGCCTTGCAGCAAGAGATGTCACAAGGTAGAGCACAGAAGGGTGTTGTTGCTGCACACACAGGGCACTACACCCCTCACTTGGGACATTTGACTCTGTGCCTCCTTTTCCATGCCCAGGTACAGGGGGAAAAAAAACATGGTCATTTTTATTGAATATTCCCATTTTCAGCAGGGCAAGAATATATTCTTTATGTGTAAGGCTCAGCTTCTCTATGAGCCAGGTCTTCTTCTTTACAGATCCATGCTGCTTTCAGAGGAGCCAGATGAAACAGGGAGAGGGAAATGAGGGTCCTGGGAGCAGGACCACCAGTGGATGAGGCAGGAGCACAGGATCCTGCAAGTGCTTGGAAAGCAAAGGCTCCAGGAAGGACAACTTGCCATAATTGTGCAGTGAGTAATGAATCCACACAGCTCCCAGCCAGAGCATGTGATCCATGGCCTTTTCCCACTGGATTGCAGCAGCAGCAGCTATTGAGGACTGAGCCACACTCACGTGCTCCACCATCGCCATCCCAGACAACGCATCCCTACTGGAACCACACTTATCCCTGACCCCTACACTGACACCTCTGAATGGAAGTTCCTTCTTTCCTTGCAGTTCTCCACATTCCCCTGCCTGGTTCTGACCCAACTCCACCTTTGCCTGACCCTGATGACACCAATGACACAGCCCCTGTGGGACCTGCTGCTGTCCCTGGGGGCTCAACTCACACAGCCCTGGGACAGGCACACACGTCTTTTCTCCAGCAACAGCCAAAAAAAAATAAATAAAAAACAAAAATAAAAAAAAGGCTTATTTCATCATGTAAAAAAGACTGATTTTTTCCTCTAATTCCAAACCAATCCCTTCAAAAAACAGAAGGCAAGTTAATGAGCAGTCCCGCCTCTCTGCTGCTTTTCCCAAGGTCATGACTAGAGGCTGACAGGCTCAAAGCCAGGCTGTGAAATGGATAAATTTCCCTTCCCTCCTCTCTTAAAAAGTGTAACATCTTGGCTCACCCTCGTGCCTCTTTAATCTCTGTGCTACATTCATACAACCTCCTGACCAACCAGAATGCAATTGCTGCTCCACGGTCTATTTTTCTTAAAAATAAACATTCCTAGTTCATTTTATTCCTTAACATCATCTGATCCTGCACTCTGGAAGCAGAGTGATTTCAGAATGCCTATAAATAATACCACAAACTAGCTTGAAATAACTTTCTTTTTTTATTATTATTATTGATTAGTTTTACAGCCTGTCACTGCAGTCAGCTTATCCTGCCACGTGTAAAGCCTGGAAAGGTATCTGTTTAAAAAAAAAAAAAAAACAAAAAAAAAGAAAGAAAAAAAAAAAGGAAAAAAAAAAAAAAACACAAGAAGAAACCAGCAGAAAAATCAGCTACTACCTGTAGCTGATATTACTGGAAGCAAGGACTGAGGAAGTTGCTGTCATTTCTACACTCACACCTTCCCTGAAGTATTTCTGCTTTGTACTGGCTAAGAATCAAAATCATGTTCTCATACAGTCCTTCACCAATTAAAGGGCTAAAGTGAGGTATTCCAGCTAACAGAGAACAGGGGGGAAAAAACCCTCATCCCAAAAAAAAGCTCTTGCTGTATTTTGCTCACTAGATCCCATCAAGCTGAAGACTCAAGGAAAGGGGAGGAAAATCCACACTGAAACCTTGTCTGTGGTTCACCAGCCACATGTGGCTGTTCCTCTGCACTTCTGCTTAGGGACAGAGCCCTGAAAACAAAGAGGTCTAAATGATAACACAGAGTAAAATTTCACTGGGAAGAATCCCTATTCCAGCCCTGTGACCAAATGTGGACCCTCTCACAGGATTCAGAGTCCGCTCTTGGACAGGAGCCTCAGAGTCCGCTCTTGGACAGGAGCCTCATGTCCCCTGGCCAGGTGACTCCAGTTGCACCAGTACAACCTCCAGGGTGCTCCAGTTTGCCCTAAATGCCTCCCAGGTGGCCCGCTGAAGATAAGGAGCAGGATCCCAGCCCACAGGCAGGCAATGTGCACAGCCTCAACCCCCAAGATAAGGGCAAACAACTTCTGGGTGTCTCCTTGCTATGAGAAACCACCCTGCCCTGCTGCACAGGAATGCCTGAGGATAAAGTCTGCATATGAGAGGAGCAGGGGCTGTTTAAATGTACAGACTAAGTCATTAATGTCACATCAGCCTGCTCAGCACGGTGCCTTTTGAAGCTGGCAGAGGGACTGGCATCTTTTGCACAAGGAAGGTTCAGGAGACCTGTATTAATGAGTTTATCTGGGTAGGTAGTTGAGGAAGAGAGGGAGCAGCACCGGGATGCAGCATAATTGGATCCTGCCCTGGGAGGGAAAGACAAGGCTGTGCTCTGTGTGTGCTCACACACACTGAGGAAAGGAGAAAGGAAAGCCAAAAAACCTCGTCAGAGTTGACCACACTTGCTTTCCACAGCTGAGGTTTCCAGCCACCCTTTTTTATTGATACAGAAGAAACAAAACAAATGTAAACGTAGGAGGAGAGGATTTCTGTGAGCTTTGTGGGCGTGGGAGCAGGACGTGGATGACAAAAGAGGTGTCACAGCAAGGCTGTGAATCACCTGGGAATGAAATAAGGGGCTCCTGGCCAAACAATGATGGACCACAGGTCTGCGGGCAGCAGCCCTGAGCTCAGAGCACTGACGAAAGGAAAGCCCCCAAGAGACACAGTGAACAGCAGAAAAATGGGCTCTGTGATGGTCACACTTTATCTCTGAGAGCAGAAGAACCTCAAATCTCCAGAGAAAACCTTGCTTCCTACTTCACCTCACCATCTCTCTGCTGAAAACTTGCCCCAGAACTTGTAATAATGAATTACATAAAGATATCAATATATTCTCAGATGCTTTTGAACACTAAACTTATTTTACTACTTTAAACTCCTAAAATTCATTGTTTTCAGCCTTTACCCCAACTAATCCTTTCAGCAGCCACAGCAGCCTCTAAAAGGCATCCTCCATTCCAATGTCTCTTTACCTTTCAGTCACCAAATGCCAAAAATCAGCGTGTCATCTGTACACGAAACATTGTTCAAAGTCAGAAGACTCTTCTTACTTCTAGAAGGCTAAAAATCCAATTTTAGGACTTTTTCAGGTTCAGAAAAGCAATGACAACAAATAGAAGGTAGTAAGAACTTTCAATCAAGCAGGACATCCAACGCTGACCAAGACCTGGACAACCAGAGCTCAGAAGAAAGACAAAGGCCAGAATGTCACCTAAAAACAATCCCACAACTCCAAGAAAAGAAGTAACACACCAAAATGCAAGGAATATGCAAGCTTAACCAGTAAATGCCAGAGCTGAAGATGAAAATAAATCACAGCTGAAGCAAATCTGGTGAAAACCACAAGCATAATAAAAAACAGACAGTAAAACACAACATGGATGGATCACCAGCTCCGAGTTTTCCCTGGTAACGTTTCCAGTAAGTCCCAGAAAATAAATCTCATTGTGGAAACGATAAGAACAGCCCTTTTAAGAGTATACACATGCACAGATGCAGGAGACTGAGGAGGAAACTGCAGAGTCTATGATTTCTACAGACCTGTGCAGTTGCAGCTTTCTTTGGTACAGCAAAGGAAGGGAGAGGGGAAATACACTCCTTAAAAACACACTCCGCTTCTTTTTACAAGCAGAACCACGGACACACTCAACCTCTGTCAGTGCTGCCCCCTTCTCTCCTCAGCCCATCTTCTCCATGCACCTTTTATTTCTCCTTTCAGGGTTGTCCCAGCTGCTGAGCAGAGTTTAGCTCCTTCAGCCAAAAAAACACAGCGTGTCTTGCATTGTGAGTCTTAATACAAAAAACCAGTGGATTTGGAAGAAAGTTTAGCATGGGCTGGTTCTACTCTGAGTGATAAATAGCTCATCACAAAACCAGTCAGAGTCAAAGAACCACTCAGGTTGAAAAAGACCTCCAAGGTCATTAGGAGCAAATACCACCACACCCACTAACCCGTATCACCAAGTGCCACATCTGCTGGTCTTCTCAACATTCCAGAGATGGTGACTCCACCACTTCCCTGGGGAGCCCTTTCAAATGCTTCACCACTGTTTTAGTGAATGAATTTTTCCTAATATCCAACCTGGAAGAACTTGAGGCTGTTTCTCTTCTTGTCCTGTTGTTAGTTAACTGGCAGAAGAGGACAACCTGCATCTTGCCACAACCTCCTTTCAGCTAGTTTTAAAAACTGAGGAGGTCCTCCTGAGCATCCTTTTCTCCAGATTAGACAACCCCAGTACTCTCAGCTGCTCCTCATAGGATTTATGTTCCAGAGCCTTCAACAACAGCTCAACTACTAATGGGGTCCCTTCACTGTGGCAACAGAGCACACTGGGCTTACATTAAAAATTTTAAACACACCTAAACCACCTCAAATGGAGCCCTGGACACCTTTGGGAAGCCCTGTGAGTCACACTGACCACTGCAGCACTGAGCAGGCTCCCAGGCGTGCCAGAGGGACCTGTTTCTCCTCCTGCCCACACCAGGATGTCGTGACGCCAGTGGCTTACACAACCCATGTACCAACGGGCACGCTGAGTAAGGGAGCCTGAACCTCACACACTGCTCTGGCAGATGAAAGGCTCTGCCAAAAAGGCCCGGCAGTAGCTGAGCTGTGCAGGGGCGCCAGGAGCTGCAGACGTGCTCATAAAGCTTCAGCAGCCTCCAGATGTCTCACCTTAGAGAGAGACAGCAGGAAGAACGAGCACTTTGGTAATTGTCACTGGCCAGGGAAACTGAGGATGAGTTACGGTTGCACTTTCTGGGAGAATGCCCCACCTTACTGTTCGACAAGAGCATGAGTACAGACACTCACCCTCCAGCCTCTGGGCGCCCAGCTCCAGGGTCAGGCACCACCAGGTCCGTACAGCAGACTTGCTTTGGAAGGCCTGTGCTTATTGCTGCCTTCCTTCCACATCCCAGCTTGGGAAAAACCTCGGTGAAACCCGGTGAGTTTCCCAGCACAGCATTTGCTGGTGGTGCAGAGACCGAGAGTCTGGGCTGTGCTCGTGGGAGGAAGCAGCGAGAGCCTCGCACAGCCAGCCTTGCGTAACCCCTCACATCAAAGCCCTGCCACGGCGCTAAATCAGATCAAAACTTGACTGTGCAGCATTTGCAGCAGAAACAATCAAAACTCAGATATCCTCAAGAAGCAGTTTTTGATTCGTGTTTAAATTTTAACCAAGAAGTTTCCTTTGCAACCCCTGCTTATTTTCTCTAAAGCAGCCCAATTCAAGGTAAGATTATCCGTATTTAGTAATCATTTTATGGGGCTTCCAAAGCAACTGTTTAAAATGTCTGAGCCAATGTAGAGACCACCAGAATACTAAACATCTGACATATTCAGTGAGGCATTTCTATAGAGAATTAAGAATAGATAAGCAGGGTATGAGGAAAGAGGATAAAGGGTAATCAGCAGAGGAAGGGGAGGAAACCAACTCACTGTTTGCTGGGGTTTTTGGGAGTCAAATAACTGACCGAGTGAAAACACAAATACCTGCTTACTATATTACATTTTGCATCATGAATAATACATACACCTCCTCTCTGGACTGAAAATAAAACTCACTTGAGCTGTCACTGTGCAGCTGGAGAGTGACAAGATTAAATGACATCTTTAGGTTACAACTGGAAAACGTGCAGTTGCGTAGCTGGTAAGTGAAGCAGTTTCCTATTTTCACTGTTGTCCCAACTCAAGAAGAGCATGGGAAGTTCCCAGCATATGTGTAAAGGCAAAGACATGTTACTGCAAAATAAAAATATATGGATTTCAGAGAAGCAGAACTGACTGATACCCAAAGGACTAAAAGCATAGTTTAGCTGGGGTCACTTTTTACAGATACAAGAGTTCACACGTACCTTTGTCCTTAGTCACCTAGGAAAGACAAATTTATTCAGATGGAACAGATATGAACAGCAACAAGGATTAATTACAACATAATTAATTTATGGTAACGTCTGGATGAAACGATAAACCAGTGGAAAAACTGAAAAAAAAAAAAAAAAAAAAACCACCTTGAAGTGTGACATAGATCCTTAGCAAACAGATCCACTTATTACCACTGCCACACAGCCAGCATTATTGTTCCTCCCTGTGCCATATAAAGTTATAATTAATTATGCAGCACTGCCATTGACACCTGAAATGGATTCATGACCATTTATACTCGTCCAGGGCCAGGCTCTGGGAGAGCAGAGAACTTTGGAGATACCTGATCCTGCCTCAGCATCTGCTACCTCGGCACAGCGTGGGCTGAACAACCCTCTCTATGGCACCACCCACATGCACAAACTAAAAGGGAAGGGGGTGTATTTCTTCTAAAAATAATGCACTTCAGAGTTTACCACGTGCATTTTATGGGTAAGGACAGAGAGGCACGAGTATCTCACTGGCTCGTGGAAAACTCCGTGCCCCACTTTTAGTGTGAGCTTCCTTTCGGGATTGCAAAGTCCTGCACGGCGCTGACACGAGGCGCTTCCTACAGTGGAAGATCCAACTTTCACCTTAGAGTGCCCAAAAGGAATGATAAAAGGGGCTGTGAGATTAAATCAGCCCAAATCGATAATGAACTCCAGGTTTGTTTTGAGCTAAGCTCACTCGTAAATGGTGTCTCTTCGACTCAGTGACTCAGGGGATTGGTTTGGAACCGGGAATGTTTTGAATTGCTGCGTTCTGGATTTCATTATTCCTCCCCCGGGCAAGTGGATGCATTTGAGAGCCTGAAACTTCATCTGCAGAAATCCTACTATAGCTGGAAAAGAAGGAATCAAACCAACCAGGAGCGGACACATGCTCACGGTCTCTGAGTCAGCATTCTAATTCCTGCTCCACTGCAAGCATGTAGCAAGTCTGGAAAGGGAAATAAAGGAAATAAGGAGGCCAGAGGCTTTCCTTACACTACCAGTAGCACACAATCATGTGTGTGCTACAGGAAACAGTCTTGGTTTGCTTTTCAGAAGCTTTTTCCTACATGAAGCAGCTCATTGTATAGTATTACAATTCCATTCCTGTTCCTGGCTTACTCTGTGTCTCACCTTCCTACCAGCTGGTGGCTGGAACTGCTGCTCTCCCATCAGGTAGGGAGAGGTGAGCATTCTGCCTTTGACAGGAGACTTGTTGCTGCAAGTCTGATATATTTAACATTCCTTCTACCTGGTTCATCTACTAACACACGGTAATTAGCTGCCAGAAACAACCGGCGCGGCTCAAAGGACCGAGATTTGTAACCAAAGTTTTGAGTCTGAGCAAACACAAAGGGGAAAAAAAAAACCAAACACACCATACAAAGAAGAAAGACAGAGCATGGGTTCAAGATGAGACTTGAAGAGAGGCCTCAGCCCAGGTGATAGTCCTGAAGGAGTGCACAGAAGCAGAAAGCTCATCTGCAGTACAAATGGACTCCAAGGGGACTGTAGTTCTGGGGAGGATGTGCTCCTGCTCCCAGTTCTGTTCTGCCTCTTCGCTCACTCCCACCACGAGTCATGTGGGCAACTCATATCTGAGACCAAAACCTCAGATACTGACCCCACACCCCCCCCCCATCCATTTATTTCATTTAAAGGACAACTATTAGTGCTTTTGTTCTACAGCTACCTGCCCTCCCAAGAAATGCTCAGAGGCAGCAATTAAATCACAACTTGATGATCCTTAAGGACTTAATGCAAATAGACATGTCATGGAATCACAGATTCCTAGAATGGTTTGGGTTGGAAGGGACCTAAAAGATCACCTAATTCAAACCCCCTGCCATGAGCAAGGACACCTTCCACTAGACCAGGTTACTCAGAGTCCCATCCAACCCGGTCTTGGGCACTTCCAGGGATGGGGAGTCCATCTTAGTTAAAATAAGGTTTTATTGCAGGAGGGGTGGACACAGAAAGAGAATTCTCAAGCATCCAGAGGTGGGGAAACAAGGCACAAACCCAGGTCGTGGTCTGTACAGCGAAAGGCCAAAGCACTGCAACAAAACCTGACAGGGATCACCCTCAGGGCAGGTTCAAAGGAGAGATTTCCAAAAGTTCAAGCAAGGACAGGTCCTGTCTGGTTAGAGCTGTTAGTGCTGCTGGTGCATGGAGGGGAGCTCAGCTTTGAAGACAGACATGATCTTGGGGTTCAAAGAACAAATTAAGAGGAGATCATGTCTGAAGTGGGGGGAAGACCAAGGTTTCATCTCCCACCCCATCACTACTTGCTGAATTGTCAAAACTCCTTCCATACAACACCTCGCGCTGAGAACAGTAAATGGCTGTTGAGAATCAAGAAATTCCAGATCTGGCTTTGTCTGGCACTCGGTGTTTTCATTTGTGAAGTGGAGGCAATAAACATCTCTGCTACTTCAAAGCGCTGAAGCGCTTTGAGGTCCTCCTAGCAAAAACAGTAGGCACAGTTCTGATCTGCCCTGTGAGCAGTGCAGGACCAGCACGAGTCTGCTCTCTCACATTTACAGCTCCTTCACACACCATTCATTTGGTTTTTCTGTGTTACAACTCAAGGAGCTGATGACTAACTTGCTGAATATAGAAATGCTACTGTACTCCTCGGAGTATTCCCTTCCTGCAGCACTTTCCCCACCCCCTGACATATGTTAGTGGTTAGAATCAGCCTGCTGAAGATCCAAGTCTGACAGAGGAAGGGAAAAAGGGGAAAAAGAAGATATTTGTGCTCAGAACAAGACAGAATACCTAAAAGGACTGCCCTTGTCTCTCTCAATACACATACACACTTTTTTCCTTTTTATTTTTAGTTAAGGCCAAGGCACAACAAACTGAAGTAGTAAATAATTGAAATGGCCCCCATTATTCATATTTATCCTTGAATAAAAATAACAGTTAAGTAATGCAAGTCCTCAGATTTTGGTAACATACATACACCGTGCATGAGTATGGATCAGAGGGAGCTACCCCTTGACATTAGTCACAGAATATCCCGAGCTGGAAGGGACCCGCAAGAACCATCAAAGTCCAACTCCTGCTGACGACATCAGCACAGGGACTAGTGTAGTTTATCCTGCCTTCACTGGTGCAGGATCTGACGGAAAGGCTGAGCCCTGCATCCAAAGTGGAGCAGCATTCCCTAACAGAATTTCTGAGGAGGAACGGGGAACATTGCACAGGAGTGGTAAATGGAAAGGAAGAACTGCAAACTTGCTGCTGGCAATCCCCAGAAGAACAACAGAAAGTTTCCCTGCTTCTGATTTCTCTTGTGCCAGAGACACAACGAGGGCAGAAGGTAAAAGCGAAGAAAAGCTAGTGGTGATCATGTCATCAGGGCAGGGAATTCCACCCACAAAGCGCTCATTCCAATTGCCATAGCTGTGACATGGGAAAAAAAAAAAAAACGTGCCATACACATTTACACATATCCCTTGGGAGATGATGGGAACCACGGGAAGAGACACCAACTGGGAGCCTCCTGGAAGAGGGACCAGCATCTCATTCCCAGTCCCAGGTCGGTGACACCGCCGGCAGAGCTGGCACCTCACCCAGAGGGCACTCTCTCAGCCAACCCAATTAATGTTATCATTAAGTCCCAGCACATAACGAGCAGGGCAGCCAAGCCACAGCTCCTTATCCCAGCCTTTCCCTTCCCATCCCATCCCTGCTGCTGATGGGATGCAGGGAGAAGGGAGGCTGAACCAGCCTGGCTAAACCAGCCCCTCTGCTCCTGGGCCTGGGAACAGAACTGGCACCGTGGCTTTCATCTGCACAGACTTTGCCCTGGCGAGCAGCCACGGCTCGAGTGAAGAGTTCAACAAACCCAAAGATGCCATATAGCTTTTCGGGTTTTCAATTTTTATGCTAGCCAGAACTGCAGCAGTGCTCTGGAAGCTTTTGAATGGCATATTTCTATTTTGCAAGCATCACATCCTTTCCCACATTTAAGTTAAGTGCTTGGCAGCACACATCTGATAAAAACGCTGCCTGTACGTGCTCATGTACTGGAGTTACCCTGTGCAGGAACAGCAGGGAATTCTTGGGAGCTTCAGCAGCCTTAACAACCTCAATGTTTTCATTGAACCAGGACTGCTTATAAAAACCTGACTTATCTCCAAGTTAATACTCTAAAACAGAAGCAACCTTAAAAAAAAAAAAAAAAAAAAGACATGAAAAGGCTGAAATTCCACACCCACGTCCCCCTGGATTTTAGACCCTCTATCTGAGATGCCCTGAAGCTTCACCCACTTCATAAATACAACGTGCTGCTGAACATAAATCATGACATAAAGAGTTGTTCTGCTATGGCCGGGGCTTGGTCTGGAAGAAAGCTGCAGATAAGCAAGGAAATGCTGACAGGGAAAGGGAGTGGAACCAGAATTCCATTCCTGGACTATCGCTGTGCTACAGGTTGGGAATAAAACCTTGCAGGGTTCATCAGCACAGGGAATGGAGCTTGGCAGATCTACCCTTATATCACAGGCATAAAAGGAATAAAGGATTTTGTGCTTCAGACTTTTTCCCCCAGAAATTTAAATGCTCCTGACTAAATGACCAGCATTGGGATTTCCCATGCAATATGATTAAGGCTTCAGAGCTGTAATTTCCCCACATGTGGCTTCAAATGCACTGTTTCTTTATGAAGGACAACTGGATCCAGTTCTCCAATTGAACCCAGTGTCTGGCACATTAAAAGCCAGCAGTGCTTAATTCCTACTCTACAGAATTCAGGATTTGCCTGATCTAAATCAAGTGCACAGACTGATTTTAGGACTCCAGCTTATCCAGCTGGCGGAAACATTGACTTTCTGCTGATGCTGTTTGCTGGGAAAAGGGCTTAGCTGACTGCTGAGCGAGGCAGAGATGCATGTGATAAGTCTAAACAAGTTGGCTTAATCATTTGGAAGGGCAGTAATTGCAAGAGCACAGCACTAAATATGGGTTAATATATCCTGCTAGGACTCCCAGGTTAAATTTGCCTACAAGGAACTCCAGGGCACCACAGCTGTCCTCCCTCAAATATTCAGGTCAACACCTGGAATCTCAGAGAAACAAAAATATTTAAGAAAGAGGAAAGATGGGCATAATTAACTGTGAAGTTGGACTAATTTTCCTACTCATTTCTGAGCCAGTCCATATCCAGATTGCTCTACAGATTTTATGACAGAGGGAAAGCTTGTTGTGTTCCATCTCTGGGCAGTACTGCTGTATCAGTCATGATAAGAGTCTCTCAAATTACAGTAACTGGAAGAGACAGAACTCACTGGGTTTCACCTTCATCTCAGCCCAGGAGACTTTCATGTTTCCAACATGGAGCTTTAAGCACTTCCCTGCAAATCTGCTTGACAGAGCAACAGATCCACTGTCAGGAAATCCTTTGGTATTCAACTTGGAGTTCCTTTTTGCATCCTCTTTCCTCTGCCAATTACCTCTCTGGAGCACACTAAGCAAATCCTTCAACATTTACATCTTTAAAGTAATAGAGCGTAATTAACTCCAGGGGAACAGCTTTCACCAAACTACATATATTTATCTCTTTTAATCTTGTGTTATTAATCCAAGCCCTGCAGCCAGTCCCTGAGTTGTTTGGGTTGCTCTCCTCTGAGCTCATGCCAATTTGTTGCCTTTTTTTCTGGTGACTCAAATGCAAAAGGCTGAGAGGGATCTGGTAGGTGTGGTCTCTGCTGAGCCCCAGAGAGAGAGCCCTATGGTTAAAGTCCCTCAAGAATGACAGCACATTAAAACACTGTGGAAACAGAAGCTAATTCCCACTTGTCTCTCTGAGGAGGGGAAGGGTCTGACCTGTTTTACACATTGGAACAACAAAAACATTTGACACCTGGCCACAAAGGGAGAGTCAGTCTGAAATCCAGAATTTCCCTTGAGTTCAGACTATTTCCATCACTCCACAAGACAAACAGAAGGAGCTCCAAAGGGAAAACTTTCACCAAGAAGTGACCTGGTCCCATTTGCCCTGTCATTCTACTCATGTATTACCGTGCTGGCTCTGCTGCCAAGCACCCTTTTGCTTCCCCAGGGTTCAGGCACTGTTATGACACCTGACTTGCCTCCCTCATTCCCATCCATCCAAAGCCCTCTGGATCCCCATCCACTCCAGCCTGAAGGCACGAGCCAGGACACACAACATCAAAGCATGAACCCCAGAATGTGCAGCCCCTCGAATAAACTCCAAGTCAGGGGTGTGTAAGATTTGTCAAAAGAACTGCCCACGAAGCAGGATCCCTTTAGCTGGGGGAGAAAACCCTGCAGAACCACGAAGTGTTGGCACCCCTTCAGCTCGTGCTTCGCACATTTCAGCAGCACTGTGTTGTTGCTGGTCTTGACAGCCTGAGCAGTGCCAAGTCCTTAGGGAAGGCTGCAGGGAAACGTGCATGCCTGGCTGGAGAAGGAGCAGCTGGAGAGTGAGGCCACAGACTAGAGGAGAGCATGTTTCAGCCTGATTTTTATTTTTTTTTTTTTTTTTAAGGCCGTTTCTGCGCCTTCCACACGCAGCTTGGTTTCCTCTGCGCTCTGAGGACTGCTCTGTTTTTGTGCCATGGCTACTTCTGTAATCTGTCTTGCTCCAAAAAAAGTTCAGCAGAACCTCCTGAAGACAATCCAAGTTACCACAGCCCTTCTGGCTCACGTATTAGTGGCAGCTGCAGATGATTCTGGTTTAATACACCTTTGATCTCCTAAGTAGACAACCATATCTACGTGCTTGATAAGCAATTTTATTCAGCTTCAGGATGTGAATAACCTAAAGCAGTTTGTGAGGCTTGAGTGCACTTCTCATCCCCTGCCTGTGCTAACTGGGGAGCTCACACAAGACCTGAGGCTTCCAAAGCCAGCACTTCTCCATCCCCACCCACTCCCAAAACTCATCTGCTACACCCAGAAGGTGGAGGGACACCAAGGGATGGGATTGAACAGTGTTGACTCTGTTCTCTAGACACAGTTTTGCAGTGACTGTGGAAAAAGAGCATACCTTCTTCCAACATTATGCATAACAAGCTGTAAGAAAATTAAAAAAAAAAACAAACAAAACAAACAAACAAACAAACAAAATAGGAGGAGGTTCTTGAGAGATCCCAAAAGAAAACACCTTCCAGAGAGGCAGAACTTCCTGACAACACAGCCTTTCAAACCCAGGCAAAAATAAGCCACTTGCAGAAACATGTAAGTTAGAGCAGAAGTGATAACTATTTTCAGCTCTGTTCCTTCACAGGTAATTGTCAGGCCTAGATCTGAGCAGGAAAAAACGTCATTGGAGGGGAGATTTCATTTATCCTGCAACTCAACCTTTCCCTGGGGACTCCTTCATGCACTTGAACACAATCCCTCTATTCATTAAGGTCTTTTTCTCTTAGAGTTGCTTTCCTTTCGGGGGGGTCCCTTCCCTCCACTGCCCCCTCCTCTTCCCAGCACTATCCCACTCCCATTCTGGTATCCCAGATTGGATGTGCTGGTGTCTGTTTAGATTAAAACCATGCTGTGATTCCAAGGGAAAACATACAAAGCCACGGCCGAGCGTGACAGAACAAAGTTATTCCCAGTTTGGGAAGCTGCACAACGTCCCTCCTGGGAATAACCCAGCACTGTGTTTATTACTTTAACCAAAAAGAGGGGAAATGGCAGAGTTTTCCTGGTCTTTCCGAGGCCAGAGCTCATTCCTCCCCCCGCCCCTCCCCAGCTCCGTGGGGTGGATGTTTTACACATACTCTCATTTCTACTTAATGGCTCTTCCATCCTCCCAAAGAACTCCCTCCACCCTGGCAATGATTTATGGAAGCCCAGCAGAAAGAAATGGGTTATGGAGCTAGGGAATGAATCCAAGGACCGCGAGGGGAAGGACGTGACGATCAGCTGGGGGGGGGGGGGGGACTGAGCTCTTCAAATGGCACTTCTGCTGCTTCAGGTCTTTGCCCTTGGTTATTCCAAGGTTTCAAGGAGCCAGAAACCAGACAGTGCCTTGTTTTTTAATAAAAGCCCATGGAATTTTTCCTTGTGGGTCTACCCTCTCTCCATCTTTCAGTGGCATCAACTCCATCCACGTGATCCGTGATGGATGCAAAAACTTGGGGGACAACAGAAACAGAACCCGGGGCAGAACAACATTTCTCTCCCAAACAGAGCTGTGGCACCAGGCGGTCCTAAGAGGAAACTTCTCCTCCAAAATGTCTGGGTCTGGGAAGTTTTATCTGCTCAAATTTTGCCCTTTTAGTAGTAATTAATAGAAGAAAAATAACTACTATAAATATTTATATACTATGTATATCTTATAATATTTATTTATATGTAATGGATTATATATAGTATATTTTATATATTTATTTATATATTTCGATAAATAAAATTATCAGCCTGCACTTCCCACGCTGGTTTGCCCCCCAAGCACGGCCTGCAGAGGGTGGGATCCCTGGAGACTCCAGCAAAGCCAGCAGCCTTTGCCCCAGACTTCCATTCCAACAGTGATGAAACCTCTGCCTTTCCCTCAGCCTGAAGAAACTCTCCAATATAATGGCCTATGAGGCTCCTGTCCCAGGAGTAAGAAAAATTCCATCGTGTAGTCTTTTCCTGGAAGCCTTTTTCCTACAGCTTATGGCCAGAGCAAATCAGCATTGACAGACACCCAAAGGTAGAGGCTGGGCTGGATTTGCAAAGCCTTATCCTACCTGGTTTGCTTTTGTGTGATCAAAATCAGAGATGGGCACTGGATTCAGGTCTAATTTTATTCAAAAATTAAAGCTGGTTTTGTCTGAGAGTGGTGGTTTAAATACAGTATTTTGATTCCTAAACCATTTTTGAACACCAAATTCATATGGTAGAGAATGGAAATAAGTCTCAGAACAGCCCAGCTTTATCAATTTACTTACTGAGCCGTGCAAACAACTTCAGGCTTCCTGTGAAATTATTTTAAAACCATCATTTAAAACTGTTTTGTTTTGATTGAAAGTTACTTCAGCATTTTTAAAATACAGGCAAAATTTAACATTTTAATTCATATTGACATTAAAATCGTTGCCTTTTAAAACCTAAACTGGAAGCATTTCAAACTTCCCAAATTTTAATCCTACTCATTAGGCCTGTCCTCCGAGTTTGATGAATAACCATTCAGAGTTCAAATTGAACTGCACTTTTGGGGAATGAGCTGCTTGATTAAGAACTGCCTGGTGCTGCTCAAGAATTTCTTCCCTTCTGCCAAAGGCAGGTCCCCCCAGAGGGATGGAAGAGATTTAGCTGAGAATTAGTTTAAGATAATTATTGTACAACTTTCAGGCCCTTTCTACAGACAGGAGAACAACAACTGCACACACAGAAGTTGGTTTCACGTGTATCATTTGAGGATGTGTTTTGGAGAACAAGTGAAGCTCCTGAGTAGGACACTGTCATTCACTAATTTAGCAAATATGGGAATGTATATTTAGCATATATATATATATATATGCAGCAACAGCTTAAGAGTCATTCTTCCCTCAGAGTGGGCTATTATCCCATCTGGATAATGCCTGCAGACCTAAATTCAGCAGATTTGTAGCTTTTTTTGTTAGTGCTACTACTGCCTTGGGTTGATCAGCCCTGAATTCTTCCCAGCACTCACCTCTTCACTGCCCAAGCACTAAGTTGGTTTCACTTAACCAAGTCTTGGGAGATTCAGCATATTGATATTAATCATATTTCCTCTGAGCTGCCAGCCCTGAAGTGACAAACACTGCCTCTGTTCTTGGAGACCGACAGCACTGACTCTGCACTCGACACCATATGGGAAAAGAAGTGGCAAGGAGCATTTCTCCCTTTCTCTCCACACAAAGCCTGACATTTCGTTTTATCTGAGCCCCTCATTGGTTCTCACATCTGGATTATATAAATTTCAAGCCCAGTTTTCAATATCTGAGTTGCTCAAGGTTACAATATTTGACAAATCCTATTCGCCAGGCTGTCAAATTAAATTAACATGGGCAACAGAGGGGGAACAAAAGAATAAAGAGGCTGAGTTTGATTCCCTTGTGTTTGGAAACTTGGGCAAAATTAACCCCTCTGAAGGAGAAGCATCAGCCATGACAGATAAACCTGCCCAAGTGGCACAGGCCAACATGACAGAAATGCAGAAATTATGTTGGCTGGCATCCCAGAGACCAACTGGCCTTTTTGTTGGACCAGCAGCTAAAACTTTAACCACAAATCAACAGCAAACACGCCGGGAAGGACCCACTTGAGGCTTCTTTTGAGGGTTCTTCCTTGGGCTCAGCCAGAAACACCTTCAGAATGCTGTGAACTCACTCCACCTTTGTTTAGCTCATCAGGAGAGGGGGATGCTCTTCGTATCACTCCTTGGAGATTCTTCACACACAGGATCTCTGATCTCGTGCTCCAGAGTGGGGTTGGGGCGGGGGGGGGGGGCGGCGGACGACAAGTGCTGTGGGGGTTTCACATCCCAAGAGCTAACAAACAGGCACACAGAGCCCAGAGAAACAGCAAGGAGAGAAGTCGGGGACAGCTCTGCAGGAACCAGCCTAATTCCTCACAGATGCTTAAGGCCAGGGTGGTGCTGCTCAGACACTGCTAAAAGCAAACCTGCAGGGGACCAGCACTGCTAGGAAAAGTCTGGGATCACAGTCTGCATCACTGTGACCCTTGGAGGTCTCTGCAGGGGACAACAGGGACAATTCTGTCCTGATGACACAGGGAATTGCTGCTGTGTTTGGAGATAAGCTCAGGTAGTCACTTCCCTGAGTTGAAAACACATGGTCTCATCACCTTCACCCTTCCCACCCCTGGGTTCCTGCACACTCCTCAGGAGTGGATGGACAGACTCTACACACTCTCCCTGCGTGAAACTCTGCAGCTCTTGTCCAAAACAGATATTAATTGCTACATTATTCACTTAGAGCACAGTCACAGCTATTACGGCATTTACTTGGGTACAGTAGGAAGAATCTGGGGAGAAGAGACTGTTTAACTCCTTCTTAAGCCCTGTGCAAATCAGTATTAAACTCAAGTAACATCTTGGTACCTTAAACATCTTTGTGTTCACAGCACATAAATTACATAAACCCTCCACTGAGCAGCCCCATTACACTGAGCACGACTCAGATTTTAGGAAATTAAGAAAACCACATGGCTCTGGTTGGCAGGATTTTTTTGCCACTGCCATGCTGAAGGGCAACGAGGATTTCTCCTCCCAGCTCCAGTTTGGAACGTGCTTCTGCTTATCTCAACTATCCGCTGACAGGAAACATGAATAAATGTGATCATCTAAATGTACACTGGTACATTTAGTTTTTTTTAAAACCACCACTTTATGGCAAAATCAAGGGACTGACAACAGGCAGTAAAAGAGCAAAGCAAACATGCCAGCAGTGACACTGTTCAAGACACATCTGTCATGAGATAAAGGAGCACAAGTGTAGATCTTTCTGGTATGCATGTACATATATATTTGACATTGCACTGCCAGTTAGGCACTCTTATCTCCACTCATCATGATGTCAAGGTGGTACACCAAGGTTCTCCAGAATCCCCAAGAAGAACTGGCAGCTCTCCCAGTCAAAACCAACTCAGTTAAAGCTACAGCCACTCCCCTGGGGAGTTTTTTAGGTTTACAATAGTGACACAAACTGATGAATCACGATGAATGCTCTCAACTTGTTAAGTTTGTTTTTAAAAATATTGTATCACACTCCCACTGCCCCCAGACCTGTATGACATGAGTCACACGTGAGACCTCCAGCACAACGATACTCAGTAAATCACTTTAGATACCCCTTTTCTTGGTAAAAAGATGACAAGGTTCAGGTAACACATGACTCAAACTCGGCTGAAGTCACAGCAGCACAATCATCACCATCCACCTCCAGGGCAGCTACCCAAGAGTTGTTTTATAACATCACGATTCACATAAATAATTACCAAGGGTTTGTTTACGGGCAAAAGGTCACACCGAGGAAGAGACACAGCCCAAAATAAAGCTGCAATAATCCAACACACAAGATTTGCAAGTAGGAGGAAAGAAGCTGGGAAAAGATAGAAGTTGGTGAAGAAAGAGCACAGCACCTGATGAAGTCTGAAGAACAGAAAGGGGCTCTAGGGAAGGTTTGGAGCTGTCCTGAGGGAAACCACTGAAGATTCCCAGCTATGGAAATGGGAGGTTGAGATGGAGGAGGCACAGGGGAGAAGTACAGCTGTGTTTGGAGGAGGAGAACCTCAGAAACACAGCAAGCACGATGTAAACCATTACTGGATCACTTCTATGTCAAGGAGAGGCTTTTGGACAGGGCTAAATTTGGGCTTCCTCAGATGCCAAGCTTGAATTGGCACAGGCAACATTTTGAGCCCAAGGCATCAGATTAGAGTTTTCTTTCCCAATGGGAATATTAAACTTCAAAACCGACTTCAAAAAGAAGAAAGATCCTTGATTATTTCCTTATCAGCAGTTTCTGAAGTAATGTCTCGTCTCAGCCAGAGGAAGAGGCTCTCCAGCAGCCCCCGATCTCACTGATGCCATAGCTCAAGTACCTGCTTTAGACCCACCTAAATAAACTCCTTTGAGCCTCCTCTAACGTCCTTTTGTGCCAAGAAACAAGCCAGGGAGATTTTCTCCAAGCCTCACCGAGTCTGAGAGCCCATGTGGACACAGGTAAAGATTCAATAAAGCAGTGGGTAAGTTGCTGAGCATTTATTCCTCTAAAGGATTGACTCTGAGCCACGAACAGACACCTTTCAAGCACCCCCAGAAAACAGAGCTGATTGATCCCTATCTGGAATTGTTGAGGATGTAAAGCTTCACTCTAAAGTCAGGTACAATCACAAATTATTCCCACGCTCTGGAGTGATGGATAATGTTACACAAGGGTTCTTGAGAACATGAAAGCTCAACAATGTTCATTTATCTGTCCAGATCAGCAGTTCTTTGGGAGCATTGGAGGGGGGAAAAAAACAAAAGAGAATCTCCATCTCCACCAGATCTAGAGGAATATAAAATAAGAACAGCAGCACATGGTAACATTAACACTTGTTTAGAAGGAAAGGTTTAAAAAATGAGATAATTTTATGGATTATTTATTCTTGGGCAATTTATTTTTCCATTAAAATCTGTTTTATCACTGATCCCTCACAGAGGAAAACAGTCTCTCTCAAAGCAATCTGAAAGAGCAGAGGCATAGAAAGCATTATGAATATTCACCAAGGGACTAAACAACACAACGACAATTATAAAGTTCAAAACTTAGGAACAGCAACAACCTCAGCTGCTGGTCCTGAAAATTATTGCATCAAAATTTGGGAAAGGAAGGAAGAAAAGAAACACCCCACAACATCCCAAACCCAGGGCCACGTGTCCTCACAGCTACCCTTGCGCATTCCTTCCACACCATTATTGGCCCTACTGCTACAGGATCATCAAGAGAAGGCAAGATTTGTTCCTGTGTGGCTCCCAATCCCAAAAGCTGCACATACAGCAAAGTACAGCAAATAAAAACCTGATCCCATCACCCTCACTTTGCAATCAAAGTCTTTTTTTCAAAATCTGCTCCAGTCCCAAGGGAAAAACCCAGAAAAAATGCACATCCTGCAGGGGCAGGGGGGAAAAAGTTAAATCATATTTGACAGGGATTGAAGCAGGAGAAGGAAGGTCAGAAATTCAGGGAAACAATAGGCAATATTCCTGCTTTTCAAATGGCCCACATCCCAGCTCTTTATCCTACAAGGCACAGATGCCATGGAAGCACCACCGCAAGGCACTGCACTTTCCTCCCAGCCATTTATTATTCTGACATCATTTCTCTTTTATGGCTTCCCTGGAAGGTCAAGACAAATTTTCCCTCATCACCTCCAAGGCCCAGGTTGGTAATGAAACACCTCCCCACCAAAATAATTGCTGCATTATAAGCTGAAATGCTCCATTTGAGAAGGGGAACACAAAATAGCTCTATCCCTTCAGGGATATCCTTCCACTTCCAACACCAGGGCCCTACACATTGCCCTCAGTTTTTGCCTTCCTGTTCTGCAATATCATGTGTTTCTGGCCAGAGGTCACACTGAAACATCAGAACACCTTTCCCACTTTCTATCCTTTTAATTGATCAGGCCTGAAAAGCTGAAAATGAAGAAATCCAGCAGTTGTAAGGAAAAAAGGCTTGGAAAACAGAGACATTAAGAAAAACTAGTTTTGCACAATAACGAGTAAGATTTTCTGAATGTGACAGTAAAATTCAGTACTGGTAAGCAATACCCCCAAAAATCTTCTGGTGTATGCAGAGGACCAAACAGAATTATCCACCTGAATTTCCTGCTCTTTCCCAGAGTCAAAGCATGGCCTCTGCTCTTGCCTACAGGGCTGTGACTCTTAACTTCAATTGTCTTTAAAAAGCCTGGAGTTTGGCCTTCATAATTGCATTTGTTCCTTGCGTACTAATAAAAAAACTAGACCAACATCAAAATCAGATTCAGAAATGCACTTTATGGAGCATAAGAGGCTTTTTAACCCTTTTATTGTTATCCCTAATTCTGCACCTGAAAACAAAGCAGGTGAGCACAAGGGTTTGTACCACAGCCATGAGACATTTCTGCAGTGACACACTTTATACACCAAGCTGGGGTTGTACACACTGATGTTCAGTGCTTGGCTTCAATTTGATAGCATGATTTTGACATTTTTTACCAATTTTTACCGCTATGTTAGTGCTCAGAGCAGTTAGAATGACTGCTCTGGCAGAGGAAATGGGAATAACTGGGAGGAGAGAATTTACTGGCAAAATTATGCCACGGAAACTCCTGTTTGTCCTGCACAGCTGCAGGACTGGATTGCCCTCACAATAAACAGGGAAATGCTCAGCTGAGACAGATTTAAGAACCAGCTACAAAGCAAAGTAACCTGATAAAGCCCTTTTTTATTTTCCACTGTAATAAAGAACATTGATCTGCAGTGGACAAAGCAAAGGGAGTTCCTCTTAACAGCCCCCTAAAAACGTGCAAACATCTCCTAAGTGTGGCCTCTCTCCTGCCAGGGATAAGAAATTCCAAGGGCAGCTGCTCCAGGCTGGCTCTGCTAACAAGGATAGATAGACCTAGTAGGTTTATTGCTCTCCTGAAGGTAGAAAATTAATTTATTTATTCCACTTCCCACTGCCAAGGGGTGGGAGAGTGATACAGAGAGCATTTAGACCAGTCCCCAAGTTTAATTGTTACTACATCCTATTTATACAGTATTTATTCCCACCTCAAACTTGGCCCAACAACTCAAGAGTTTTCCCTGACTTAAGGTCTGATTCCACGGGGAATATCCCACCAGGTTACCTGCAGGGATTACTTCCAAGAAGAAAGTTAAGGGATAATACTATGCTTTGCAAATGCCTTGACTTCAAATGGAGTTAGTGCTGATCTCTATCACAGTGAATGCAAACAGAGGGGACAAGAACGAGGTGAGACCTTGCATAAAGCTTCCAACAAAAAGAATAAAGGGTCCCCACCCACCACTCCAAGTAGTACAAATCAGGATGATCAGATTAGTCCCCAGGAGAGGATAAAGCATTTGGAAATTGTACTTTCCTGCTGGTTTCACCTCCAACACTGGCTTGGGCTCCTTCCTGATTTTCTGACTCAAATAAAGGTGTTCAAGACACTTGTTCCCCCGCCCTCTGATAAGGGGGAAGTTTCATGTTTATCTCATCCTTCTCTAGGAAATATCCTGATGTCGGAGCTGCTCAGGGAGTGAGTCAGTGGTACCAAGGAAGGGATATTTGCCTTCCAAATTCCACCCATTCCAGCGCTATAATCACACAGGGGAATTCACATCCAACAGCACTAACTGGGATCTCTCTCAAAGAGATCCAAGTACTCTCTGTACTCCACCTGGATGGATCAGAGTTTCTAACTCAGGTCACAGCTTACATTGTGCTGGCTGCCGCTCCACAGTGAAATCCCATTTTCTCTTTCCCCTCAGGTGCAGGTTTCTCCCCCTCAGCCTTGCACAGTTCTGCATCTCAGGTCAATTCAACCGAATAGAAAAGCTGCTTTCTGAAGCAAGTTTTCCATTAAGTCAGCAAAGTGATCCGACTTGCCCAGAGTCACCAGAGCAAATGTCAACAGTGCAAACACAAGGCTGACCCAGGGAGAACAGGACCTTGTTTCTCTGGCAGCCCAAACTTAGGCTGAGCTTAGAGGAACATAAAGCTGCGCCCTGAATTTTGGTGAGGCTGTTTCCCAGTGACTCCCGGGACACTGAGGGGCATCTCTGGACAGCCAGAAAGAAGTAACTGCACTGATTCCTTTTCCTGTCCT
Source organism: Acropternis orthonyx (assembly GCA_035583155.1). Taxonomy (NCBI): domain Eukaryota; kingdom Metazoa; phylum Chordata; class Aves; order Passeriformes; family Rhinocryptidae; genus Acropternis; species Acropternis orthonyx. The sequence goes on from JAWWEU010000158.1 coordinate 8,568,927, forward strand.
TTAGGAAAACTAAATGGATAAGTATTCTGCTGGCACAGTTTTCCTGTGGAAGGGGTTACAAAGCTCACAGTGGACAAACAGAAGAATAGTGTGCCCAAAAAAGGGCTCTGAGGTGTTCTGGGTGAATCCTTGTCCACACACTGCACACAAACACTGCCTTACCCTCCCATATCAGCTAAAATTCAGTATAAGCAAGACTTACCCAAATTATTATTAGTGCTATGCAAGCTCTTAGGTCTTCAACACAAAGCCAAGACTCCAGTGGAGTCAACAGCTGCCACTCGTGGAGTTTGATCCTCAAGCACAATTCCCAGAGTTTTAGCATTAAATGAGCACAACAGTATTGCTTTGAACAAAAACAGCAGCCAACAACACATCCATCCTTTTATTCTTCGCAGACAAGGAGAATAACTTAAGCACTGCAGGCTAAAAACACCAGAAAACAGACCTAACCAAAACTAAGCTATTTTGTTCTGTTTTCAAATATGGACTATTAACTTTGAATAGCCAGGTTAGGATTTGGGAAGACTGAGGGTGCTAGAAGAATCAAGTCTTGATCCTGCACATTTTAACTCCTTAGTATTACAGGATTACATTCACTCCCTAAACAACATATTATGTATTTTCTGCTAGAAGAGCCCTTTTAAGTTAGTTCCTTTGGAAAGCCTCAATAACTTTAAGTTGCTTATATTAGGGCTCTTTTTTCCTGTGGTTAATAACTTGAACAATAAGAGGATGACAATTACAAGCATTAAAACTCTTTTATACATCATCTATTAAGTTCTTTGGTTTATTATTAATTTTGGTATTTGCATTGTAGTTATTTTATTTTTTGCCAGGCAAGATTTCACTTAACACTGTTCAGGAAACCAACCTGGCCTCTGGTCCAACAGAATCTGCCTAGACTGAGTTATGTGGTACTTTAAATTAAGGTTGGCCTCTGCAAGAGATGGACCCCATTTCTCCCAAGCACATCAACATCAGCACCTCTGAACTGGAGCACTTGCCAAGGGCAGAAGGAATCCCAAGTGGCAGCAGATGCTCATTGTTCAGATGCATCATTCTGTTGCAGATTATTAAATATTCTTTTTCAAACTCACTTTCTAAAGATGAAAAGAGCTGTTAAGACTGGAAACAAACCAGTCAATCTGACAAGAGAGTCAGATTTGGGGGCTAATTCTAAAGGACAATATCCTTTGGCACACAGGCACGTTTTACACAAGCTTTTTAAATGGCTTTCACATTTATTTTGCCTCTGCCTTGCTGACAATACAATACAAAACTGCCTGAATTTAAAATCTGCATTTCCACTACAATGGATATATCTTTCCAGCAGATGTTGTGTGGAGTATCCAGTAATGGTAAAATGTCTTGATCTGAAGTGATAAGTAAGATGTGGACCAATCCCCCACTTTCACTTGAGGCTGGTTTTTTTGCAAGTCCAGTTCCCATCATTTCACATAAAGCCATTAGTGGGACAGCCTGAAAACTCCTGACACCAAGGAGAAGTGTCAGCATCAACCACATCCTAAAGGAAATACTCATTAGAGGATGCTCTTTCTGATTTCTGAGCCAAGACTTCTCAGCACATCAGGTTTTGTTGTTTTGAGGAATGGCTTATTTAGAAAACTGTGGCGATATTTCCCCTGGAAAACAACAAAGGAGTTGCTTGAAAAGCAGAACCTGATCTGGATTATCAGTGTCAGGGCAAGAACTTCAGCTGCAGATGCAATTTGGAGTAAGCATGGCCAGGAAAAAATGCAGAGCATTCGTGACAATAATTGCACAAACACCCCTCTTAAAGCCAGGTTTTGAAAAGCTCTGCCTCAAAAGTGGAATGGTTGGAAGTTGTAATGGAGATATTCCATCTTATTTGCACTGTCTATTCTTACAGTTTTGGTCAATCCTGTACTCAGGATTATTATTTCACTCCCGATTTTTCTTTACAACACATTTTCTTAACCAAGTGATGGTGATTTGACTTCCCACACTCACATACCTGTGACTCTTAATTCTGGTCTCTACCATTACCCACTGGCCAGAAAAAGTGCTGCCTGCTCTTCATATAGAAATTAAAAACAGCTTCAAGAGTTAAGAAAAGCACTTTGCTTTCTCTTGATAACTGAGGTTTTTTGAGGCTTTAATTGCTTTTTCTAGCAGGGATTTGATGCTTCTGTGGTAATGTCTCTTTGTCCAATGGTTGTTTAACAAGCCCTCTTCAACAGACTGCAAAGGCTAAATAAATAAAGAATTGCGAAATAAATCACGCTCCTGTTTTGCAAGTTCAAAGTTACTTTAAAAAAAAAAATCAGACTGAAATCCGCTATAACCACAATCAGCATTAAATTAACTTCCATCAACAATTGAACATCTGGATTTCAATTAAGCTCAGAGCTAATTGATAACTCTCTTAACTCCTGATCCATCTAAGAGTTAAAAGATAAAAAAGATGAGGCTTTGATGCCAGTCTGGAAGTTGCCGAGCTATTAATCAGTGGTTATCAGTTTGCCTTAGATGACTAAAATTCATTAATATAAACGAGAAGCCTGAAAGGATCCCATTAGTGCATTATCAGTCCCATCATTTACAACACGGAACCAGAGAGGGCTGAGCCATCACACACTGGCACTGACGGCCCCCTTGGCATCATTAATTCTGCTCTGCCACTTGCCAGGCCTGATTGGGAACGATGGGGGCTTGTAAAGCTTGAGTTCAGTACCCAAATTGGTTCATCCCCTTATGCTTTTGGCATACAAGGAGCATTAGGAAATGGAAGCTGGTTCTTCCTTGCTAGTTAAAAATTAAAAATAAAAATTATCTAGTTTTCAGTTTCTCAAATAAAAAAAAAATAACCCCCCAGGATTAATTTAGGAAACAAAATGGTATGTACCTAGTCATCAAATGGTTAATGCACCTAAAAGCTGTAAAATCATCTCTTTGTTGTTAGATATGAGATCACTTTGTGTGTGAGGTCAATAGTGACCAAAATGCACTCTCTCCTCAGCCTCACTCCCACTGCCTTGGAGTGAAAGCTTAGCATTTAGCTAGTTCATAATAAAATAATAAACATCAGATATGATTCACTTATATATGCACATCCAACCTACCTCTGATTTCAGGCTTGAAAACAGTTACTTAAGAAAGCAATTCTAAATTAAATTTAACCATGGAACTACCCCTTCTAGTTCCTGGTCACTTTAACTCCCTAAAGGTATAAGGAAAGCTAAAAGAAAAGTGTATGCTTCAATTCCAGAAGTGGACAAATATGCTGGATCAGGATTATGATTATTTATTACACTCAACCTGAACTGGAATTAGCCTCAGTTGCAGCTGCATCCCTCGGATCCCAATTGATCCACGGAGAATCATTCCTAATTTGAGGCATTGCCAGGGAAGAACAAGCCATACCTGTGCTTTCCAAGGTGGTGTCACTCACTGCACAGAAGGAAAGCATTCCTCTCTCCCATTTTGTTACTCCCCAGATAATCCCTTTAGCCTTTGGGCTTCGGTGCTGCTTTATAGAAATTCAAAATAACCAGCCACCAGCCTTATTTCCTCACACGGCCTTTTATGAAGCTGTTCAAAGAGCATTCTTATTCCAAAGAGATAAGGGAGTGCTTTTGTCACACTGACACGGAGACTTTATTATCCTTTAATGGAAACTTCATCATCTGTGCCAGTTTGGAGCCTTCACAGGGTTGTGCTATTAAGACACAACAGACGTGCTGCTTTTAACCATTAAAAGTTGTGACTAAAACTTCTCTTGATACATCCTGATGTTATACAAGACATTTGCTCTTTTCCTGCATCACAAGAACATGCAGGTTATAGCCTCATTCCAAAAACCTTAAGTTTGTGTGGTTTTGTAATAAATTGCCTTGAAAAACACTCTTTAAAGGCAAAGGATAAGCACGGGCTTCTCACAATTACAAGTTCTGAAACTTCATACCATAAGTTCAGCTCACACACTGGAACATAACTCTCTGCAAGCCAGTAAAGACCTAAGTTTAGAATGGAAGTTACCTTAGGGGATGGATCAAAGCACAGAGCTGATGGAAAAATGCCTCTCCAAGTCAGAATCACCCCCGGTGAGTATTAATTTAAGCCCCAGGTCTGTGGTGTTCATCCATTACAAAATGCTGCCTAATCAAAGAAATAGTTACTTTTCCCTTGGGATCAGCTTCTGACCTGTGCCTGCTTCCTCCCCCAGTTAACCCAGGAGGGCTTTCCTGCATCCAACACCCCCAGAAGCCTTTGGAAAGCAGACACTGGTTTGCCAACACAAACCCAGTGCATTCCAGTTCAAAACTTTCAAGGGATGGTGTGTTTTCCCTTCCTTTAAAAATACACACTCCACAGCAATATGGATTTTACTCTAATTTCTGTTCAGCCCATCAGGTTACAACTCTATCATCCTTCAGCTGGAAGGATTAACCATTAAATCCCTCCTTGTGATGTGATAACCTTAAAGCTCCTCTTGTTCCAACCTCCCCCCCCTACCCCAACCACTCGACCAGGTTGCTCCAAGCCTTCTTTTCTCCAGGCTGTGCCCTCCCAGCTCCTCTTGGTGTTCCAGACCCCCCTCTGGGCTTATTCCAGCACCTCAACGTCTTTGCTCTAATGTCCCCAAACTGGATACAGCATGATTCCTTTTCCATTGGCATGGATTATTTCTCAGGTAACAGAGGTTCCCATTTGCTCAGCACTTACACAACCCATTCACAGCTTACATTAAAATGTAAGATATTACAGAGGAACTCACCGACACTGAGGCTTCGTTAACCACAATTCCTTGGATTTGCATCATATCCCAGAGTCTGAAAAATGGTGAAAAAGCATCCAGGGGGACAAAAAGCACCCACAAACTACCAGGAGGAAGTTTGTCAAGGGAATAATTTTGTAGCCTGCTGACACTGCAAGCACAGGAGTCTTGGGGGACCTGTCCACAAACTTTTGGTGCATTTTCACCCTGGCCAAGTAATGCAGCTCACACCAAATCCCGGGGGGGGGAACAGAAACACCCCTTATTGTTCTACTTTATATCAAACCACATTCAGGTAATAATAGGAACAGATTGTTCCTTCCAGCAACAGGAGGTGCATCAGCAGGAGAAGAATAAACACAGTAATGCTCCCACAGTAGCAGCAACTTTGTTTTGTTTGTTTGTTTTAGAAGCCAGGACAAGTTTCATGTAACAGATTCTGGAAGACTCACAAAGGGATTTTATTTTCATTAATGTAACTGGTTGAAGTGTGTGGGGGATCCCTTTGGATCACTTGGAATTCAAGGAGGAATTCAACTTCGTCTCCCATTGACATTCCTGTGATGCCTCTCCTCAAAACCTACATCTCCTCACGCTGCAGATATTAGGGATGGATTTCCAAGGATAAAAACCAACCTTCCCAAACCTGCCTTCAACCCAGCCATGCTTTACAACCACACATGCACCTCAAGCCACCTGATCAAGCACTGGGAGTAGAACTGTCAGGGGTTAATGAAGAGGCTGAGAGAAGTGCTAATTAGCACGGTCAGAACAGTATCCACACCCATTATTATTTTATACAGCATGACAATTCCTTATTTCTATAATTTCCAATGCTGGATATTAAGTAGTTTCTTCTCAGGGGGAATGAAGCTGGTCTAATGGGAGATGTCCCTGCTCATGGCAGGGGGCTGGAACAAGATCATCCCTGTTTAGGTCCCTTTCAACCCAAACCATCCCGTGAGTCCATGATGCTTTTTTAAAAAAATCCCCTTTTCCCCCCTGCACTCGCACAGTGAGTTGGACAGAATCCACACTTCTTAGCCCATATTACTACAACTCCCATTACTTGAGAGGATCCAATTCCTGCAGGATGGGAAGAGGCAGTGGGAAAAGCAGGATTTAGCCTGACCATACCACAGAAGCAAAGAGATTTGGACATACCAGCAGGCAGAGAAATGAATAAAAATGGAAAACTGGAAAGCAGGAGCTTCCCAGGAGAAAGCAGTTGCTGCTCTCAGCACAGCCAAGCAAGTGGAGTCAGTGCAGAATGCAGTAGTTGAGTACAAGCAAAGCCATTTAGGTCTGGGCTAAGCCCCAGATCAGCCCCAGAACCCAAATTGTGCTGCTGCACTGCCCTGGGGTGTCAGGGAGCACAGAGACTCCAGCAGCTCTGCCAAACCCCCAGCTCAGCACCCATTCCAGTCAAGGGGTGGCATTTGGGAATCGCCCACACTTCTACCCCTGCTACTGTCAATGCAAGTCTGTTTGGAGTATAAATCCCTTTTGGAAACATACCTGATGATAAAAAATGACAGCATCTATTTGAAAGGCAATTATTACTTGAAAGGTGCTCATTATTGCTAAGTGATGGCTCTTTCCTAGAGCTCCTACCTGCAGCACTCGCTGGTATTCCACGTTCCCAGGAGGGAGCAGCTCTCTCAGCTGCTAATTAATGTGATAACACAACAGCTCCACTCAGATACACTGTAATTAAATTTAGGGTCTAGGAAGAACAAGCTCTACCATCTGTGTGCAGAGGGAAGTGCTTTACATGGACAGGGATGGGGATTTTCTTTCCTCTCTTTAGCCAAAGGGGAACCCTCTAACAGAGAATTGTTTGCTGAGAACTTGAGCCCAGTGTGTTTATGCTGATTTGTCAGTCCCTGTTATGCTTTGTGGGAAATCTGTCAAGCTTTGTTTGCAAATTTTTCTATATTTTTTAAAAGCATTTGTGCCACTGTTTCCCCCACCCGTGGTGAATAATTGATGCGTTTTTTACAATTTTTGTAATTAAAAGACCTACTGGAGTTACTATAGTAACAGGGCCTTTAGAAATCAATTGAATAAAACAAAAAAAAACAGGGTTGATTGGTTAGCTTTGATCTTTTGTCTTTGTTCATTGGTATTAAGAATATTCTGAAAGATCTTTCCTTCCCCCCCCCACTCAGCTGCAGAGTTCAGTCATATTTCAGTGTGCAAACATCAGAATTCACCATCAAGCCACAGCATAGACATGGACAACTTCTGCTCTTTCCTTTCTGGGATCAATCCTAAAGAGCAAACCCCACTCACCCAGTTTTAAGAAAACCTTCCTGAATCTTCATCACTGCCTGTTTTGCATGGAAACCCACACAAGCAAAAACTCTCCACTACAAAGCACATTTTAGTGACTATTCCCCCAAAAGTAAAAGCCAGTTCAAGTTACAAGAACAAAACTCAGAGCTCCTTGACTTCAAAGCAAGGTCCAACTGGACAGCACAGTAAACTTGTTTTATTGCCAGTGTTCTCCTTGCTTTGACTCCCACCAGCACCTGACTCTCCAGGCTTCTATTTCAAGAGCGTTTCCACTTGGAAAAATTCCTTTAAAGCAGCGCTAAGCTCTTACCCAACAGCTCTGTTCCTTCCCCACTGGGAGCAGACCCAGATTATCAGCTCTCAGGGCACAGATCAGGCCCTTCTGGCTTCTCTGCTCTTTAGGCAGTTCAAGAACCGACACAAAGGGGGTGTTTATGTTAATCACTGTCTTTTAATTATCCTGACAGACAATATAAGCCCTTGTACACTAACACCAGACAATGTTACACCTCGGAGTAACTCCTGTGACACAGCATAGGACAGGTAATACCTGTGCAAGCCACTCTGTCTCACTGCTCCAACTCCACCGTGTTTTAAATCACACAACTTAAAACCAGTTAAAAAACCACACCAGACATTTCCACTGAGACACTTTCACTGAGAAAAGTAGGAAAAGACTACAAGGGGACCACGGGCACGTGGAAGGGATGAGGTGGCACTTGGCAGGTCCTCCCCTGCTGCACCCAAGGTGCTGCTTGCTGTGGATCCCAACCCACCCACTCTGAAGGAGTATCATCCACCCTCCAGAACTTTCCTGGGGAAGGAGGAGCCCAGCTCAAGCCCCTGGTGCAAGCAGCCACCTCCAACAGCTCCCACCTGCAGTGATGAAAATGAAGCTTTTCCCCACCATGGGACACAATTCCCTTTCAATTAAGCTCTTCCATATTATTTATTGGCATCTGCTTGAAAAAATGCTCTTTTTATGAACATCTCATTTCCTTGCGGAAGATGAAACTTACAAGGGTGAGTGCCAAAATACTGGACCTGTCCAAAGGCAAGGAATCTGCTCCAAAGATATGGAAAGCTCTGCCTGCCTTTGGTGTAAACCACAATCCTGTTGTGACTTTGTTCTTGTCCTGCCTGACCTCCACACCAGGACCAATTCCAGGGACTCCCTCCAGTCTTATTTCCCCACCTCCATTGGAAACTCCCGTTTTCCTTACAAAACTTGGGTGCCCAGGAAACCAGGCAGACTGGGGAGGAGGTGCAGAGATTCCCTTTCAAGTCCTGTCCTGCCCTGTGGTAGGAACACCAGAAGGTGTTAGACCAGCTCTGCAAGGCACGCCAGGGAGCAAATCCACCCCGCAGCTTACGCAGAACCAGCCAGACCAACCCTTTGGAAGGGCATTAAATCATCTTTCTCCAGAGGAAGACACATCTCAGAACAAAATTAGCAATGAGGAAATTCAGCCACTCATAAATCAATAACGTTTCCAGAGGTTTTAACATGACTTATGTAAAGTCTGTTCTTTAGAATGTCTAATTTAAGACTGTTGTAACAAGTTTGCTAAACCAGATAAATTTATGGTTGGGCACATTTATGGAATGAGCCTAAATTTCTATGCAGGACTTGATTTTTACCTTAAATAACCAAGTTTAACAAGTAACTCATTTTATTGGGCTGAAGGGCCATTGCTTAAAACAGGTTTCTTTGTAGATAAGAGGTGAGCCCAGATGCTCATTTCAGCCACAACTGCAGCTCAGATGAACACCAGATTCATTTGGTGAAGTAAAAGTCTGATTTGAAAATAATAAATCACAGTTTTTGCTTTACATTTACGTTATACCAGTGAACTTCCTCAGGCCTTGGGAATTTTACATTTGCAGTTAAAAAAAAACCCTGAGATTCATAACTGGTTAATGACAAAAGCTGCTTTCACCTGTGCTAAAACGGCTCCTATTTAATGTAACACTACATTGTGTTCCTACCCTAAAAGCAGCCATAAGCACAATAAGGAATTGATTATTTTTTTGTAAGGTTTTATAAAATAGACAATAGCAACTCAGGTTCAAGCATTTTCTTTCCAGTTTTGCCACTTTTGTGTGATTTTTAACAGCTCGATTCTGCACACATTTCAAGTTTTCCTTTCCATTTTAAACTCGCAATATTCTTCTGCCTTAACAGAAATACTTACTATTTGTAAAACACCAACAGAAAATCTAAAAAAACCTCCAGTTATTTATGATAATAACAAGAAGCTTATGGCTGCTGGCCTGATTCCTTGCAGTGTTTTGTAAGCAGGGTGTGAAGCTGAACCAGCACACCGAAACTCCTGCATGTCATCTCCTCCAGCTCTTATTACGCTGCCTATACAAGGCTCAGGGACCAGCACCAACACAACAGGGAGCTCACCCAGCTTTTCCACAGAGCTGAAGGGGCAAGGAGAGCCTTTCCTCACGTGTGTGGTATGCCCTAATTCCACTCAGCTGGGGAATATTTAAAAAAAGAACCATGACAAGCTCTCTGACTTACTCAGTGAGACTCATCATGAGCCAACCAAATCCCAAAAATAGATGACTCTGTGCTTCAGAGAGAAAGAGAAAGAGACCTTCCTGTAATTTGCACTGAGGAAACCACCTTGGCTTATCACAAAGCAGAAGTTGGATCATCTCTGGGCTGAGAATTGCTTGTCGCAGGCGAGTATGGGGAGGTTGTTGCTGGGGCGCTGCACCAACACGTCCTGTAATGAGCACACGCAGTGCTTTGCCTCCTGCAGCGTGGAAATGAGACCCAAACGTGGGTGACTGCACGGCAGGTATTCCTCAGAACATTCCATGGTGATCACTAAGGGTCAGTCTGGCAGGATGGAAACCCCTTAGGAGCTCACTGCTCTCCTTCAGGAGTGATGCAAACATCAGATGAGCAAGCTGTTAAAAGAACTTGGGGGGGATGGATTCCAAACATCAGTGGATTTTACTGCAGCGAGGTCTTGCAGTTGTCATTTCCACTGAAGGCTCGATGCTCATGGTGTAAACATCACTGGTAAAGAACCTTATCATCAACTGGAGCAACTCGTCCTCCAGAATCACAGGCTCTAAAGTTGCATCTGGACAGTGGAGGACACAGGGAGAGCACAAAATCTCAAAACAAGACAGCCAGAACATCTGGAATTCAATCCCAGCTCTAATACTGACTTGAAAGGTGGCCTTGGACACTTGACTGAATTGTTGGTGCCACCCCCATACAATGGGAATGGTGCTACACTGATTAACAACCATGATAAAATTAAATACAATCAAACCTCACTAGAGAAAAAAAAAAATCCTCCAGTACAAGGAAATCTATGCCATAGGTGTTTTTATTTTCATAAAAGCCTCTGCTTTCCTTTTCCTACAGAACAACCCCAGCAGTGAATCCAGGTCCCGTGTGCTATATCTTTATTCTCACTACATTTATTCTCCCACAACCTTCCATTTGTTATTACTACACCCACTAGAAACAAGGCAAGAAATTGATTGCATCCCATGATTAAGTATCACCCCCCAACAGGCCAACCAGACAACAAAAAAAAAGCAGGAATAATATCTGCTCCTTCATTTGGAAAGCAGGAGACACTCCTAATCCCCTCTGCTCACTGACATGCTCCTCCATGGGATCTCCCACAGAACTACCGACAGTAAAGCCATTCAGTGCTGGGTTCCCAAATGTTTGCTCACAGCAATTCTCATTCTTGGTCATCCTTCCCTTTTTTTTCTCTTGCATGAGAAGTGTGAAGGACAGGAAGAATTCTGAGTAATTTGTTTTGCAATCTCCATCTCCTGGGTTTCCAAACTGCAGCATCCACCCCCAGGTCTTCCATGACATCTAAGACCAGAATTTACTATCCCTATTTTCTTCACAACACAAAATTACATTTGCTTCAAGTGTATGATTTTAGTGTATTTACTAAGCATAAGTTTAAAGTCAAGCTGCTGTTTGCAGACTGTTACTGGTACCTGTGAAACAGGTTTCTCACAATGCACTGTAAAATGCTTACGTATTGAAACTATTTAGAGCACATTTTATTACCAATTTCTTAATTTTGCTATTTGTGATACAGTTGTAAAGATGAGCTGAAGTACATGCCCAAATTCATGAGCTGTTGTGATTAAGAACAGCTGAGCTGCAAAGAGAAAGAAATTACAGCAGAATGAAAGAGAAAAGTGCCAAACCAGATCAAAGCAGCGACTGGAGAAGCCTGGAAAGACCTATTTAGCTCAGAACCTAAACAGCTTCTCAGACAAATAACAAGACATCCCACTGCCCTCAGAACACAACATGTTTCATCCCAGTGCTGCATTTCTGCTGGGAGGGCATTTCACACTGATTGTTCTCCCTAAGGAATGGGAAGGGGGAATATTTTACAGACAGCCGGGGTCTCGGAGACCCTTACAATCAGTTGGGTGCATATCCACATATAGGATATCCTGGCTAAGCACATCCCCTTGCTCTGACCCCAAATCTCTCCAGCTGCTCAATTGTATATGCAACCAAAACGTTTTAAAATCTTATTAGTTTATCCTGAGATGCACAATAGAAGAAATTCTTTTTCTTTGCAACCCCAAACTCCAGCCCCACTCTCAGCTTCATCCCTTCGATGGAGGCTTTTTGATATTTCTGCTTGCAGAAAAGAGATACCAGAGAGATGTTTCTGATCCTACTGTAGCTGTAAGTACACGGTGTGCTGGATGAAACCTGACAAATCCCTTCTTAATGCTCGGGAAGGGAAAGGAATTAGCAGCAAGGCTCAGCTCTGCAGTGACAAAGGTTTAATTAATAGGTGCCAGCACAATGCAAAGGTGGTTCCTCTGTAATCCCTTTGCTAAAGGGCTGGGAATGGGAGAGACTGGGATAAGTTCACTCTTCCTGCCTGGCTTTACAAGTAGAGTACCTGCCCAAGCCAGCAGCTCCCAGCACAGACATCCCACCAGTAAATCCCAGGACACAGCTGACTGGTCCCACAGGGAGCTAGCACGGGGTTGGATTGCTTTATAAAAGCTTTTTACTAGCACACGTTTCAGATGACTTGAAAACTCAGTAGTGGCTTCCTGAATAATGTGCCTGGCTCGAACTCACACCAATAAAACTTTTATACTGGCCCAAGCTGCCACCTAGTATTTTAACATCACACATTATGCAGGGGAGCTGTTTTAGAGAGCTTTAAACGCTGTATATTTGCTCTACTTCCTCACGTCTCCGGTGATTCCGTGGCTGCCAGGAGCAAATGGTACCCAGCTGGAGACACAACTACAGCCCTTCCCGGGGCACTTTTAGGGAAGGTAGTTATTAAACACGAAGATCAGGAGCACTGATGAGCTCTGTCCAGTCAGGAAAAGGCCACTCCTCGCCCTGCCAGGGGTTTTCTCTGCAGCACACCAGCCTGATATCAGGGATGCGCTTCCCAATTAGCATCCAGCAGCACGTCAGATCCCAGGCAAAGCTGGCGCTCAGCCTCCGAATCCTTGCGCGCAAAGAATGAGAGAGCCGCTCGCATCCGCCGGGTGGAATATATTAGTTACCGGCAAAAGATAACATTTTGTGCTCCCAGAGTAAGAAAGTGCTGAAAAGGGCTGCGTTTGTGTAACGTGAGCGTGTGTTTAAGAGTCCCCTCTGGATAATCTTTATGTAAATGAGGCAACATCACTTGCAAGCACCTCTGGAAACTTAAACTGGCTGCGCGTTCTGAAAGTTAAGTGAAAACAGAACCATGGGAGAGAACCCCTAATTACCACATAGCGAGGGGACTGATTAAAACCATCAGGGCAAGGATCCTGTGTTTCATTAAATAAATACACCAAGTTGAGCTTTATTGTTATTTTAGCTGATGAAGGAGAAATAAAGTCTACCTCTGCATGCATGAAATTGCCCAAATTCAGAGTCTCACTAGCAACAGACTTAGAGCAGGGCAGGAGGGTTTTTTTCCTCCCTAATGTTTGTATTTAAGTAGCTCACTACGGTTACTTGGATTAATATGAAATACTGAAGGCATTTTAGCATTCTACATAGAGCCATTCCTTTAGATTTCACGTGGCAGGGTGTAACTAATAAACGCAACATTAGAATACTGTTTCAATCACTTTTTTGAAAAACTAAAAGCAGGGAACAGTTACCGAGCATTTTGGTGTAAGGGACAACCCCAGCACCTCATTTACTCTGCAGCTTAAAGAGCTTTTTCCTGCTTTCTCACTACTGCATTAAGTATTCAAACCCGATTGCCAAGAGCTTGAGCAAACAGCCCGAAGTGAGGTCATTTCTGGGTAGCAATTTCACAGGGGCTTTACTTCAATTAGAGAAAGACAGACGTGAATTTGTATGTAGGGACCAAGTTTCCTCTTGCTGCCATCAAGCCCAGTTTAGTTCTGCTGCTCCAGGCAGGAGAACACCCTTTCCTGGAGTAGATTTGCAGCCCATTCCTCGTTAGTCAGCATTATCTCTGCTGACACTCCCAGAGTCTTTAAGTCAAAAATAAGTCCCTACCCCTTTTTCCATCGGTATGGGCAGTCTCAGAGGGAATCCCACATTCAGAACGGTACTGCAGGCTAATGGGATCCAGCCCTTTGAGGAAAGGTTCAGCATAATCCCAACATTTTCACGGCAGAGAAAGTTACAAATCTTATCAGTTAATTTTACTAATCACCTTGAAAGCTCGAGTTTTGTTAAGAGCTTTGTTCGAGGGCTGAGCAAGTTAACACAGAGTAACTTTTAGTGTCACAGTCTCCATCCTGCTCTCTTTACAAAAGTTTATAGCCTAGAAGCAAAATAAATGAAAGACGGAAGCTGAAACTTGCAGTCACCAGCATTGCTATTTCAATTGGCATAAAATTCCCTTAAACTGCTTACTGATGTATTATTAGTCTTAATTTTGGTAGGTGATGCTCTATTTTTAAGGGTCACATGAGACTAAGACATAATCCCGTGCCTGTTTTCCTGGGCAGCCAATCATTAAAGTCACATTTTCCCAAAGAAATACTGAATGAGGTTTTGGGTTGTGAAAGCTCCACAATGAAAATGAAAAATGAAAACATTCTCAGTTCTCTACTTGGATAGAGCAGAGTGACTCAGCTCTCCAGATACATTTAGGCAGTGTTCACATAAGTGATAACTTCAAAAAGAACACCCAGTGATAAAGAATGACAACCAAACAGGGTCTGCTATAACCAGCAGACCCCTACTTTCCCATCTTGTAAGCTTAAAAATGATCAGGCAAGTCATGCCTTCAACTCTGGGCAGGGAGACAGGAAAGGAAGGAAAGAAAGAAAACAACCACTGAAACCTGAGCCCAGATCTCAGGCAGAGGCAAAGCTCAGCCAGACTCCAAACCCTTGGTTTTGAAGGTGTCTGGACAGTGAAAATAGGGATATTCTCACACACTGCACTAACACTGACATCAAGACTACAAGAAGTGTGTAGTAATATTTGACTGCCCCAAGGAAGACTTCAGGGATTTTTGGTGGGTTGTTTCTGCTGGGGTTTGAGGGAGTTTTTTGGTGGGTTTGTGGTGGGCTGTTTTTTTCCATTTCTGTTTTGTTTCTTTTTTAAACATCAGAAACAGCTTTGACTGTACCAATGGCTACAAGGCAATTCAAGAATCCCTGCCTGTTGCAGCAAGCAGCTCAGCACCCACTGATGAAGTCATTTCTCACCGGAGACTGACTCCCCAGAGCAGAGGGATGTCTCTGTTCCACACTGTGGCAGAAATGAAAATGCTGCATCTGAAACCTCTGTTTTCCCTTTTTTTTTTTTTCTACTGCACACAAAGCCACAGCTTTGCTTTCTCCAGCTTGTCAAGTGCAGGACTTTGCTGGAAAGGGCCATGTCCTGGTGCTGTCAGAGAGTCCATCAGTGGCTGGAAGTGGTCAGGCTGGACCTAGTTGGTCTGGGCTCATCCCTGCCTTTGCCACAAGGCCATTATAGAAACGTGGGATCACAAGGTGACGTAACACACTTGTTTGTGAAGTTCTTTCCTTCCCTGAACTTTAGAGACTCTACAAAAGGTTAAGTGAAGCTACTGGCACCTTTAAAATGTGAGTTAAAAACAGGGACACAAAGATAGAGAGAAATCACATGGCCCAAAAGTTATCGAGCAGCTCAGAACCACAGAAGATGTGGGAGGGCCAGCTGCTTTGGAGAGAGCCTCTGGATGGCTGCCCCCCCTCTCTGGAGCTCTGCCACTGCTTCCCTGCACCCACCCGGGCAGAATTCAGCAGTTTCCACCCAGGAAGGCATTTCTGCACTACAGGTGAGGGCCAGGATGGGAGCAGACCACATGAAATGCAGTGCTGTGTTATGCACACGTGGATTTGGCAGAATGATAAGGATCAGAGGACGCAGCAGCTGATCCTGGGGTCAATATTGCTCAACAAAATCAAACAGCCCCAGCAGGTTTGTGGGGAACACCACTTCAGGCTCCCCACTTCCAGAGGGGGTAGATGAACCACAGGGAGAGCAGCGGGTGGTCTCTGCCTCAAAGTGGTCAGGGACCTGCAGAGCAGGGGCTTCAGGTAAGGAGGTTCTGCAGTCTGGCTTTGGGGACACTGAAGGCCAATGTAAAAGGAGCCTACAACTATTTGAAGGGTAGCTACAAAAATTAGCGTCAATTCTTCCCAGGAGCAGCACATGATGCCTCACACACTGCAAGCTTGGGCATCTTAGGCTGGACATTGTCACTGGAAAGTAAGCAGGTGGCTCAGGGGGGCTGTGGGATCTACCACATGGATGTTTCCCAGATTTCGAGATGCAAAGCCATCACTTACTGATCCGGTTCTGGCAGGAGCCCACCCAGAGGTGGGAGGCTGGACTAGGTGAGCTCCAGGGAACTCCTCCCAGCCAGCATTCCAGCAATTCCAAGGTGACAAAGCAGCTATGCAGTTACAGCCAAGACCTCCAGTCCCCAAAGTACTCATTTATATTCCTCCTCCCAGCCTTTCTTGGGTCTAATTCATAAGCTCCCAGAGCTCTCACAATGAATGAATCAAAAATATTTTAAAAAAAACCAAAAAAAACCATAAACCCCACAACACACTGAACTACCAAGTCCATGCGACTTCCCTGATGTCAGGGG
>JAWWEU010000158.1:8585187-8601037 GCA_035583155.1 Acropternis orthonyx
TCCCAGCCTTTCTTGGGTCTAATTCATAAGCTCCCAGAGCTCTCACAATGAATGAATCAAAAATATTTTAAAAAAAAACAAAAAAAACCAAAAAAAACCATAAACCCCACAACACACTGAACTACCAAGTCCATGCGACTTCCCTGATGTCAGGGGGATGCTGAATATAACACAACGTGTATCCACACCATTAATGGGGAAAAAAAAAAACAAACCTGCAAGATAATCTACATAAAACACTATATTCCTTTTTACAGTGCTGCTTTTGTCTTAGCTTGTCATAAGCTGAGGAAAAGAGAGGGAAGAAGCACATAGTTCCCCATCCATAAAAATAAAACAAATATTCACTAAAGGCCTGAACAACTTGAGCAGACCCAAATACTTAAGCAATTCTTAATGCCTTCAACACCCCTGCCTGAGTGTTGTTACCAAAGAGCAGCTGATTACTTGCATTAGGAAGTTGAGGCCAAAGAATAATGTGTCCCAAAGCAGCCAGTTGGGGGAGAAAATAATAATAATCAGCGAGCAGCTGTTGAGATTGCTGCACAACAGTTGTGGGAAAGGCAGTGCAGCCAGGGCAGGGCCTGATCCATGACATCAGCGTGGAGCCAGGCAGCAGGAAAGCATCCTGGCTGTGGAATGCGCAGGACAGAGTGCAGCTCAGAGTTAGCACAGCTCCGGGAATGCCACCATTCCAACCCCACCAACCCTGTGTGGCTCTCAGCTCCTCTCTGTGCCAAGTCAGGAATGCTCCAAGAGGAGGCACGACCCAGGAGAGATCTCATTCTGGTTCACCTCGTGCTTCTGCTCAGACCCTCACAATTAAGGCTGCCAGTTTTATGGACTGCCATATATTAATGGCCACACAAAGCTGGCTGTACCCTCCCAATAAAGTGAAAACCCTCCTTAAAAGCTGAATGAACTCTTGGTCTTGTGGTTATGATTCCACTTTGCTCTGCAGGAACAAACAACTGTGCTATTAAACAATTTCACAGCAGGTTTCTGACCAAATCACCCAGTCTTTTTGAAGAGTCATCTACTGATCCTTCCCTCCATCTCAAAACTAAACTAGGTTTTAAGGGTTGATCCATTTGCTCACAGCACTCAAAAACACCTCTGCAACAAGTTAATGTGGTTATAATGCAGTAAGTTCTTCTCAAAGCATTAAGGCTACCCAGGGGATAAATAAGACAGACACTGCCAAGGAACTCAGGAGTTTAAATAGAGAATAAAACTCTCTTGTAAAATAAGCACTGAGATTTTTTTGAGGGGAGAGGAGATGGAGATATTGGTTTATGTACCTTCCCCCCCGCCTCTCCTAGAAAGGCTTTTAGCAAAGTGAGAGCTTCAGATTGAACAAAGTGAAGGAGCCACTACCCCAGGACAAAAATTTCCACATGGCAGCTGTGGAACAAGATGAGAGGTCACAGCAGTTCCTCAGGCAGGTATTTATACAGGCTCCTTCTTCTCTCAAACACAAATAAAATACAAGCCAATACTTCAACAGGGGTCCATTTTGGTTTTTACTCCCTCCTGTAACTTCACCTGTAGATCTGAATACACATGTCTTGGGATCCCTGGCCTTCCATAGTGTGCAAAAGATGCAGTTAAGTTTTTTTTAAATAATAAATGAAGGTCAAGCCAAGTGATTAATGACTTCTTTAATGTGTTATGCTGATTTTGTTCCAAAATAAGCAGCTGCTTTATAAAACCTGCTTCATTTCAACAGCAAATCACAGAAAGTAGAAGAAATCACTCCCACACGAGTCTCCTAAAGCTCGAGCTGTTCATCACAGAGCAAGCAAAGAATAACCCACTGTCCCTGAACAGCACAAAAGTGTCCTCAGATGAACCAGTCCCATACAATACTCTGGATTTTTACTGATATTCCCACTTCAAACTCCTCAGTAACAACTGAGGAAACAAGGAAGGTTAGGGGAGCAGTTGATTATTAATGCATACCCATATTCAGACCCAAAAGTCAAAACAGAATGTGCCCATCAATCCCTAATTAAGAAAAACCAATTCCAACTCCTGTTGTCTTCTAGAAATCATCGTGGGTGACATTCAGCTAAAGCTAGCCCATGCAAGAGCCATGAATATTTTAAAGCAAGAAATATTGTCTCTGCCCCCACGACTGGCTCAGGGGATCTGACAACAAAAGACCTCATACCTCCGAGCAAAACACAGATTGAAAATCCAAGTGACAGCAGCTTCTCCCCATTGTGGGGTATCAGAGGGAGCTGCATCCCACAGCAGATTGTTCCAATCAGCCTTACTCAATCACCCCAGCACTTCTTTGTTAGGCTCTCTCATCAGAGAAACACTTGGCAGCGTTCACATGGAAATCATCAGCAGCTTTTTGGATCACTTCTTCTAATGGAGAATCAGCCCAAACTTTTGAGAATGAGGATGTTTCACTCAGATGCTCTTTCAGGAATACAATGCTCTGCCGAGGACTCGGGCAGATGGCTTGGCTGAGACAGCCTCCCATTGGAAAATCATCTCCAGTCAGATTGAAAGGGAATCAAAAATAAAAAGCAGCAAGTCTTTTTGAGATTATATTACACACGAAAAAGCAGGAGTTACTGGAAGATACAGGGCCATGAAACAGACTCCTCAGTCACTGATCCCAGCCCCCTGGGGTTAAATGCTACCTGAGTTATTTGATTTCTGAATGGCATTAGTTGGGAGCTCCTCCTTAACAGGCACATCCCCACTGCATCCAGCAACACTTGGCAGTGCAGCCTTCACCTCACTCCTCCTCACAGCTCTGTTCTTCCAGACAGCTGAAAAGGGACTATGTACAGGAGCCAAGGAACAGCCATGGCTGGGAAATGCCTGGAGGACAAACCACCCTCTGACTTGGTTCCCTTCAGCCAGAATTCAAAACCACATATGGGCCTGGGAGAAAAAGTTCTTAAACTCCTCCCCCCCCCTTTTTTTTTTGCCACAAGAGGTTTGCTGAGCTCCTACTCTGCCCATCCAGAATGCATTCCAAGGATGATGCTGCTCAGCGTTGTTCTATTGCTATTTTTCAGTTAAGGAGCATCTCCTCTACAACAATTAAGAGCTGATGGAGAAATTACCCAGTCCCCTCATAAGCCAAGGAAGCACAAGCTGCCCAGTCACTGCTCTTCAGCCACACTGAAAGCTCTGCAAGCTGTGCCCTTCATTACACAGAGATTATTGTGCTTATCTCCCACAGACAGAGAAGAAAACCCTGCTTTCCAAAGCAAATCACTCCAGTATCCCCTGTTTCACACCACAGTTCCAAGAGAAGACATGGATAACTGAACCTGTGAGCTACCCAGGGCTAGAAAGTGATCCAGCTCCACAAGCCAATCACCTCCTGCATCCCTGTCACTTGGGAGACCAGGCACACACACTCTGAATCCTCCAGATGTTTGGCTGGCACACAGAACCCAGGCCTTGCTCCCTGAAAATAAAACCAACCCCCCAAAAACGTGTCCAGAGCAGTGGAGGGGTGGCTGCTCTTGTGTCTGGTGTGCCCAAAGCTCTGTGTGGCTCCTCCACGTGTCAGGGACCAAGTTCTCCACTGCTTTACTCTTCCAGCCCAGCACAACCAATTAAGTGAGGGTTGAATCAGGCCCCTGGTATATAAATGGATCATTTGAAGTTACACACGTTACTTTACACGGAAAAAATTCCAGCTTTTAAAAAAATGAGCATATAAAATATAAAAAGACATTGAAGGCACACACAAGGCAGCTTTACTTTGCCCTGCCTGTTCAGGAGAACAGATAGCCTGTTCTCTGCCTCACTTTTAACTGCAAACCTTATACTAGCTGTGTATGTTTTGGACCCTTTCCCACCCTACCATGATTTCCTGTCTGAGTCTGCAGCCCATGGCAACAGCAGAAAATTGGAGTGTGGGCTCTGCAGATGGTGGAAGGCCAAATGCCATGTGCCAGCTCAGTATCTTCTGCCATAACTTCTGCATTATCTAAGGCTTGGTTGTGTGGCAAGAACTACCTTCATGCTAGTAAATTATATTCATTTGAATTTATAAGTCATGCTCGCCTTGGGGGAGCTCTGGCCTTTGCAGCAAATGTGAAAAGCCACAGTCACACAGCCTTACACACACTGTGAAAGGAAAGTGATCCTCTGAACTGCTGTGGAGGTAGGAGAAAATTCAGTGTTATCACTCCATTCCAGCAGGTCACAGGACAGTCCCATCCCCAGAGTGATGAGCAGCACATACATCATCCCAAAAAAGAACCCACAGTGAAAGCTGCATTTCCACATTGGCAACAAAACACGAGATCTGAGAATACACACACAGGGAAAAGGTGCCAGAAACAATTCCAGGTTTGTTTTCCATTGAGAAGTGTGGTGTTAAGCAGGAATTTTCCTCGAGTAGCTCTAAGAAACTCTGCATCCAGCACTGCCCTGTGCGAACAAGAGCTGGAGGAGGGGCAGGGGGAAGGACACACTTTTCCAAAGCAACAGGTTAATAAAGCACGCCAGTGGCCCTCCTCACACTCAGCAGCACAGCTACAGAGCCACCTCAGTGCACAGACGATTTAATCCCTGCTCACAGCACATCCAGGTTTCCCACGGAATGGTCACCAATCAAAGCTTCTCCCACCTCAAGGTGTAAAGCTCTTACATTTATTAGAAAGTGCTAAAACAAAACCACCTCAGGCAAACATGTGGCCTCGACCCAAGTGATTGCAGCCCAGGCAAATGCTTCAGGAACAATCCAGCCTTTTCTGACAAGCAAAAACTGATCAGTCCCCTGTTAAACCTGATGGAAACAATTCCTTTGGTTCAGGCAAGGTTGAACTTCAAGGTAAGCAGCACTTCCCATATGGATTCTGAGCTTCTTCCAGTAGCAGGTCATTAACAATTCCAACTGATTTTCTACTTGAGCTTCCTGTCATCACCCCCCACTACCTTTGAAGTTCAAACAAAACTGATACGCTCACTGAAGCCAAAATTTCCACATATGACAAAGCATAAGAGTTGTTTTCATAACTTCCTGGGGAAAAAAAGCTTTAAAAGCCTTTATATATTTGACAATAGAATGAAATGGTTTATTAAAAACAACAATAAACATAATATGTCTTGGTTGCTATTAAAGTGGAGAGAAGAAGAGGAAAAACTCTGAGTTAAAATATGCCTTGAGTGAAAATATCCAAAGACACCTTATGAATTTGATATAACAACTTAGAAGTCCCAGAAACCACACTAAGATCATCATAAAACTGTATCAGTTCAGCTCTGGAGTGATTTTTATGATCTCTAGACTAAACAAAGCTGAGTGCAAGGGTGGGGGGAGGAGGGAAGATAACCAAAGAACAGAAATTCAGTGTGCCAAATCACCAGAACTTACATCCACCCCCTTAGAGGAAATATATTATATACATTATCTCCTATACTATTATAACAAACATCCATCCCTAATGTTTTGGTTAGGCATGTGCTGTTATCTCAGGAAATTGCACAAAAACCGGGAAAGAAATACAAAAGGAACCTCACAACCTTTCAAGGACAAGTTTGAAGTGTGCACCAGTCCATATTAATCCATTAAACATGAAAACAGTGTAGGTTGGGAAAGTCCCCTGAGATCAGAGCCCAGCTGTCTGCAACTCCTCATGACTCCCACCACCAATTCTTCCCAAATTCAGCCCAAAAGGTACCTCTGACAGCACCACCCTGGCTGAGGGGTACACAGAGGGTGCTCTCTTCCTGCCACAGAAACACCTCACTGCTCCTCCGGCCCCAGCAGTACCTCAGCATCCCTTCCTCATCCATCAGAAGAGGCCAAAACACACCCTATTTCACGGTTAAAAAAAAAAAAAAAAAAGACTCATCAGTGGATCAATCAAAATCCAAAAGCAGCTCAAAACCCAACTGTGGGTTTTCATCTACTGCTTTTGACACACAGGCAGTACTGAGTAGTTATTCAAACAAAACAAGCAAACAAGAAACTTAACTGGCTTCACTAAATTCTATTAAAACATCAAAACCCCAAGTAGTTTGAAGGAACAGAGAGGCAAAACTGGCCTCCTTCCCTGCTTGAGCTGTTTGCCAATACTCAACTCTTGCCCTTCAGCTGAAATAGTCATGCACTTTATTCACAAACAATAAAATGTAAATATTAGAAGAAACTCTATTCACTGTCATCTTGGAATTAATCAGGAAGAAAACCAGAGCTATATAAGATCAAGAAAATAATGGATAATTATGCCTCTGCATGTTTATCTCTTTAATGTATAAATTCCAGTGTAAACACAGACATATTCCCTTCTTTATTCCCCCAGTCCCAGGCAACAGGCTGCAGATTGGGATAGAAATTCAAGGAACAGAACTATCCAACAGGGACTGTAACATTATAAACACTACAGAATGGAACAAGCAGATTATGTCTTTTGTAGTGTTCCTTTCCTCTCATCCCTGAAAAATCATAAACAACATTTACTTTGATCTTCCACAGCCCCACAGAAAATTTATCAGCTGTTGTAAATGTACATCCACGAACTGAAAAGCTGGTCTGAGATGTTTATTTGGCTTTGGTTCTTTGTCTCTATCCCATGATTATACCACAAACACTCTTAATCATCTCAAGCATTTTAGTGTCACTACACAAGAACTACAGAAATGGCTTAAGCACATTTTTTCCACTGCTTTCCTCTTTTCTGCCTGTTCATTCTTGGACGGGGAGAGCCAAATGCAGCCCCTGACAGACCTCTCTGGCACTTTGCTCCGTTCAGACCTGAAGCAGGTTAAGTAGCCCCATGCACATCAAGGAGGTAGGAAGAAAGAAATGGTCCAGGGGTAATAATTAAGCAATCAGAATAAGATGGACAAGTGGTCACAAGTGACCTGTGAGTCAAACCCACACAAAGAACACCAAACAGTCTTGGCTTGGTCCACAAGGACAATCAGCAGTCCCTGGGAGCTGATCTAAGGACGCTCCCAAGGTTACAGCCCAAAATCCCAGCTCTGCTGCACATCCACTGCAAGGAAATGTTTCATGGCAAGGTCCTGGCAGAGGCCAATCCCAACACCTGCCTCAGAGGAGCTCCACAAACAGCAGCTGGACAGGAGTTCATACAATCACATCATTAAGGGACAGGTTGGGAGCAGATGAGGAGCAAGTTCACAGTTCTGAGGGACTTTCACCCGCAAGTAACACATAACAAATAGGTTTTAACAGACAGGGATTTTATAGCTCAGAATTCCATTTAACCTGAATTAAAAGGACTGATCCTTCAAAAGACGGCACAGCCACAGCATTCCCTCTCCTCAGAAGTTACTTCCATGTTATTAATTCCATCCCACACATCCCATGCTCACCAAGTGCAGCCACCACCCTTGCAGGGCACAGGCAGACACTGTAATTAGAGGCTGACAAACCACTCTCAGCTGTGCCCTGCCCATCGCTGGGCTCTCCCTGTTCCCCTTACCAAGCTCTCCCAGCCACCCTCTGTACCCAAGTGTTTCCTGAGGACCAGGGCGAGCTGCCACATTCAGCCTGGCTCGTGACCAGAGTCCAAAAGCAAGTCTGGATGTGCTGGCGTGAGAGGACCAAATCTTTCAGCTACCAGTGCGTCCTTTCCTCCTTCTATTATTGCTTTCTTGGTGCACGTCCTGCAACTCCACTTCAAAGGTTCTCCTCACTCACGTGGTTGAAAGGTTGGACCAGATGAGCCTCCAGGTCCCTTCCAACCTGGTGTTCCATGATAGACCCACAACCTGGAATCTTTAAATAGATGCTCTCAACAAGGTCCACCTGATATCTTTATTTATTTATTAATATAGCTTTTCTTCTGTAAGGAAAATAATCAGAGTTCTGATGAAGTACTTAGGCCCCAACCTGTAAAATTAAGACAGCATGAAGCCACCATTGTGTTGGATTTACTCTTGCCTTGGGCTTGCTTGGATTTAACCAAATGTCATCTTGGGCACTTGGGTTCAAAATAACATGTAAATTGATCCCTCTCAAACAAGAAGAGCACCAGAAATTACTGTGTTTATTCTTTTGTTCATCAGCCTGAATTATTTTCATAGCTCAACATGAGCAAATGGACATTTTTCCCCTGCACTGGTGGAGCAGAACTAAGTCAGGGAGACAGGTTTTTCTTAATGCCCAGTGTATGAAACTGCAGCCTGACAATATGAAGATGTTTATAAATAAGGACCACATATATTGACTTGAAAAGCTTGACACTGACCAAATGCAAAAGGAGAGCTAAAGTTAAATAATGACTTTCCTCTTGTTTCCAAACACTCAAAAGGATCAAGACAGCTGAGGGATGCGCTGGGCATCCAGTGGGTTTATGTTCAGTAGCCTCTGCTTCTCCTCTTTTGAATTCCGATGGCACAATGGACAAAGCGCTCAAGAACAAGTAAAACAGACTGGACTTCAAGAAAGGGCAACATATCAAGCTTAGTGAAGATCACAAGATTATCATCATCTTGGGCTTCATTTTTCCATTTTCTCAATGGTTGTAAGATGAATTCTTTTTAAAAATCAATTTGCAGTTCCACACTAAGATTTTGACTTTAAGCTCCCAAGTGCAAACAGGCACTTCTGAGCTTTGGTTCTTTCTGAAGTTAATTAAGTGTTGAATCGTAAGCCCATGCTCCTCTGCAACTTGGTAATTGTGTATTAAGTGAATTTTATAGTCTATTGTAAATAAGCATTTCCAGTCCTTATGTTTCCTGCACCAGAGGACTTTATAAACTTAATATTTCCTTTGAGGTGTTGCAAACCCACCCATTCCAACACCAAGCTGGGGGGAAAGGGACAGAAAACACAGATTGAAAAAAGCTTTAAGAGGACCATTAACTGTAGTATTTTAATCATACCACATACATCAGCAGAAATAAAATACTGCAACATGAAAACATTAATACCCAAACAAGATTTTTCAGTGTAAAAAGATCATTCATTTCACCTCACTATCAAAACACTCTTTATTCAAAATTCACCACTGCCCTATGTTACCTGGTGCATTTAATTTCAGAATAGCCCCAAATCAGGCAGGATTAAGTGAAAACATCCACGCTCTGGGTGAGCACTGATCTCAAGGGAGAAGAGGCAGTTTGTAGTGTTAGGGAAGTTCATTGACAACCATCCACTCTCCCCAGATCAGCTGAGTTTAGGTTTCAAATCTGATTTTATTATTTACTCAGAGCTCATTCCTGATTTTCTCCTGACAAACAAAATGTAAGAGCACCCCAAACACCCAATATTTTTTACCTTGAAATTAAATCAATCACTGAGCCAAACACCAAAGCCCTGTTATAGTTTAGGGGTTTACACACCAAGGATAAAATCCTGTGCTGGCCCCAACAGAATTCACTCAATTCCAATCCCTGGCTTTGGCAGCAACAGGACATTCAGTCTGGACACAACAGGTCAGAGTTTTCTCTCCAGGAGTCCCTCCCTCACAGCCCAGCTCCCCAGTTTCACAGGGTTAAGCTGTCACCAACACCAGTTCCACTAAAATCCTAATATAACCAGCATTTGGTAGTTATACACTGAGGGGGTTTCAGTTCTTTAACCAGCTGAACTGAAATGACACAGATTTGTTGCCATGGGGTAGTACCAGCAAGGTGAAGGATTAATTTAAGGCAGCAGCATCATTTCATTCGTGACATTTTCCTTTATCACTAAATAAAAATATACACCCAGAAAACTGACTACAGGGGTGGAAACAGGCATTTTAGCCTATTTTAACATAAGTAAGATGCAAAATTAAAAATACAGACACCTGCAGAGATGCAGCTGGTGGTTTGTGTTTGCAGCAGAGGTGAGCATGTCCATACAAGCATTAATATTCAGGCTTAAAGAATTTTTCCCTGTGGGCTTGTGGACACGAATCCAAGCTCCTGAAGGTGGAGGAGTGAAAGGACACGAGGTGTGCTGGGGGTCCAGAGGGGAACAAAGCCATGGTTTGAATAGGATCCCAAGCTCCAGCCAGCTCATCCCACATGGAAGTGTGGACACAAGTCCAGGAATCCCCAGAATTGCTTTACCCTCCTACTTCAGATATAGTAACACACAAGAGAGGGTTGATTATTTTTTCTGAAATAATTGGCAAGCCCTCTGCAGTATCACTTGGTTTATTGATTGCATTTACAGCTCTCCTCCCCAAAATCCACCCCTTCCACCGTGCAGTGCTTTCCTCAATAGTTGTGGAGCTGACAGCTTATTAAAATTGATGAGGCTCTTGATGAGCACACCAGTTTGTTCAGCTCAGATAACAATAGGACATTTTACTTATTGAAATGTCATTATTTCTTTGCCCCCACACTGGATTTCAGCACAGTACCATGACTACACTGAAATAAAAAAAAGTTATTTCAGACCATTCTGATGACTATAAAAATGACCTTTTAGAATGGCATAGCTTAAAAAAATTCTCATTTATTATTATTAATTATCCTCAATTTTGAAATTGGCTACCATTTTTGACCTGTGCTAGTGCAGTGACACTAAATCCCAGGTCCATGCTTGACGTGTGGTAAGGTTTGCCAAAGTGTTTAGCATCAGAGAGAAGAAAATGAAATTTCCTTGAGTCCCAACCATTCCCTCTCACTCTAAGGAAAGGTTACACATTCCCCCCTCAACCCCTTGCTAAGAAAAACACCTCAAGATATAAGCTGAGCTTATTTCAGACCCTGTTTCTACTCCTCATCAGCTGAGCAGGCTCATTTATGGATTCATCCAGGGAGAACTTGAAGTGTTTGGGCTAAGAGGTATATGACCAAACAGTGTTATCAAATTAAATTCCAACCCCCACCTTAGTTATTTTAGCAAGGACATCTGTCAACACTTGTGCCTGCAGAGCACCAGGATGTGCTGGTGCATTAAACAGCACAGCAGGTGTGTGGCAGCCACAGTAGTGCCTGGCCATAACCACAGGGATAACACATAACACAACCTGAGAGCTCCAGTTCATGGGGCAACAACGGCAAAATGTGTTTGCAGTGCTGGCAGTTCGAATTCTAATGAACCAAGCACCAAACAAAAGGCAGGGCATGGAAAAGAATCACATCTCCAAATGGAGTTCATACTTCAGCTCATCTCTCAACCAACATTTTAAAGCAATAGACTCTAATATTCCAAATTAGCATGTCTTAAAACCCCTATGTGCATTCTCTGCTTGAACTGCATCAAACCACTGCATATCATAATGCATCTCTAAGTAAATTAAAAATAGAAAATAAAACATGAATTCCAAATTACACAACTTTCTTTTTAACCTTCCACTAGCTTCTTGGAATTTTTTCTGCTTCAGTTTGATTTTCTTTCCAGATTGCACCAGCTCACACAAGACTCTGCCTACAACGACCTGGTCCTTGGAGGCATTAACACACCCAGAGTTGGGCAGGACTCCCTGAGGCCTGAGCTCAGAGCACATTCTTTCTTCCAAGGCACTCAAAACTCACCCTGACAGCACAAAGTGTCTCAGGGAGGCAGCAAAAGGACAGCCCCACAGAAAGGGCAAGTAAGCCACAGATTATTATTTATTAAAAAAAAATATTAAAACTCCCCCTTAAGCACTTGGAGTTTTAAACTTTACCCTTTGCACACCAGGTGTTGATTAAAACACGTTTGTTATAATACACAATGTTACTCCAAAGCCTTAAGACCAGGAATGGGTTGTGGTCTTGGATGGGAGATTAGTCACTGAAGAAACACAGGTCTAAGCCTCAGTCTCTCGAGAATTTAGGAAGATTTATGTATTTACTTACTATTTCTTCAACTCCAAAGCAGCAGGCTATCCTGATCTAATAATGAAAATGGTATTCCATAGATCATAATGCCAGAAATACCCATTATGATAATCTCCTGCGTAGGACACCGCCATGGATTTCATCCCCAGACTGCAACGCTTGACTGGAGTTAGAGCTGAACTTCTAAGCGCTTTTTATCTCTGCCATCAAACCCAGGGCTATAAAACAAAACCCAACACACACACGCCAAGTTTGCAATTTATGTGGACCCCACTAAAATGGTCCTACTAGAAGAGAAAGAAATGTGACAGTAAAACAAGGTTTCCTGTTCCTTAAACAGGAATAAATCCAGTTATTTCACTGCCAGATCTACTTCAGATTTAAATTAATGTAAAAGACAAGATCATTTGAAAGCCCTGCAGAGAATGATGTGAATGCTACTCATTTACAATTCCTACAGGGAGAAGAATAAAGAAGTTATTTCAAGCTTTTTTGCATCCATATAAAACCATTTGTAGCCTTACATCTGCAAGAAAAGCCATTTAGAAGACTCACTGACTTGTGTCAGGTGAAATACCAGTGACAGACTGTCACAGGATGCCTTCATGTGCCGTTTTATTCAATTTCCAGACTTAAAAAATGCATCCAATTATTGGCAGGATTGATCGGAAAGGCAGGAACAACAAAAGAGGGGAGAGAAGCCAGTCCTGTGGCCACTGGGCTTTGCACTGCAGAGCGTTATCACAGCTGACCATTTGGTGCTCTGAATATTTATAAGCATTTCCCTGCACAGCCACCCTTCTTCCCACTGAACACCAGCATCCTTCCATTCACTGCCATTTCTCCAAGGAGATTTCTCTTAAATAGATTAAAAAAAATAAATAAATAAAAAGAGGGACTGACTCTTCCTCTACGTTTTACACACAGAACTTTCAGAAACACTGAACTGAAATGCCTATTTCAGTTCACAGAACCACAGTATTTCCCTCCAGCTTCCCTAAATAAGGAGGGAGAGAAGGAAAACGAGTCCTCTCTTTTGGGACCCGGTGACAAACACTCCCATGGTAAACAAAGAATTACAAGTGTTTTGGCAGACGGGACATCCTCATACCCCTCTAGCCATCCAAGGGCTTGTGGTTGAAGAAAGTGTAGATGTCCGAGTTGGAAAGTTACAGGCTATGCCTTGAGCCAGTGCCAAGGGAACATCCCAAAGGGCTCCTCACTCCTCACAGCCATTCAGCGGCACTGTGAGCACATAAAGCGCGCAGGAGGGGTTTTGTGAGCATCCTCAGTGGCAGGCGGCCTCTTACCCTGGAATTCGAGCCAGGGGACGCTCACTGCGCTTCCCCAGTCGTGATGCGAATCGCGACATCACTGCTGGGGTGTAGGATAACTGCGGGGAGTCAACGCACCCGGGGAGCAGGAGGTGAGTCAGCCCTTTTCCCACGCTGCCTTCCCTGGAACACTCACCTAAGGGGTGTCTGCTCTCCTTTTGACATTATCTCCTGAAAAGACCAAGCCACTTGGTTGTACAGAGTTAAACCACAGAGGTGCTAAGCACGGAATAGCCGGCCATAAGGATGAGGCCAGCAAGAGTCCCTGCGGGTGGCACGCAGGGTAGTTCTCTAAACTCCACGTTTCCCTGAGTCTTCCTCTGTGTGACAATGCCAAACGAACAGCGCAGCTCCTTAACAGACCTGTCACGACTTAATCCTCCTAAACTGCTCCTCAGTCTTGAAGGAGGACGCCAACATTCCTCTATCTGCTTATTGGCTCAAAAACTTTGCTTCCCAAAGAAATTAAGGGGCAAGTACACCTCGACATTATGCTATTGTCATTACTGAGGCACCGTCCTACACACCTTGGCAAGCCAAGCCCAAACTCAATGTTACTGCAAGAGTGAAAAGACAACACAGATTTCTGCTGCACTAGAAGCTCAAGTAACACGTAGTTCTAAGTTTTGGCTCAGAAACTCAGTTTTGCTACTGCAAAGGAAAAAAAAATAAAATTCAATGTTGTTTTCCCTCTCCAGGCTGTATATGGGAACAGCATCTTCAAGAAGAAACTGCAAGATACTTAGACTACCATACAGATTTTGTTTAAAAGCGACAGCGGTATTTTCTGAAGAGCCCTCTTGCATCATTTTACTGTTACAGAGAAACACGTTTACGTGCCAGCTAAGAGTAAAAAATGCTCAGAACGGCAGCTGGTAGAAAGTCAGATGTTTTGTTAGGACAACAGGGCTCGGTTTCCCACAGCTTCTGTGCCTTTTATAAGCTGGGGCACCTTAACAAGAGACCAGGAACGCTCCTGCCTGGTAAAGCCGTCGTGCCCGCTCTGCGCACATACAAACCACGACCAAGATGCGACCCAGATGGCAAGAAAAGCCAAGAAAGCCACCGAGCCACAGAGATCAAGGATTTCACTGTAAAGCTCGCTGGGATACGAGGACAACAAATCGTAAAAGCCGGGTCTTACCATTAGCGTTTTTCCCACAGATGAGATGCTCGTAAGGTTGCAACACCCCCCAAAGTTCCGCGTCGTTGTTGATAACCATCTCCAGGACTTCAGCAGAGACCTCCCCTCCACCATCCGGGCTCTGACTCGCCAAAACCCTACCCTTTATCTCTTCCACGAGGTTCTCCATGCAAGCTGTTAGGGAGATGGCCGCGTACTCGTGGATCCTCACCGAGATCCTCGTGTCCACCATCCACCTGAAAAACCTGCCCACCGAGAAGGTGAGGCCGCACCGTGCGGACTTCCCTTTCCTCAGCCCGTCTCCAGCGCTCATGCTGTACAGGGAGAGCGCCTTGACAGTGGCCAGGACGCAGCTTTCCGACAGGGACCAGCTGTGGATGAGCTTGATGGCGCTCTGTACCTCGAACCTGGTGCACTTG
This sequence comes from Acropternis orthonyx, assembly GCA_035583155.1. Lineage (NCBI taxonomy): Eukaryota > Metazoa > Chordata > Aves > Passeriformes > Rhinocryptidae > Acropternis > Acropternis orthonyx. Next base: position 8,599,803 of record JAWWEU010000158.1, read on the forward strand.
GAGTGCATCACGCTGAGGCGCTGAGCCTCTCTGGAGACCCTGATCAGGGCTCGCCGGAGCAGCTGCGAGAGCCTCCTGACAGCCTCCTGCGAGAAGGTCCTGCCCTGGCCATCTCCCTTCCCCTTGCGGAGGACCCTGCCGATGTCTTCATCAGTCCAAGGGTACTCCTCTAGATCCGGCAGCTTAGGACACTTGGAGAAGATATCCGCAACCTCGGGGTCTTCTGGCAGAACGGTGTTCACGGTATCCCAGCTGTTATTCCGACTGTTCATGGAGCCCGAGTAGTACCACCAATTGCCTCTGTGCTGAGAAGAGGTGAAGGCTTGCGAGTTGGACTTGGAAGAGGACAGACTAAGGGACCTGCAGGAATCCCCTGCCCCATAACCAGAGTCCAAAGTCAAATCCTCCAGGGTTTTCAGAGTAGAGCTGTACATCCCAGCCATAGGAAAAGACGGGCTAAGCCAACCGGGCGGCACCAGCAGCGCGAGAAAAGGTGAGGAGCCTTTTGGGGCAGGAGCCCTACCGAGCCACCAGCGGCGCGGCAGGAGCGGCGGAGCGGGAAGGAGCCCTCCCGGAGGGAGCGGCCGCCTCCATCCCGGTGGGATGCAGCGGCGGAGGGTCCTGCGGGGCGGGATGGGACGGGAGGAGCCGGGATGGGATGCGACGGGTAGGGATGTGCGAGCGGCGGCGGCTGCGGCGCAACTTCCCCGGCGCGGCTCCGGCACCGCCGCATGCAAATGAGGGGCGCTGGGAGCAACCAATCAGCGGCGGCGCCGGGAGCCGGCCGGCCAATCAGAGGCGAGACGGGCGGGGCCGAGGGCGGGGCGAGCGGCGGGGCCGGGAGCGGGACCCCCATCCCGGCGCTCGGTCCCGGAGCCCGTGCGGGTCCCACCCCACGGTCGGGGGTCCCACCCCCCGGCCCGGGCGGGTCACCACGGGCAAACACGGTGCTCCCCAGTTCCCACAAGGAGCCCTTTGTGGGGTTCTCCCCCCGCCACGGAGCGCGGGACCCCGGCCGGTCCCTGCGCGGTGCGCGGGCGCTCCCGCCCGGCCGCGCCGGGGAAAGGCGGGGTTGGTGTCTCAGCCTCTCGAATCCTTGTAATTTTTAAGTTTAAAACTCACTTTTCGCGCCTTCCTATATAAGACGACCCCTCCCTTCCCACTCCCCCTCCCCCCTCCCCCCCCAAGATCCTACTCGACCCGACACGCACCGTAGAGCGGGAGATAATGAGCAT